>JABWPP010000050.1:46952464-47537464 GCA_016920855.1 Puya raimondii | reverse complement strand
CTGTTAAAAAATAAATGGTTCTCTAACGGATCTTAACCAGAGGGACATATCTGCAAATATTAGGACTTTTGTAGGGATAACTTATGAAAGTTGAGCTTTGCAGAGAAAAAAAAAAGAGGAGAGAGAAAAAGTAATAGGGGTATTTTGGTTAGTTTACTGAAAATTCGGACCGAATCTGCAAAATCGAAAATA
Source organism: Puya raimondii (assembly GCA_016920855.1). Classification (NCBI taxonomy): domain Eukaryota; kingdom Viridiplantae; phylum Streptophyta; class Magnoliopsida; order Poales; family Bromeliaceae; genus Puya; species Puya raimondii. Next base: position 47,537,272 of record JABWPP010000050.1, on the reverse strand, counting down.
GCGACTCAATTTTACAAAAGCCCAAAACTAGTAAATTTTTTATGTAAAAAGGCCATAAAATTTTATGGTCGATAGTATAGCATAGCTCTTTCCTAATTTACGTAAAAGTGTTATTTATAAGTCAAAAATAAAATATAAATTTTATATTCATCTATTTAAAAATTTAGATATTTACTAATATTTTTTTAAAAAAATTAGCATGACTAATATAGAAATATAAACTTTTAAATAGACAGTAGGTATGTTAAATATAAAAATATTTAAATATCATTCTCTATCAACTTAATTTTTTAGAGTACAACAGTTATTTAACATGATATTAAAGCAGGAGGTTTTGAGTTCAAGTACAATAATTATTTAACGAGGTAAAATTATATCTAATTTTTAAATATGTATGTAGGCATTACTCTACGTCTGTCACACCACGTGATTATAATTAGCACGTTATATTTATTACTTCCTCTTGATCTGTACGTCACCATGTCCACATATATCAAGGACGAAAATGAAGGTTGGAGTTGGATCGTCCACATATATGATCAAGGACGAAAATGAAGGTTGGAGTTGGATTGTCGCCACTGTAGCCTAACATGTGGCTTACAACTATTATTACGCAACCTTTCTGGCTATTCAATCTATCTCATCTTCTCTTGAATGACAAGTAAGAATGTTAAAAAAATTATTTATTTACAAACTCAAATTTTTTATATTTAATCATATTGAATTATTTGAGTTTGTTATTCAACTTCAATTGTTAAAGTTGCTCAAAAAATATAATTTCACTAAATTTTAATGATGATCATTTAGCATTGATCAAGTAATTCCATAGAGTGACTTATATTGTTGCGCGGCACGTACAAAGCTTCAAAGATAAAACAGTTAAAATTAGAGGAGTCAATCCATATATATGTAATGAAACTCGATATCAAACTATAAAGAATATATATTCTTTAATTAAATTTCAAAATAAAATGGTTGAAAAATGAACAACAGAATGATGTAACTACTACGTACTACTATTTCAATGACTAAGCAGTGTACAAAACATTATTATTTAAGCACGCAACGGTAGATTACATAATATAAAGCCAGATCTCACAAACCGAGTTACAACATCTACGTACACACAATATAGTAGCATACTAATTACTAGTAAAATATAGAGTTGAGCTAGAATACTTTTATTTATATATATATGTTGTAAGCATAAGCTCATCGATCTCGTAAGGGATTTAGATCTTCGAAAGCAAATCGATCATGTGCTCACGCGGTCGAACCAAGGCTTCGAGAGGCGACGCCTTAGGCAATGTAAGCCCCATTCCTTCAGTCATGTCGACCTCTTCTTCTCCTGCTCTCCTCCACTCGAAGCACTGGATCATCGTCGCGAGCGCCAGTGACGCCTCCCGCATCGCGAGGCCCTCCCCGGGGCACCGTCGCCGCCCCATCCCGAACGGAATCATCCACCCCTTCTCTTCCTTCCCAATTTCAAACCTCTCCGGCTTGAATTTGGCGGGCTCCCGCCATACGGCAGGATCTCTGTGTATGGCGTAGACGTTGACCAATAGCATTGTGCCTTGCGGCACGACGTAGTTTGCGATGGTTAACTCCGTCGCGGATTCGTGGGGGATGAGGAGGGGCCCGGCGGGGTAGAGGCGGAGAGTCTCGGTGATGATGCACCGGAGATAGGGGAGGTTCGCGATGTCCGACTCCTCCACTATGCGATCGGTGCCCGCACGAGAGTCGATCTCCTCCGCGGCTTTTCTTAGGGCTTCAGGGTTGTTGAGGAGGAGCGACATGGCCCACTCGAGAGTATTGGAGGTGGTATCTGTTCCCGCCGATAATAAACTCTTCGACGAGGACAAAATATCAAGCAATATTGTTAGCGATTCAATATATAGTGGACGGTACAACTATATACTTACATGCGACAGATATAAATCTAAGGTACTCACGATAGCAAGCGTCTTGATATTGTCATCGGAGTAGAAATCAGGATCCTGCTTCTGCGACGATAGCAGATCTCCGATCATAGTTTTCTCCTTCTCCTCCTCGCTCTCTCTTTTCTTCTCGTCCACCAACTCCTGGCTCAGCTCGCCTCTCTCCTTCACCACTCTCTTCAGCCTTTTCTCGGCCCCGCCGATATCCAACCACCTGAAAATGGGAACGAAATCCCCCAAATTCGAGGTCGAATCGGACAAAAAGAAGCTCTCTTCGACCATCGTCCTGAAGCGCTTCGCCGTGTCCGTCGACCCCGCGACGCCCTCGCCGTGGTTTGTGAGGGTGTATCTCTCCCCTGCTATCATCCTCATCATCACATTCAGCGCTAGATCGAACAACCTCGTCTTCATGTCCACTTTGCTGAACCACGTCTCATCATCCTATTAGAGATTAAAAAAAAAATTAACTATTAATTATAGCAGGCATAAGTAAGATTTACTGTAATAACTGAGTTCAATATATACAAATGTTAGAGATATAATAGAACAAAAATGAATAGTAAGTTGAAAATTTAGATAAAGTATGAGGCTCAGGATGCAATCCGTTAAATGGATTGCTTTTGGAAGGTACTTTGTAGGGTAAATTGCGCTCTTGTTCCTCGAACTTCGAGGCGCGTCACACTTTGATGGTCGAAAATTAACTTGTTTTTATAATTTTTTGGCTCAATTTTGTTAAATTATTAAAATTGAATGCTACGTACAGTGCAATTTAGCTGATTAGGTGTGTATTAATATTTTACTGGTAAGATAGCAATTGATACCTTAGTCATTATCACTTTTCAATTATAACATTACTATGTCACTATCACATTAGCATTATATTATTATTTAATTAACTAAATCAAATTATAAAACTTAATTATAATTAATAATTTTAAAAAATATAATAAATTAAAATTTGAGTACCAAAATATCCTACGCCTCAAAGCTTGATAGTCAAAAGTGCGATTTAGTCTATTTTTTAGCTTTCGAACTTACTGAACTGCAAGAAATAAAAAATTAAATAAAATTAAAAACCTACAGTTGCGACACTATATAAAATAATAGAAAATATTTATTTTTGAAAAAAAAATTAAGCTATCAGGATAAGGATTGTCTCAATTATTTATTTTCAGCGCCTAGCAATAATTGCTAATGTGTCTGGGGCCATAGATAGATGCAGTTGAACTGCATCTCACTCCCGTTGGCGAGTAGTGATAGGCCATTCACATCTCTTAGATTCAATATGTCTGTAATAATTAATTTGATTTTTGTGTGTGTGTACATGTGTGTGTGTGTGTGTGTGTGTTCAGAAACAGACTCAGAAGTTATTTAGCAGTTGTAAAAATTTGCAGTAGCTAGTACCTTATTTTGGGCTTTCCAATCCGAGAACATCCTCTTCACCAATCCCCGCACCTCCTCGGCGCGGGAACCGGCGGAGGCGGCGAGGCGGTGGGCGGAGAGGACCTCGCCCGCGGCGATGCGGCGGAGGTTGCGCCACAGGGGCCCGTAATTGGCGAAGCCGAGGGTCGTGAATCCGTTGGTCAAGAGCTTCAGCGAGGGGAGCCGGGGCCGGTTGGCGAAGGCGACGTCGTTGTCGGTGCTGAAGCATTGCTCGGCCGCCGCGCGCGACGACACGACGAGCACTCGGCGCGAGCCGAAGCGCAGCAGGAGCACGGGGCCGTAGCGGGCCGATATCGCCGCGAGCCCGCGGTGGAGGGGCCGCTTCACGAGGTGGAGGTGGCCGATGATCGGCAGCGACGGCGGGCTCGGCGGAAGCTTCTTGCTATTCTTTTTCGCCGAAGCGAAAGAAAAATTGATGATGAGAATGAGCAGAACAGCAATAAGGAGCGAGAGATAATTAGCAAAAGTCTCCATTGTGATTGCTGTTGTTGAGCAGGCTACTGATTGTGAGAGAGTGGAGAGAAGTGCGAGGCGCTTTACATCGCGTGTCGTGTGACGGCGTACGTCATAGCTTACGTACGTAGAGGATCGAAAACAACAAACGTGTTTAATTAGCTTATCATCGACAAGGCTAATGCTTTTACTCGTGAGTCATGTGATGCGCAACTGTTTGAATGCTCGAATAAGTCTGTATTGTTCTATAAAATAGAAATTTATTTATTATTATTTTTTTTTGAAAGAAAGGTAGCACGCTACTCGTTTCGTTTATTTCGTTTAGAAATAAATTTAGCTGAAAATGTGAATCAACTAGGATTCGAACTCGGGACCTCGTGTACCAACCACCAAGCTCTTTGCCACACTGTTACCGACCGTCCCTAGCGCAAGTGGCAAAAGGCTTGGTGGTTGATACCCGAGGTCCCGAGTTCGAATCCTAGTTGATTCACATTTCCAGCTAAGTTTACTTCTAAACGAAATAAACAAAGCGGGTAGCGTGTAGGGCTGTCAACGAGCCGAACTCGAGCGAGCTGGAGCCAGCTCGAGATCGGCTCGAAAGTTTCAAAGTCGGCTCGTGTTCGGCTCGAGCTCGAAAAGTCCGGCTCGTATTCGGCTCGCAGTTTATTCGAGCTGGCTCGTCGGCTCGTTAGCTCGATTATTTAATACTACAAGATCTATCTAAATTTCTTTAAAAAATAAAATCAAATCAAGAAACTCAAGAAAATTTTTTCTCACATTCTACTAAAAAAATCATAAGAAAAAGAAAAAAATGAAGATTAATAGAAGAAAGAATCTGTTGAAAGCGCTGCCGGAGCTTCATCGAAATGTGCGAACGACGAAGAGTACGCTGCCGGGGGTGTGCGAATGCCGAACGGTCAAGACAGAAGAGCCGCTACCAGAGTTCGGGCGTAGGGAGAGAGAAAAAGGAAGAGGCAGGGAGAGGCGGCTGTGGCCTGTGGGTCTTCGGGCGTAGAGAGAAAGAGAGAAACAGAGAGGCTGGGTCTTGGGCGAAGAGAGAAAGGGAGAAAGAGAGAGGCGGCTGTGTTTGAGTCTTTGAGAGGGGTGAAAAAATAAAAAGAAAAGAATTAGGGTTAGAAAGAGGAAAAGTTAAAAGATGTTATCCCTTAGATCTTGATCCAAGGATTGAAATTTTAAATATAAATGGGCCTCTTTATAAGTAAGCTGGGCTTTATTTTTAAATTGGACTAAAAATTTAAAAATAATAATCTGTATAATATATTTATATATAAATATAATTATATTTTTATTTATATATATATAAATATAATATATAAAATTATATTAATATAAAATAAATTTAATCGAGCTGTTATCGAGCCGAACACGAGCGAGCTGATCCCAGCTCGTGTTGGGCTCGTTTATTAAACGAGCTGGAAAATCCAGCTCGTGTTCGGCTCGTTTACTAAACGAGCGAGCCGATCTCGAGCTCATTTCGAGCCGAACACGAGCTGGCTCGCGAACGGCGAGCTGGATTGCCAGCCCTAGTAGCGTGCTACCTTTCTCTAAAAATAAAAAAAAATTGGACACTGTTTGGTTTATTATGATTATTACGATTACTGAGGTGTTTTCATGTGCAACTATAAAAAAGTGAGATTTGAGAAAGCTTCAAATCAGAGCTTTCTTTAGTACTCGTGTGATGTGGCCAAACAACGGCTTACTCAAGTTAGAATTATTTATATTTTTATTAAATTTTATCCTTAATTTTAACGAGATTTTACTAATTACGTAAAAATACACTTTATCCTGTAGTGTGGCGGATGAGAGGAGGAATTCTACTATGTAACACTTACACCACATCATTAATAACCAACCAATCACATCTTTTTTTTTAGAGAAAAGTATAATAAAAATAATTTTCTAATAACTATGATGGGATGGGTGAATTTAAGAAAAATAATCTAATTGGTTGGAAAAGCCATATCAACAATATAATTGGTGCATTCTAAATTTTTTCAGATGAGAGAGAGTGGAGCTAAGATTTTTTAGAGAAACATATTTTGTATTTTGCTTTGATTATATTTTGCCTGTGGACTTAAGATAGTGGCCAAATCACATAAATTATCTATGTGCTTATGTTTTTTTCCTTCCTTTTCCCGTTTTTTTTATAATCTTTTTCAAATTCTACAAACTAGATTGTTTCGATTTCTATCATAACAAAATAAATACAGGAGATGAAACTCTCCACTGATAGATGCTAAATGTGCATTAAAATTCAACTGATAATTACGTGACAGATACAACGATCGAAATTTTGCATTTGAATCCAAAAATATAACATACCGAAAATATGTTAAATTTCTAATAAACTTAACTGAAAATATGAAACAACTAGATTTCAAACTTAAAATCTCTAGTACCAACTATTTAGTCTTTTGTCATTTACGCTAGGGACGGTCGTGCGTTGTTGGACTAGAAGGAAGAGATCTAGATATTCAGGCCTAAGTGACTTTTTTTTCCTCAAAGAAATTAATGGGCCCATAAAAAATATGGGCCGGTGTGGTCTCCGTAGTGGTAAGTTGTGAGAAGTACATGATTTGTAATTTCATTTCACCATTGGTTTACTTTCTCTGCCCTGCTTTAAGGTCATGGCAGTAAACTTAAGATCCAGAAAGAAAATGGTGGTTCTTTTTTTATTTTCCTTTTGAATTCAAGAATGGTAATCGATTAACACAATATTTATTGGAGCTTGGATTTGGCCAGTGTGCTAATGTCAACTCTGATAGTCGATTCGCAATGAGAAAGACCAATTTCGTTAGAAGAAGAACACGCTGATGATCGAGACAAGGTTGATGGATCGAGAAAGTTTGTAAAACAAGCCAAAATTAAATTCGCGAGTAACTACTTTTTTTTCTCTGTGTAAAATGATTTGTGAAATCTGTTCTATGGTAGTGTAGGTCCTGATTTTGGCCTTTACAAGTTAAAATTATCAACTGGGGCACTAAACAATTTGGTGGATTCAAGATTTTGAGTTAAAGAGATTAAGTTAACAGTATTAGAGAGGATATTTAATGGTCTAATGAGGTGCAACACTGATTAGGCCCTCATAATTAAGTCCCCAGAAATAAGAATAGTCATTTTCTGGGCCAGCATACGTTACATATTTCGGATTTAAAAAGGCATGTAGGTATTAGCTGTAACCATTTAAAACCGGTCCAACTGGTTATTATAGGCTATCCTTATCAGAGAGATTGCCTTCGTGGCAACCTCACATAAGTTATCACCTGTACCCGATCTATAAATACATCTCATACACTACATTTATTGAGAATTATTATGATAGAGGTCTATAAATTAAAATGCAATTTATTAAATATATTATATAATATTCAAAGAAAAATATATCCATGAAAAATGAAGATTTTTTTATATATAGGCTATTTAGATAATGACCATTGCATTTATTTTTTGATCATTAAATTTGGCTGCGGTGCATAAATTGTAACGTATACACAAGGAGCAGGCAATAATTTCTCCTCATAGGCCCATTAAAACTGGTCAAACTTTTTTTTTTGGTCCATTCCAAATATGGCCCCCACGTCTACAGTCCAACTATTTTTTTTCTCTTTTTTCTTAAAAATTTGGTCAAGGAATTAGTAGTTTGGATTCATTGCCCAATATATTTATTATTTACTTAATGCTAAGTTTGATCCCCTCCTAATCCCCTCCTTACGTGCCTCCAACCCACAAATTTAAATCCTAAAATTTTCTTTTTCTATTTTTTGTTTAATTTTTTGGATTTTTTTTTTCAAAAAATTCTGTCTCTACAAAATCAGTTCCCTCCAAAAAAAACGGCGTTTACTCTCCTCCCCATCCCCTCTCTCCTACGAGTTGAGGAGGAGCAACCACTAACTAACCAACCATTGCTCCTCCCCTCTCCCTTATTCTCACACACACACAATGAGGAGATCACCACCACTCTTCTCCCTCCTCCTCCTCCTCATCCTCACCACCACCGCCGCCATTGTCGCCATCCCGCCGCCGATGCAAAAATTCGATCCCCGCGACAACTACCTCCTCGACTGCGGCGCGCCGTCGAGCACGCAGCTCGACGACGGCCGCACCTTCCGGTCCGACCCCGACTCCTCCTCCTTCCTCTCCACCCCCGTCGACGTCAAAATCGCCGCCGACAAACCCCCTACCACCGCCGCCACCTCCCCTCCGCTCCCCCCGATCTACCGCACCGCCCGCGTCTTCTCCGACCGGTCCACCTACAGCTTCTTCATCGCGCAGCCCGGCCGCCATTGGATTCGGCTCCATTTCTTTCCGTTTCCGAATCCCAACTACAACCTCTCTTCCGCGGTTTTCACCGTCACCACCGACGACTTCGTCCTCCTCCATGACTTCTCGTTCCAAAACTCCGCCGCCCCGTCCCCCGTCCTAAAAGAATATTTAGTGACAGTAGAACGAAGCAGCTTGAACCTCTTCTTCGATCCGAAGAAGGGCTCCAACGCATTCGTCAACGCCGTCGAGGTCGTCTCGGCCCCCCCGAATCTCCTCCCGAACACTACTACCGGCTTGGCGGCGGCTCCTGGGGCCGGAAATGCCGACGTTTCCAACAACGCCCTCCAGGTGATGTACCGGCTGAACGTCGGCGGGCCGCTGATCGTGCCGCTCAACGACACGCTGGCGAGAACGTGGATTCCGGACGCCGCGTTCTTGACGCTGGCGGCTGCCGCCGAAGACACTCGCGTGCCGCCCGGCACGATAAAATACCCCGACGACAGCTCGATCACGCCGCTCACCGCGCCGGCCATGGTCTACGCGACGGCGCAGCAGATGGCGCGGTCGAACACCACCGCCGCCAATTTTAACATAACGTGGGAGATGGCGGCAGAGCCCGGGTTCTCCTACCTCGTCCGGCTCCATTTCTGCGATATCGTGAGCAAAACACTGAACAGCCTCTACTTCAGCGTGTACCTCAATGGCCTAACGGGCGTCGCGAACCTCGACCTCTCGAGCTTGACGATGGGCCTCGCCGTGGCCTACTATAGGGACTTCGTGCTCGACTCGTCGGCGATCGTCAACTCCACCATTATGGTCCAGGTGGGGCCGTCCCCTGGTTCGGATTCCGGCAACCCGAACGCGATTCTCAACGGCATCGAGGTGATGAAGATGAGCAACGGCGCCGGCAGCCTCGACGGCCTGTACTCGGTCAACGGTAAAACTCCGGGGGCTACTGCGAGCGTCGGGAAGATGATTTTATCGGGCGTCGGGCTCGCGATGGCCGTGATCGCCATGGCGCTCGCGGTCGTCGCGTTCTGCCGCTGGAGATGCCGGCCGCGCGGCTACGAGCAGAAGAGCAACAACAGCTTCACGTCTTGGCTTCTCCCGATCAACGCCAGCCAATCGAGTTTTCTCAGTGGGTACAGCAAGGGAAGCGGCTCCAGGAGCCGGTTTGGTTCCGCGGTGTCGCGGAGCAAGAGCGGCTTCTCCGGGCTCTTCGCGTCGAGCACGTACGGCGTCGGCCGCTACTTCACCTTCGCCGAGATGCAGAAGGCCACCAAGAACTTCGACGAGAAGGCCGTGATCGGCGTCGGCGGCTTCGGGAAGGTCTACCTCGGCATGCTCGACGACGGAACCAAATTGGCGATCAAAAGAGGGAACCCGTCGTCGCAGCAAGGGATCAACGAGTTCCTCACGGAGATCCAGATGCTGTCGAAGCTCCGCCACCGCCACCTCGTGTCGCTTATCGGGTGCTGCGACGAGAACAGCGAGATGATCTTGGTGTACGAGTACATGGCCAACGGGGCGCTCCGCGACCACCTCTACGGCGCCGACCAGCCCCCGCTTTCGTGGAAGCAGCGGCTGGAGATCTGCATCGGGTCCGCGAAGGGGCTGCATTACCTCCACACCGGCGCGGCGCAGGGGATCATCCACCGCGACGTGAAGACGACCAACATCCTCCTCGACGACAATTTGGAGGCCAAAGTCGCCGACTTCGGCCTCTCGAAGGCGGCGCCTACTCTCGAACACACCCACGTGAGCACCGCCGTCAAGGGCAGCTTCGGGTACCTCGACCCCGAATACTTTCGGCGGCAGCAGCTGACGGAGAAGTCGGACGTGTATTCGTTCGGAGTGGTGCTTTTCGAGGTGCTCTGCGCGCGGCCCGCGATCAACCCGGCGCTGCCGCGGGAGCAGGTGAACCTCGCCGACTGGGCGCTGCAGTGGCACCGGAAGGGCCAGCTCGACAAGATCATCGACCCGCAGATCGCGGGCGCGATAAAGCCGGCGTCGCTGAGCAGGTTCGTCGAGGCGGCGGAGAAGTGCCTCGCCGACTACGGTGTCGATCGGCCGTCGATGGGGGACGTGCTGTGGAAACTCGAGTGCGCGCTGCAGCTGCAGGAGAAAGAAGAGGTGACGGCGGTGTCCTCCGGAAGTGAGCCATCGGAGAGCAACGCGAAGGAGATTCCGATGACGAGCTTAAGCAGTCATCGTAATGCCGAGATCGACGGAGCCGCCGCAGCTGCCGCCTTCGTCAACGGCGATTCTGGAACTGCAGTTTCGTCGCCGGTGGTCCAGGGGAGATGAAAGGCCTTTGATAAGATACGCCTCATGGGTGAGACAAAAATTACTATACCACTTGAACAAATATACTGGTCAACAGTGATGATCTCTGTCTCGCCATCAGGTGTATTAATTAATTATGAATTTTTAAGCAAATTGGTGTTGATAGAGAGTGATCGGGTGAATCCAGGAAAAGGAGTTACTCTAATGGGTTTCTTAATTTTAGCCCAGTGAAGATGGTTGATATTATTCCTTTTGTTTTGTTATAGTTATAATTTCTTTGATTGTATGTATAAGAATGCGTTTTTTATGTAATGTGATTGTTTGTAAACTTTTTTAATAAGACGCACCGTAAATTTTATTTTTATTCTGATTGCGATACTATGAGTGGAAATTGCTTATCTTTATATAAAATTCTGTTGATGACTTGCGGTTGTGTTCATTAATATGGTGCATAAAATTATGCCAAGCAACTTGTTTACAATTTACAATCAAGGCAAAATCATCAATAGAAATTAGCTAAGAAAAAATATTGTATCCATTTACAAATTTTTATAACAGTTGATGGGCCAATCTAGCATTGGCTCGTTTGAATATTATATTTATCATTCAGCCCATAAATTATGTCAAACACACACGTAGTCAATGGCAAGCATTGCAAGAAATAATAAATTTGCACAATGCGCATAATTAATCATTCCGTGGGCTTAAAGATTACGCCACATCCCCACCCACTCGGAGCCTCGGGCTAACACCTCACCGACCATCTTATACCATCTTCCCCAACGTGGCTCTCACACAACAGTACCCCTGCTAATTCCGAGACACTGTGGACTAATAACTTGGCTTTATTTGTTTATCATTGTTTCTTATTTCGTTATTTATTCAAGAGATAACTTTAAAAATCACCCATGTGATTTCGTGCTTTCTCACTTTAGTACCATATGATTTAAAGTGTATCACTTTAGTGTCCCGTGGTTTCGTTATTCTCTTTTTTCGTTATTTTTCGTTAATTTTTTCGTTAAATTATATAGAAAGAATTTCAAATACCCCACCTATGGTTCATCGAATATTCACTTTACTATCCTGTGGTTTTAACTTTCTCACTAATTTAACGAAAAAACTAACGAAAAGATAACAAAAAGAGAATAACGAAACCACAGAACACTAAAGTGATACACTTTAAACCACAGGATACTAAAGTGAGAAAGTATGAAACCATATGATAGTTTTTGAAGTTATTCCTTTATTCAAAGAAGCACATCGTTTGCTGTTGTTTCTGGAAACCTCCACATTCTCAGAGTCAAACTCCAACAATGATCTTCCCTGGACCAGTTCTACAGAACCCAGCAAGCATAAACAGCTTTTTAATCCGATATGTAATTCATCGTCTACGAAAAATAAAATATTTTCTCTAATTTTATATCTTTACTCTGTCCAAAGGTGGATTCTTAAATCATAAAGTGCTATCCAAAGTTCCAGTCGAATAGAGCAAGGTGTATCCTTCGCTTTATTTTGAAAAAAATAAAATAAAAATATATATAGCCAATTATCACAAAGGAGTGAGTACATTTGCTTTCGCTGGTCCACAGATGACGTGGTAAACAGGTTCATGGACAATTTCCACGTGTTTTCTCCCAATTCGGACACCTGCCGCTTTTGTTGGCACGTGCAAGTCACCACCCTTGGCGATCGCACACAAAACCTTGTTTACTTATCGGAACCCGCTCCTCTCTCACTCCCACTCTTCTCCCACGTACTCTCCTCATCGAGCGCGCGATCCCTTCCCCCCATCGCACGCCCTTTCCCTCTTCGTCTTCTTCCTCCCACGATCATCGCCCCTCCGAGATCGAAAGAAAAAAGACGACGACGACGACGACGACGAGAAAGAAGAAGAAGAAGAGCTCGAGCGATCCCTCTTCCTCCGATCACCACTCCGATCTTCGAGTTCTTTGATTCGAGCTCGAAAGAAGAGGAGGAGGAGGAAGCTCTCGATCGATCCTGCTTCCTCCGATCGATATCCTCTCTCCGATCTTCGAAGCGAGAAGAAGAAGAGGAGGAGGAGGAGGGGGAGCTCGAGCGATTCGTAGCGTTGCGATGATCGTGTCGGCTTTGGCGACGTCGGTGGGGATCAACCTCGGCCTCACCGTCCTCCTCTGCGCGCTCTACTCCGTTCTCCGGAAGCAGCGGGGGAACCTCGAGGTGTACGCGCCGCGGCTCGTCGCCGATGGGAGGGCGCGCCAGCCGAGCCAGTTCAACATCGAGAACCTCCTCCCCTCGACCGGTTGGGTCCGCCGCGCATGGGATCCCTCCGAGGACGACCTCCTCGCATCCTCCGGCCTCGATGGCGTCGTCTTCATGAGGATCTTCATCTTTAGGTCCTAAATCTCTCTCTCTCTCTCTCTCTCTCTCTGAGTCTTTTGTTTCTTTCTCAGATTCGCTATAGATACAGATTTGTGGAAATCCTAGCTGGATTTGTTCTTATCCGAGCATTCTCTGGGGATATCTGTCTCTATTCCTTTTGATCTTTACTTTGCTTCGCGGTTCGTAATTTAAGATGGATAGTGATTTCGAGAAACCCTAGACGGAACTTGATTTCTATGTGAGTTTTTTATTTTTTTTTATTTTTTTCTTGTGGAATTTTGATGCAGTTTGAGAGTGTTCTCTGTTGCCGCGGTTGTAGGAATATTTATTCTTCTTCCGGTTAATTATTTGGGGGATCAGCTGCGCGACATTGACTTCTCCGATATCCCGAACAAATCGCTGGACTTGTTCACCATTTCAAATGTAAAAGATGGTTCGAACTGGTAAATTGTGCTTACTAATTTGTGCTTTTCCATATTGGTGAATACCTTATGAAGCCAATGATAACTTCTTTGTGGGAGAATGTGATTTATCATGATTAGCTGTTTAATTGCAAGTACTAGCTTAGGGTGTCGACATTCTAGATGATTTAGGAACCTCACTGAAAACTGCTGGGTGTTGTTTAGAGGGAAACTTGAATGTAGTTTCGATTTCGGTTCACCTAAAGAATTATGTTACTAGTTGTGGAAGTCTGACTTCAATTTTGGTCAGATGATCGTAAGTTACAAAGGTGTTTTTGTGCGCCTAAGATTCTGGGAATATCCTGTTTGCTTTGGCTATTGCATTGATTTGTTGATCAACATAATTCCTTTAGGTTGGGAATGTTGTGTAGGTTTCTTGATTGATTCTCTGTTACCTGTTAATTGATGTGATCTCTTATCATAACCTGGTGTAAGACTTAAAAACATCACTTACTATTTCCTATATTCGGCTTATTAATCTTGTATTTATTATCATTGACAGGTTATGGTTTCACTTTTCTGCTGCATATCTTATCACCGCAATAGTGTGCTATCTACTGTATTCTGTAAGTATATTTAATTGTTGCTTCCTTTTTCTTTTGGTGGCGAGTCTTTACTTGATTCTTCAGAAGATACATGTATGTCTCCTTTTTTTTCCCCTCGGTAGTTATGTATTTGTTGATGTTTCCAATCAAGTCACTGCCAATTTTATTTACTGAAGTTGGCTATCCATTTTATAAGGATTTGTCCTTTCGATGCATATATCTTCAAAGATAGTCCATTCAACAAATGTGTTTGGTGCTTTTGTCTATCTCTAGTATTCTAGTAGTGACACAACTCTTTTAGTTTCTTTCTGCCAATACTTAGATATTAATGTCTAAATTTTTCCCTTCTGCAGGAATACAAGTATATATCTAATAAGAGGGTTGCTCACTTCATTGCATCCAAACCGCTACCGCATCACTTCGCCATTCTTGTCCGTGGTATACCATTGCGTGATGGAAGTTCTATCAGTGATACTGTTGAGAGTTTCTTCTTGGAGTATCATCCTTCTACATACTTGTCCCACACCGTGGTTCATCAAACAAGCAAACTTCGACGCCTCATCGTAAGGATTTAAATTAATTTTCTATATATTTGTATCTTCTGTATGATGATCCATATCGACTGATAATCATTATACAGGTTAGCCTTTTTGCTTTAAAATTTTCTAGTCAAAGTATCAATCATGAGAAGTTTCTTAAAATTTTCTGAACCCATCAGAACCAAGACTTGAACTTTTGTTCTGGTGGTCACTCTCAGCCATCAGTATGGAAATTATTCTTCTATGTATCTAAAAGCCAAAATATGTCTATGGCCATTACAAGGTTAATCTCTTTGATGTAAAGAAATTAATGGGACAAAAAAAAAGAGGAAATTGTTAGAGTACTTTGTATGCCACTTGCACCCAATTCTCATTAGAGATGAACTTCGAAGTGGAAGAGCATCTTGATATAGAAAACTTGGGGTTGAAGTCGGAACATACTAAGTTGTATTCGTTTTTATGAATTGACGCTCGTATGCTTGGTCAGTATTTTATGCTCATCTATTATTGGAGAAAAAGATCCTTCTGTTAGATCCACACATTGAAAGCATTCTACCTTTTGCATAAAGTGCTTCAGTATCGAATTCACACTATAAGTTGAGTTGATGCTTAGGTTATCCTTTATCGTAAGAGGATGTCAAGAAATTTTTTTGTTTGTTTGCATGTGGCGCAAATTATTCTAAAAGATGTCATCCTTTAACAGTAAAATTTTGAGCTTTTCATGATACTCCATGTCTTTTATCATTCAATTATATATCTGCCTTTAACATCTGATACTGATGGCTTTGCCAATTCTTATCCAGACTGATTCCGAAAATCTTTATAGAAGACTAACTCACTTGAAATCCAGACCACGTACTCCTGAAAACCACAGAAATGGTGGCATTCTTGGATTGTTTGCACAAAAAAATGATCTTCTAGGCCGTTATGAGAAGAAATTGGAAGATCTTGAAGAAAATGTGAGAATAGAACAGTCAGATATATCTGCGACAAGAGAGGTGCATTCATTTTGCTTCCTATCTCATCAACTTAAGTGTATTGCAAATGATGGCCTGATATTGCTGAATATGTTCTTTCATTGGTGAAATATGAATTTTCTCTGAACATAAGGTGTATATTCTTTTTCTTGATTTTGTATCTACCTTTCGTATTAGTGGATACTAGATAGGTATTCTTACGTTGTTACGTTATCGATATGTTTCATGGATGACAGAGTATTCTCAATTTTTATTGTCTCCTTTATCTTCTCTGTCTTAGACTTCTAATGTAGAACTATTACCTTTTTGGTGAGATCACCAGTGTGAGTTTGGATTTCTAGTCCGTTTCAGATTTTTCTGACGATCCACTAAATCGGGAGATTCTATTGATTGCAAAACAAAAATATTTATCATTATGCTGAAGTTGAATTTTTATTACCCCTGATCTTACAAGTTATTTATTTATTCTAAATATATTCATCAACGTACCGGTCCTCTTATTCTACAGGCATGACTCATCATTTTGACTTTCCAGAAGTTCCGTGAAAATTGAAAAAGAAATAATAATGCAGGTTTTATTATATTTAAATTGCAAATAAGTTTTTATATGTGGCGATAAATTAGGGCCTTAGTTTTATTGATAAAAGACAAAGTGTTTCATCTACTAATTGTAAGCTGTAGATTTCATGGCTCGATGATAAAATGTTAAAGTGTCACCCATTTTACAAGGCTTCTCTTGGAATTGTAGGGTCTGGGAAGGTAATATGTATACCTCCTTAAACCCATTACTGGAGATGCTTTGTCTTTGACTTTGAGCTTGCTACATGGCACATGGGGGGAGGCTGTTGTTTCCACTTTATATATATATATAACTAGAGTCTCACGAAGTTTTGTTGACTTTAGGAAGTACCATGTATGCATTATCATGTATGTATTGTCCATTGTGTGGATTTTGATCTCGTCAACATGAATATTAGAGAATTTTCTGTTCAGAGTTTATTGTTGCAGCTCTTGTGATCTGTTTTACTGATAAGTCTTGCATTTACACTGTAGGAAATTCCTGCAGCCTTTGTTTGCTTCAAATCTAGGTATGGTGCTGCAACTGCTCTTAAAATTCCACAATCAGACAACCCTACAGAGTGGGTAACAGAGGAAGCTCCTGAACCAAATGATGTTTACTGGCCTTTCTTTTCTACGTCATTCATGCAAAGATGGATTTCTAAGCTGGTGGTCTTTGTGGCATCTATATTCCTAATTATTGTTTTCCTCTTAGTTGCTGCATTTGTTCAAGGGCTTACTTATTTGGAACAGCTAGAGACATGGCTGCCCTTCCTTAAGGACATACTGAAGATGTACGTATTTGAACTTAGTATTATGCTCTATTTTTGTCTTCATTAATAACTCAATGTGCTTGATCTTAGTGAAACCGTGTTAATTCTTATATATATGCTCCACTGTAGAAGCTAAAAGCATGTCTTAATCTTAGATGATTAGTTTGAATGTGCATAGCATGTTATCTGTCTTTTTTTCCCCCGCTTTTAGATCAATAATACACCCAAACTGAAGTTGAACCACTGCAAAATTTACTGATACAAATTATAATATTTGCAGAACTGTTGTAAGTCAAATAATTACTGGGTATCTTCCCAGTCTCATTCTTCACGTTGTTTCCTCTTATGTGCCTCCCATCATGAAGCTTTTTTCAACCATGCAAGGATATATAGCTAATAGTCAGATTGAGAAAAGTGCGTGTGACAAAATGCTCTGGTTTGTTATATGGAGCATCTTCTTTGCAAACGTTCTAACAGGATCAGCGACCAGTCTACTTCAGATAATTCTTGATCCGAAGGAGATTCCCGTAAGACTAGCTGTTGTTGTACCAGCACAGGTAAGATCATTTATCTCTTTTTCAATTTTGATCCAGAAGTAGCTGCTAGTAGTTTTATTATCCAGGTGCTGTATTATTTGGCTTTGCGGAAATGCATTATTTTCCCATGACTACTATTTAATATCATGTTCGGGCTAATTGCTCCTCGAGGCATTGTTTATTCATTTTAAGCATTTTGTAACGCTGTTATTAGGTGGCTAATTATCAGGACCTTAAGGCATTTTATATTTGCATCTTGATCTACTTCTTATATCCATGTCAATAAAAGAGTTTTTAACTTTTCAGGCCTCCTTTTTCATTGCATATGTGGTGACATCATGGACTAGCTTATCTTCAGAGCTAACTCGAACTATGGCTCTTATTGGTAATTTGATAGGGAAGCATTGTTCATGTAAGAGTAATGAGGATGATGAACTCCAGATACCATCTATCTCTTACCACAGTGAAATACCTAGGATTCTCTTATTTGGGCTGCTTGGTCTTACATACGTTATTTTAGCTCCACTTATTCTGCCATTTATATTGGTCTTCTTCTGCATTGGATACATCATCTATCGCAATCAGGTAAGTAGAATATTCTGTTATCTCTTCGCCCCATCCCCTATTATACAATTTATTTTTTTCCCCCTTCATTCTGTTTCATGTTTTAATACTACACCTTGTTAAAAAGACGAGATTAGCATAATTATTCATTTTCGTTTTCCTTTTTTTTCATGAGAAATAGGAGAATCTTCTGATAATACGCAAGTTACAGAAACTTTAATTTTATGCTCCATTTAAGTTGATTCATGTTAGTGGCGTTTGAGTATCTTAATGACTTGTGCCTGAATTGTGCTATTCATTTCAATGAAGAATGATCTACTACTATTTCATTGAAAATTTTCTGTATGCAAGCATGCTGGTGGTCCTGGTGTCTAGGCATGGGCCCAGTTTACCTTGAAGCATCCTTATCATTATGAACAACAGGTTAGATTGAGGATCTATACTGCCAGAGCCATTTTAGCTGGGTTACATGCTATTAGATATTCCTTTCTTTTTTCCCCTCATATATGAGAATTGGAAGATTGGCCCTCAACACCCATACCCTGAATCCCTTCCAACTGGGACTTGCACCCGCAATCTCGTCCAATCCCCTCCCCATTTCTTGCCTTCAGGAATCCTAGCAGTTTGTCTGCATGCAATTGGAATTCTGAATCTGAGAGTTGATAATTTAGGTCGTGTGATGAATTTAGATTGTATGAGCAAATACTGAATTTGTAATAAAAGCGATAGAGGTTACATGGTTAACGAAGTTAATCAATCGAAAAGAAAAGAGAAGTCTGTAATGTGATGCGGATGTATTTGCACATTTCTTACTATTTCTTTACTTGCTTGTTGTTAAACTCTTTCTTTTGCCTGTATTATTGTATGACTTATTTTGAATTAGAAATGGCTATTATTATGTTCTCTTCAATTTATGTTGTGTGAAATTTTTTTGCAGCTTTTCAATGTCTACTCACCCAAGTATGACACTGGTGGAAGATTTTGGCCCATCGTGCACAATGCCACAATATTTTCTCTTGTACTCATGCACCTAGTTGCCATCGGAATATTCGGGCTTAAGAAGCTTCCTCTCGCGTCAAGCTTGATTCTGCCACTTCCCGTGCTTACGCTCCTGTTTAATGAATATTGCAGAAAACGCTTTCTGCCTATTTTCGAAGCTTACTCTGCTGAGGTACTTAAATTTTACATATATGATAACCACCTATTGTAATCTGATTTGAACTTCTGTTTATATGTTGGTCACTAGGCTGCTGTTAACCTTTTATCTGATTGGGTTATTTCCTTTGTAGACTTTGATAAAGAAAGACAGAGCAGATCAGAACGATCCAACCATGGGAGAGTTCTTTGATAAGTTGGTCACTGCATACCGCGACCCAGTTTTGATGGCAATTCGCCACTCCCCGTACTCAAATGAGCGTAACTCTCCTCTGCTACATTCTTCATAGATAAAAGTCGTAAGTTCGGACCCTTAGCAGCTATTGAGCTCCTCGGTGTGGCTCTGATCGGCATTTGAATCTTACGGAAGTCGTATTGACTTACTGAACCATGCTTCCATCTGGTTCCAACCTTTTCATCACTGTAAGTAGATGCTTTTGTGTGTATCCTTCCTGTCAGGTCATGTGCAGCTGAAAGACGCTGCTCATGAGAGTGCCAATGTTGTGCCACTATATAGCCATGCTATATAGCTATGAAAGGAAAGAGAGAAGTACTTACATGAAATGCTTCTAGTTGCAAGAGCCTTGTAATTTTAGGGTAGAACAGGGATATGAGGGTTTGTTTTGGACCCTGTTGTTCCGTTCTATGAGGGTTTCACAGCTCCTCGTTTTTAGCTTGGAGCTAATCTTATGAACCGCCTATATTGACGAGTGTGCCGCTACAAGAAACGGGATGCTGTAGCAGGCATAAAAGATAGTGATGAATAGAGCCATCTCCTTTTTTCCTTTCTTTATTTTACGTCCTTGTTTGTTTAAGTCCTTATTTGTTTCTATTCTACCACTCAAACATTACCTTAATTTCTGCTTATTATAGCACACGAATTTATAACCATTCTTGGGAACTTTCTATTTGTTAGATAATTTTTCATTAGATGATTAAGAGAGTAATAATGGGTCTAATTATTATTAAGGAACACATAGTTAACCAGGATTATAAGCAATTATCTCAATGCGTAACATAATGATGGTTGATAAAAAAAAAAAAAAACAGGGAACCATGATTAATAAGCCATTTTAAAAGGCTATCTATTTTTTGTTTTTCCATCGATATTCTCCAAGGTACATATCTTAAATACGGTTATCGAACGAATTAAAATTTTAGTTAAATTCACCAGCTAACAAAATGAGTTCTCTTAGCAGTCGTGGTCGGCTAATTTTTACAAATTTCTTAATCCATGTAGAAATAATCGAACCCAACACGGGGAGGCAAAAAATAAATAAAACTGCAATTAGAAAAAGAAGTTCAAACTGCGTAGTTAAGAGGGTCGCACCATTTTTGCCGCTAACAAACACTACAAGCACCATCTTTCCGCACAAGGAAATTCAACAACAATCCTACTGCATAAATGAATGCTCACCTAACCCCTAATATTGGCCTTATATTAAATTTAAACACATTGGTTATGAAGATTTGGGCTGGAAAAATAACATCCAGAGACATCCAAATCTAGAAAAATAACATCCACAGACACGGAACAAACAACAACCAACCCAATTAAAATGATTAAAATCACTCGCCTAAAATGATTAAAATAAAAAAATAGAAAGTTTCATTAAAGAGCGCACGAAGAACCTTTTCAAGCCAGAATAACACCACAGATAAAACAAAAGCAACGTATAGAACATAAACTGGCCCTTATAATTCCCGGACGCGAAGCCGATGCGTAGCAATGATGAGCGATACCAGTGTAAGTCCCCGGCAACCTCACCCAGCCAAATTATAGTCTTCAGTGTTTCTTGCCAGCCCGAAGGCTATACTGTGGCAGATAGAGAAAACCTACTAGTTCTACAACAGTTTCTACCTCAAACAAGATTATACCCAAACCACAGTGATCAGATGAATAAGTTCCATAAAGCAGAAGAAATGAAAGCAGAAAGCAAAAACTGGCACTAGAAAACTCGCAAAAAGCACACCTCTCAAAACTCTCGGTGACCTAAAAATAATTTATAGTCATACAAAGATGGGTGTGTTCAGGGGAATGGATTTCAGCGTCTTCGCATGCCTCTTCCGCCACGGCCTCTAAACCCCGCTCCACCGCGGCCGCGACCACCCATCGCACTTGCAGCTGCTTCACCTTGCGCACTCTCAGACTGGTTTAACGTAACAAAAATGAGAGTTACCATAAAATATAGCTCAAACAGAATTACTCCTAAGTGTTGAAGAGGGAAAAATAACAAGAACAATGAATTGACTTATTCGAAAAGAGAGCAGAAGCCAATCATATTCACAAACATTAACCCTGTTGAATCTATGGAAAATAACAGAAAATAAGACCGCATGAAGGAACTTCCAGCTGATTAGGAGCCAAAATACACTGAGACTTTCATTCTTCCATGTAAATATATAATTTTACCCACGGATAGATATCAGAGAACCCTGAACTTAGTACAAGAGAGAGAACTTTCATGGAATCTAAGTTCTATATCTGAAGGGTAAATGGTACCTTTGGGTTCTTAACTGTCTCATCCACACTCAGGATAAGACATGCCGCTTCAGTTGCAGCATTTATAGCATTGATCTGCAATTGGCATTCATAATTATCGCCCAGGTAAGATTACTGAAAAGTGAAGAGGAAAAAAAGAAAACAAAGCATAACATCATAATGCATACCTTAACAACTGCAGGTTCCCATACAAAGTTAGCAAAGGAATCTGCTATTCCACCAGTATTAATGTCTACTCCATAGTTTGCACCTTCACCTGCAGTAGGCATGCATCCTATGCGTCATCGAAGGGGGAAAAAAAACATTTTCTGTGTCAGCGTATTTACGAAAGAAGCTAACCAGATGCATGTTTTTGTCTGAGCTTGTTTAGTACATCTGTTGCATCATATCCAGCATTGTCACAAAGTTGCCGTGGAATGACCTGCAAAGAAGGCAAGCACAAGAATAAACAAACATCAAAATAGCAAATAACACAAAAATTACGACATCACACAACCAATCCCAATATCACAAAGAGAGACAGTTGATGCTGTTAGTACACTATCAACAAGCAATGAAAATTTTATGAATGAACAAATGGAAAAGTGTAAGGTCAAAGGACATTTCATATGGCTTGCAAAAGCTAATCATATATGAGCATTACAAAATCAGAGGATAGAACATGGTAATTTTGCTGACAAAAAGTTTTGCATGTTTACCTCAAGGGCTTTGGCGTACGAATTTATAAACAGTTGGGACTTCCCAGCAATGGTCCTCGCATGCAGCCTCAGAAACTGACTTATCTCCATCTATCATGAAGTGTGGAAAGATCAGCTTTGACAAAATATAACATTCCTATCAAAGCATGTGGGTTCGTGCAAACATACATCTATAGCACCACCACCAGGGACAACAGTTGAATTCTTTAAAGCTCTCCTCACTATCATGATGGCATCATGCAGACTTCTTTCAGCTTCCTCAATAAACTGAACAATTATTTGCCGCAAGTTAATAGCACAACAAGTATTAACTGTGTTAATAACAATGAAGCCTGATCAAGCTATAAGCTTGTAAAAGAAATACCTGATCTGCACCACCACGAAGAACTATAGTTGCTGTCTGGCCAGAAGGGCATCCGCTGAATATATTAAACCTTTCATTGCCTACTTGTTTTTCCTCAAAAACTTCACAGGAGCCAAGAACCTTTGATACACAAGGCCATCATAAACCAATGACAATAAGTTCAAGCAGCATAATAATCTAGCATACTAATAGAAACCTCTTGCACTACTACTAACCTAGCGCATATCATTCAAAGAAGCACATAAAAAAAAGAACAGTAAATGCATGATTATAACCTCATCAATAATATTGTTAACAGAAGTCTGCACAGTTCCACCAGTTGCAGCAGCAACACGTTGTAGATCCTCTTCTGTCACACGCCCAGCACAGAAAATATCCCTATCTGCAAAGTACTATAAAGAGGCAAAAGTAAAATTAGCGATATTTACAGATATGTGCCTGCGGACTTATCTAATTACATGTGTAGTCTTCTAAATCCAGAAACTTCCTATCTACACTTCAAAAGCTTACTTTCTTGCATTTATACATCCTTAAACTTCCTCTTTAAAAATAACTTTTTCCTAATACAAAAGTACTTTCCCTCTGTCAATTGGATAACTCCCCAGAAGGTCAGGGTTTGTGTAAGAAAGTACACTCAAAGATGGGTATATATCTGAAAATACAGATTTCACAAGTATATAAGGTAACTAGGTTGCTTAGCAGTAAAAGCCAAAAATTATAACACATTGAACAAGACAACTTTAGCACAGTCCAGAAAAGGTACCTGGGTTGCAAGGTCACCAATTGCCAACCGAGAGAGAACTATCTTTGCCCCACTTTGCACACATTTATCTAACTTGTCATAGATAATATTCCATTCAGCATCAACAATTGACTGATACTGCATTGGGTCTGATAATCTACAAATGAAAGATAGAAGCTTATAAATGGTTGTAATACAAGGACAAGCACAAATTGTACAATCATCAAAAACTATGGTGAATAAACCAACCTGATTTCTGCATTTTCTTTCTCTGACTTCAATTCCAGTTCAATGTTCAACAAAAGAATTTTTGGATTCAAGAACTTTTTTGGTTGTTGCTCAAATCCAGCATAAGAAAATGTTTTCTTGAATGCAACACCATTGACGAGAAATGAATCTCTCATATTACCCCCAGGAACCTATTAAGGAGAATGAAAATGAAAATTGAATTGTAAAGTTTCAGAATTCTGAAGTCACAAGTCTTAACAAGATTCAGACCATTCAAAAGTAGGCGGCTAGTTCATCAACCTTGCTAAGAAAATGCACAAAGTAAAGGAAAAAGAAAAACATAAAGGTGTGAGATATAAACTATAGTAGTATTAGAAATGGGGAGCTTACTTAAAACAGATCAACTCAACATGAGAAAATATTTGCAAGTTCCTCTAGTACCAACAAAGCTCTTATTGTCCAACTTTCTCTTATTGTCCAACTTTCACATATAGTTGGATATTCCTTAGTAATATGATTTATACTGACAAAGATATATATCAGGTAGGTCCCAGCAAACTGTAAGTAATAGATCTCTTATGGCACCGCAAGATACGAATGCTAAAATAGGGGGGAGAAGGTTCAGGGTTTGAATCCTCTTCAACTGTGCAGATTTTGGCTAAGAAAAATTATCTCCCCTCCTCTGGAAGACCACAACACATTCAATAATTAAGGTCAAAAACAAAAAGCTCTGAAACAATATTCACCCTCATAAATTATTACCACAATAAATTAAAGTACAGCATCCAAAAAATACCATCTTCTAATTCTATCCCAATGAGAAAGAATATATAGGAAGACAAAAGAATAATTTAACTTCTTTTTTACGACAGGTCATATAAAGGAACACAACGAATAGTTGACAATAAACACGGTTGCTTGTTTTGCAGGAACCTTAATTTCTTATGACTAACATCAACTCTCACAAAAGCGACAGAGGAAACTGAACAGCTTAATTTCTGAATGATAGAAATTACCTTTTTAATCCCAATTAGATTAAGTCTATCATCATTGCCAATAGCAAGGACAGCATCCACAACCATCGACGCAAAGAACTCTTTCTCACCACCAATCAGCTTTGAAGAGAGTGTGGTAGCGGCACATTTTGCCAACAAACTTTTCTTTTCTTCCAGGCTTTTCCCTTCTATGCTCACAGCAAGTTCTTTGATTTTGTCGATTGCCTGTTACATGTTTCATATAGTTGTAAGCTCAAGCTTTTATAATCAACAATACAGGTAGGAAAAACATAACAGTACCAACCAAATATGAAGCTGTCCTGTAGCTTCTAATGAGATTCTGTGAATGGACACCATCCTCAATGAAAGGTTTTGCTTCCTTCAGGAATTCAGCAGCAAGAAGCACTACAGTAGTAGTTCCATCACCAACCTGCAGGTTAATCAAAATGGAAGACTCATAAATGGTTTCCAATATCACCTGAAAGAATCGGCAGAGTAAACTTTCTGAAACACATGAAGTAACTAAGTAACTGAATTAGACTAACCCAAGACAGACAAAGAAATATAGCTCATGTCTACGTATGCTTCATAAGGATAACATCTTTCCTTTATAATTATTTCCACTTGTTGACCTTGTAAGAACTACCTTACACATTAACTGGAAAAGTGTCTGAAGTAGTGCATTAAGACATCCACGATTACAATGATTCTGCACATGCATACGCATTCATTTCTGAGATTTACAATTAACATAATCAAATTAAATTGGCATGAGGCACCGAAAATATTGCAGTAATTAATTAGCATGTTAATTAGTTGAGTGACAATCCGTTCTATG
This sequence comes from Puya raimondii, assembly GCA_016920855.1. NCBI lineage: Eukaryota > Viridiplantae > Streptophyta > Magnoliopsida > Poales > Bromeliaceae > Puya > Puya raimondii. The sequence goes on along the minus strand of JABWPP010000050.1, from coordinate 47,512,032 downwards.
AGTAAGTGGCTTACTTCTTCACGTAACGAAGGGCAAGATAATATTACACTGTAACCAACCACGGATATTCAATGAAAATGAAGAGTTAAAGATCAGGTAAGTAACCAAAGGCCATGAATCGACCCTCTCACCCTCATTTGGCACTTCGTTATTAAGCATCCAAAACAAAAGCTAGATCAACTGTAAAAATAAGTAAATCGAAATCCATTTAACCTGAAATACCGTTCTCCACAATCGGAACCCTAAAACTCCTACCGCGATATCATGTTTTTGAACCCTAACGACTCATCCTGCGAAATGGAGTCTCTCCAATCATTTTTTCTAGTTGTTTGAGGAAAACCCTAACTCTAACCCTAGCCCTAACCCTAATCGTTCGCTCTGGATTCTTCTCGAACGACGCGCCTTCGAAAAGAAGGTGATGGGGGAGGGCGCCACAGCGGATACGCACCTCGGAGTCCTGGGACTTGGCGATGTCGACGAGGATCTTGGCGGCGGGGTGGACGATGTCGAGGAGCTTCATGATGGTGGCGCCGTCGTTGGAGATGGTGGTGTTGCCCTTGTCGTCGTGGATGAGCTTGTCCATGCCGCGGGGCCCCAGCGTCGTCCGCACCGTGTCCGCCACCGCCGTGCACGCGTTGATGTTGCTCACCAGCTGCGCCTTCCCCTGCGACGCGTCCGTCCCCTCCTTCAACAGTATGATCTGCGGTTGCTGCGCACAACAAAACCCCCCCCCATACGAGATCAACCTCACCTTCCGATCCATGGATCGATCGCTCCATCAAGAGCAACACACACACACACACACACACACACACACACACACACACACACACACACACACACACACACACACACACACACAGAGAGAGAGAGAGAGCGTACCAGCATCGCCGCCATTGGAGAGGTCGGAGAGAGGAGTGAGCGGAGAGGGGGAGAGAGGACGAGGGTTTTGAGTGGGGAGGGTGGAAGAGAGAGAGAGAGAGAGAGAGAGAGAGAGAGAGAGAGGAGAGGGCGTAGGTTTGAGAAGGTTCGCGCGATGCTTTTTTGGAGTTGAACCTAATGCAAATGGGCCTATATGGGCCGTATACTGGGCCTTCTTAAAACCCAATAGTATTTGATACTGGATCGAGTTCCATTTATTGGGTTGGGCCTAGTTTTTTATAAAGAATGGCTCATTTGTTTGGGTCCTGGATCGCGTCAATCTCAGCCCGAGCTAATTGGGCCCACTTCAAATGGGCCTACTTAGACGTTCAAACAAGTTGGATATTTGTATTTTATTATTGTAACTCATGAATTTGTTTTCACTCCATTTAATATTGTGACAATTATTATGACTTTTGAGGATAATGTACTCTAGCTGTGACGTAATTTGCCAGGAATTTTAAATACTGATATAGCAAGCAAAGTATTCACCTGTTTTAATAAAAAATAACAAAAGTCAAGGAACAAAGTAAGACAAATAGAAAATAACATTGTGATCAACACTTTGATGGGATTTGATTATTCCTTTATAAGTCAATTTCGCCTTCCTTGTGTCCTCATGATTCTTTACTTCTAAGTAAGTCCACATCACAACAATTTATGCGCCGAAAGGGAGAGATCATACAAGGAACAAGAAAACTTTTCTTGTCCAGGCCAAGGTCGTAGGTCTAGATATAATCATATAAGTTTAATTTTTTGAAGATCCATACTAGGGATTAACTCAGTAGAAATATTCCCAGGTGAATAAGTTTGTGATGATGGAAAAACACTGTAAATTCAAAAACAATGAAATTGAAAGAAGATTTATCTTTAATCTTTCTTTCTTTTCTTACTCTTGAGATAGTACTCTTTGTTATATTTTGTAATAAATCATTCTCCAGTAATTTGCTTTTGGTTCTAATAAGTAGGAAAGACATGTTTGTTAATATGACTTCATACTGTGCGCAATGCACGTGAGTGTTATGAATTTTAGACTTACAATGCATCCTAAAACAGCAGTCATTTCGAATTTTATACATTAAATAGTTTAGTACGTTTCTAGAAAAGTATTTATTTCATTCACTCTAGATATAATAATCATCTACATGATGTAAAAAATAACCAAAATAACACAATTCACAAATTGTTCTTTTATAACAATTAATAGATCTCCAATGCAATTATGAGAAAAAGCTGATAAATTGAAGCCATTTCTGTTTTGAGCACAAACATATATATATTTTTTTTGAGAAAAAAATAGCACGCTACTTGCTTCGTTTATTTCTTATAAAAATAAATTTAACTAAAAGTATGAATCAACTAGAATTCAAATTCGAAATCTTAGATACCAATCATCAAATTTTTTACCACGTACGCTAGGGACGGTCGGCAGCACAAACATATTTGTTACAATTCCTGCCACATGTTTAACACTTTTCCACAAGAGATCAGGTACAAAATTTTTAGAAAAAGGCAAGATAACAATTCGGTGGGACTTCATCAAATCACTCTCCAATAAAAAAGTAGTGAAGCGTGAAGCAATGCACTTTAAAAACTGCTTTTGCTTTCCACAGTAGCAGCATCATTACTCCGCACTTTGAGCTTTATCTAAAATTAAAAAAACAAAAAACAAAAAAACCAGAGTCCGTTCACACCCACAAAAAAAGAAAGAGAAAAAAAAAAGGCGAGGGAGGAGACCATTCCCACTGCTCGAAAAAGCCGAGGCCGTGGGAGGAGATAATTATTATTATTTTAAGTTAAAAAAAATAAAAGGATCTACTTTTTCTTCGATAAGGCGCTTTGAACTGCGTGCTACTGTTTCCGTGTCGGATTATGTGAGCTTATAATATCGGTTTCTTCGATCTAGGGAGGTGGGGAGAGGAGGATTTTTCTTTTGGTAAGGTTTTATTGGTCTCTTTTCCCCTTTTTTTTTTTTTCTTTCAATTTGATGTAATAAGGTTCGAATTATTTGTAACTGATGATTTTTCTTAAGAAAGGTGTCATTTTCAAGTGTTTGATCATCTGGATCATCTTTATTTTGTGAATAAATTTGTTCGTTTGGTAATTAAAATTGTTGGGCTTATTATTTAGACTCTGATCTGTGTAAAATTAGAGGTTTTGTTTGGTGAGAAGCTTAAAAAATTGATGTTTTTTTTTCCCTTTTATGTCCTATGATCTTCTGCGTCGTTTCCTCTTTAAATTAGATGATAAGAATGTTTCAACAAATAATTTATTATTTTATTTTATTTTTGACTGAATTTTGGGGCTTTTTGTTTTTGAGCTTTGATCTTTTCCTGCAGTTTTTGTTTCAAGCTTCTGAGTAAGATAATAAAAATTGAAAACCACTCCAAAATTTCCCTTGGGGGATTGAGAACTTAGATCCATTGTTTCCTCTGTAATATAGGCTTGATTTGAGTGATTTGGCCCCTTTTCACCATAAAGAGGTCACATCCAATTTGGCTGAGTAATACATGAATCCTTTATTAATTAAAGGAAGAGCCTAATTTGATGTGTATATGGCACTCAATTGTAGTTAATAACTATCATTATGGCATAATCTTTCTTTTTCTGGCAATTTTACTTGCTTTAGTGAAGTTTATAGAATGTTGATACTGATGGGCTAGTCATTTTGTATAATTTCATTGTGTGATGCAAAACCTTTTAGTTAATTTTCCATTTTTAGATATAAGCTTGACTTAAGATTTCAACCTTTATTGTTGTCATTATTATTATTTTTGTTTATTGAAACAAAAAAGTTATATCCAATGAAGTTTCCTACTTCTGGTTATTTCATTTCAGGTTCACCTACTTACTGTAATTCACAAATTTATGCCTACGTTTTCAGAGAGGATGGCATGTCTCATGATCCATGCTTGTTTCTCTAGTTGACCTGTACAATTGCCCCGACACAATGGGTTCTTGTGTATCAACATCAAATAGAACTCCTAGATCACAATTTTGGTCCCTTAGAGCTAGGAAATGCTGCGGAAAAGTTTCAGCAGCGATATCTGATGAACCCACTGTCAGGGGCAGTGATGCTGGTAATTCTTCTACTCGGAGTAAAATTGTTCGCGCCGAGTCTTCTGTGTCCAATAGGCGGAGATCCGAGGTCGCAAATTTAACATTCCACCTCACTCAATTGCAATGGCATCGCAGTCAGGTGGATTCAGGAAATGGTACTATGATCTTAACTTCTCTTCTGTAGTCTTCTTTTTTAGTTCAAAATTAGCTTTAGTTGCCTTTGGCTTTCGTATTCTCTTTTTCTGCAATGTGGTTTTGAAGTGATCTTTTGTGATCATTTATTAGTCTTGTTATTTAGCGGGATAATATCAAATCCACAGTTTCGTCTGTTATTATTATTCTCTTTTTTTTTTTTAAATTGGATGTCTAAGCTACATAACAATTTCATGATTAGTAACTTCAGTTTGATCTTTTTTTGCTCTTTGATGCCAAGAAGAGGCATGGTTTGACTCTGTACTCTAGATTATTAATCTAATGATGCTTATTTAACTAGTTTGAGTGCAAATTTATGTCAACTGATTTTTTTTTTTAAAGCTAATAAAAGTAATCACGTTGTATATCTTTTTTCTTTCTTTCTTTCTCCAAACACAAGTTTTTCTATGTTACTCTTACTTGTAGAATCTCTTCCTGCTGTAACTAATGCGATGGGGAATCGTTTCTTGCAGTGTGAAGATGCTTCATACGTCGTGGATTCTACGCATAAGTTTGAGAAGCTTTCGCGTGAAGATAAATTCCAAGAACCGAAGAGACCCAATGTTGCGAACCAATAAGGCTACGAAATTCTACAATATTCGCTATCCATTTGATGATTTACACCCCGATTGAGCACCTGAAAAAGGTATTTGATGAAATTAATGTACGGGAACAATTTTTTTTTACCATTGTACTGTATGTAACCTTATTTAATGGTTCTTATTCCTGTGTGTTAATGAATTTACCCAATGCTAGTATACGCCGATTGCTCGATGAACCATAGCATCTTTTTTCCCCCCACCCCACATCTGGCTCCATGTCTCTCGCTATATGATTTGTTTAGTTTCATTTATACCAATGTGAATCGGGGCTATATTTGTTATTACTCAGTAACTTTGATGTTCTTCCACAGAATCTTAATGCTGTTTTAGTTTCTTAAGAAGCTCAATTTGTTGAGAAATCACAACCTTACAGAAATTAGACAGTTTTAGCTAAAAGCGCTCGTAAGAACCGGACTTTCATGATGAGTTAGGAAAATTAAACACAGAAGACATATACAAAGACAGTTTTACAATTATATGGTCAACTTTATTCTTCCTAGCTAGGAAGATAGGCTTCTCTAGTGACAAAAAATTTACTGATGCTTCATTGATCTTTGTAAGGAGTCGAAGGCACCAATCACATGGCGAGTCTTGGGAGGGTCTTAGGTTGGGAGGATGTCGGGTAGTGTGTGGCGGACAAAGTGCCCAATTCTCAAAACAAAAAGGAAAAAATTAGGCCCTAAATAGTGTAGAGACTAAGTATAACAACGTATTCTTGAAGTACAAGCCCTTTTTTCGGTTGTATTTGTTAGAAAACTATCACTGGAGAGTTGATCCTATTTCCCACTTTTAAACCAGATGAAGCGGCTTAGTGCTTGTTTCGCTGACATCTGAAATGGTTTCTCTCCTTTAAGAAGTTGAAGGTAGGTGTCTGACAAACGAAACTTCTAGGAGTTTTTGTTGTGCTAGGAAGCTAAGGTAAGTCTCTGGGCCTGAAAGCAGCTTTAATGTGATGGTTCTTCTTTCGCTGCAGCAGGCAACTGGATGGGGCATTTCAGGTTTAAAAAAAAGCCGTTAATGCTTCTTTGAAGATCTTCTACTTGATCAGTGTTTATGAAAAAGCTCTGAACGTGCCCTAATTCAATAATACTATCTGTTACAACTTACAACAGCAACTATATATATAATACATAAATCCATGATGTGTTGTGATAATAAATGCAATAGATGCAATAATTGTAAGTCATATTCAGATAGAAAGCCAATTGAAAGCATAATGCCAGAGAAAGAGAAACCAAAAAAACCTTCCCCCCCCCCCCCCCCCCCCCCCCCCCACCCCCCCCCCCCCCCCCCCCCCCCCCCCCCCCCCCCCCCCCCCCCCCCCCCCCCCCCCCCCCCCCCCCCCCCCCTCTTCATTAATTCTTTCTTTCGTTCATTCCATCATTTATCCTTTTTCCCCCCTGTACTTTTACACAAACAACAGGCCAACAGTTTATGTACAATTTCTCAAACATAAATCCCAAAATCAGTGTATGAGGAAAAAAAAGAAAAGAAAAAGAATCCTGTATTTATACACAAATAGGGCATTAAGTTGTGTACAATTTCTCATCTTACCAGCTACTTATTCACACACTCACTTTTATGGTGATCAAAAGCCCCATTAATCCGCAATCGCAGCAATGCATGTATCCATACAAGCCATTCACCCCACAATCATCACCAGTATTTACACAGCGCTTCTTCGAAAAGCAACTAAGCAATCTCATTCTTCCCGGTAAGCTGATATTTAGAGTTGTAATACAGTGATGCAGGCTCAGCAGAAACAGTATTACGGTTGCTGCTTCGAGCTTTTGGAAGATCATGGTTATGCTTATCTTCATATGTAGTTAAAACTGCTTTTGGGTCCTTTTTAGATCTTTCGACTCTTTTGCGGACATTGCATCCCGCATTCGTGCACTTGTAGTAACTCCTAGAGATTGCAATAAAGAATTTCATCAATTTACGGATTAGCTGATTATATTAGAGTCAACGCGTCGAACAAGATGCATGGCTTTTTGGTATAAGTTGCATGATTTGTTGATTACTCATTAAGAAATGCCCCAAACTTACTGTAATTATCTGGGCAGACATGAATAACAGCTTCTATTTGATTCTCGGCTGTTCAAAGAAGCATTAACAGCTTTTTCTTCTTCTTTTTTTCGGTTTAATTCTTTCAATAGTTTTTTGCTGCAGCAGAAGCCAAATTGAAGCTAACACCAAAAGTGAGCAGATAAATAGAGAAATTGTTCTACCTGGGGTGATTATTTCCTTTGACGTATTTCTGTCCGTATTTACGCCACTTATAACCATCATCCAAAAGATCAGTTTCACTTATGGTTTGCAAAACGACCCTAGGCGTCGTCATTACCGTTCTCTGAGAAGTCGATTCCACGGATTCGGTATCTCTGTTTCTGCAAAGCGGAGAAAGAACTTTTCAGACACTGTTTACCTCATAACTCACATGTTAGTTTTGCGATGAATTCACATTGCTACCCACATTTTAAGGCCACTCTTGCTATCCCCTTCATTTATCGCAGTACCATCCTCATCATCATCGGTCGAAACCAACGAGTTCTCGAATTTGGATTCAGTATCGTTGTCGTCGTAACCGCCTTCTTCGCCCCGCCTATTTTGTGAAGGTTGATGGTTGTGCTCGCCCTTGTAGATTATCTCCTTTATGTTGCCGTCGGAAGAGTGCTCGACTTGCTTCTTGACATCGCATTTGGCGGCGGTACATTTGTAATAGCTGCGAGGAAACTCGCCGCCCTTCACCTGCTTCTGTCCGTACTTCCTCCAGTTGTATCCATCGCCGGGCGGTTTCTCAACGGCAAGATTCGACATCTGAGATGTCTTATCCGAATAGGGATCGCTGACCGGTTCGAAGGCGCCATTGCTTTCGTGGAATAGCTTGTAATTCGGCGAAGGCGAACCGGCGATAAGCGCAGTTGGCTGCAGAAAGGGATTTAGTAGCCCTTGAGGGAGAGAAGACTGATATTCTGGTGGAAGATATGCACAGGAATCTGGCTTTACCTGCAAAGAGTGATGCGCCAACATAATTGGGTAAGACATTTACCTTCTTTTCCTCAAAATCATATGAGAGAAGAGACTATAAGAAAAGACCAAGATAGGAGTATGGCTACTGTACTCTTATGAGTATAGGTCGTTTTATACTTATAAATTTTCGACCGTTGGATGAAGGAATGTGTGATTAGAATAATAGTGGTTTCCGGTTAGAATAATAATGGTCCTCTAGAGTTTCGTGGGTGGTTGGTTGAATAATATGATCTAATGGGTGGAAATGATCAGAGGGATAGATCTAACGGCCGAAAATTTATGAGTACAAAGAGGACTATATTCATAAGAGTATAGTAGCCGGACTCCCAAGATAGAAGTAAAGCTTGATTAATAAACGACAAACAGGATTTTTTTTATTTTTTTATTTTTTTATGCTGTTTAACTAATCAACACCATTGCCAAGCTTTTTCTAACTATAATATTGCTTGAATGAAAGGGCCCAAATCAACTTTTGTCATCTTCAACATATTCTCTCTTTCTAACTGAGAACACGTTATTGCGTCGTCACTATTATTAAAATTTTAAGCTATTAGATAAGCGATATATTAATATTTTGTATTAAGAGATAATCAACACCTCCAATTCACCTCACCTCCTCCATATTCAAATTCGCTCTGTTCTCTTTCACCTAAACACACTCTTTCATATCCAGTTACTCACCCAATCCAATAAAGCTAAATTCTTTTTAAGGTTTCATTTGAAATATAAGGAAAAAAAAAAAACCCAAGCAAGCGAGACTAATATCGTTTCCTAAAACTCTATAAATAAGATTACTTTAACTACTTTATCATCATTAATGAACAGAGCAAGTTATATATTCAACAAACTAGCTAATCTTCGCACACACAACTACTATAAAACAAGCAAAAATTATGTCCTCAAAACTTAATTAGCATATGACACCAATTAACAAGCAATTGTACTAAAACTTTCGATTCAAAATTCACACTAACATCACAAAAAGAAGAATAGGAAATATATATATTAAACTCACACCTCATAGTGGAAGGTACGTAACATGGTGGGAGCATGCATCATAGTAGGGAGCTGCGGATGAGGAGGCGACGACATATATTGCCTCCGACCAAAATCCAACATCCCCTCTCCGCGTAAATCGGCGGCCGCCCACGGACGCGGCGGTGGCGGCGGCACCTCTTGCGGCAACGGAGGAGGATCTTCGGAGAGAAGCTGCGAGAAGGATAAGCCGTAGAAGCCGAGAGTTGCTGCTGCTGCTGCTGCTTCTTCTTCTTCTTCAGTAACAAAGGTCGAAAACGGTGGCGGCGATTTAGGAGCTCTGTGATCGCCCTCTTGCATTTGCAATTTTTCTCTTTTATTTCTTTTATTTGTACTGTTGTTGCTATTGTTGTAGTTTTTTTCCTTCGGAAAAAGGTTGGATATATATTAAGTAACTGTTTCTCTTTCCGTGAAGCGATCGAGATGATGATAGTATTAATACTTCGTGGAAGAGAATTGGAGATGTAGAGAGAGAGAGAAGAGAGGAGGAGAGAGAGAGAGATCTTTTGCTTATTTAGCAACCAATAGGAGTGTATGTATGTATGCATATTCCTATAGAATATTGACAATGTGGGAGCGAACCGTGTGGGCCCAACTCTGTGTCAGCGAGAGAAACTGTTCGCTGCACCGGGTGTACAAGTGCATCTCATACACCAACATCTCTAAAAGCTTAGATAACCATGCGTCGTCAATTCAAAAACTCCAATCGGAATTCTTTTTGTGCATGAAGGTGATCATGCACAGATTCTAGCTTTATTTTTCGCGTAAAAAATATACGGGTGGTTGTGATTTCACAGTGAGTCTAACATCAAACCATCATGTTAACTAACAATTTGTGCGTAAAAATTGGAAGGAAGTATCTTTCTGAGACACGAAACAAAGTGCAGGGGATATTATTTTGAAGTTCTTATGTGGGATAGTATTTAAGACACGGAATAAAGTGTAGGAAAGTTTTGATAATTAAGTCAAAAAAAGGGTTAATTGTAAAAGAGAAGGAGATGAGATGGTGGTGAACGTGTCCAATGCCATGCACCAGGTGCATGCAATAATTTCTCTCCCTAGTTGAATTTTTGTCAAATTGTGAGCTTAAGAAAACATTCGCTTTATTTACATATATTTTAGCTACATTATTATATTTAAACAAACAATTTGACATTTCTTATTCTCAACCATTTAAATAATACAAAATGTTACGTGTAAATAAAACTGAAACGCGTTTATATTGCAGGCTTCCACTTTCGTGAATACAACTGTTACAATCTTTTGAAATCAATTTTAAAATATTTGAAGTTCTTTCCAACACATATTGAGTTAAGATATGCATTCTGATATTGTGTGTGTGTCGCAAAAGTCGATTATCTTAAAATAAAAATAAAAATAATATCAAATTGCATCTCAATCTTAAAATCGAAGCGCACCGAAACCCAACAGGGGTTTGAAATTGAGACCTGAGGTTAAATTTCACAAAATAAAGAAAAATTAGGCCATCCAATTACTTATTTATTTATTTGAGATAAAGAAATATAACATATTCCCAATTACGTAGCATTTCTAACTCAGAATATTTGAACAAGGGGAAGCATGTGTTCCCACTAATAAAGTGTACTTACGGTGAAATCCGCATAAGCGTATAATAAATCTACGTTTGAGGTCCACTTTCATGCATGCATTAAAGAGATAAAGCAAAAGGGAAAAAATAAAAATAAAAAACACAGAAGAAAAGAAAAGAATTAGTTGCAGTTCATGGTACGTAGATTTTAAGATTTATTTTGGTTGATAATCCTAATAAATCTTAAATAATGTTCTCTCAAGGATGTAATGAGCAAATCACTACTGCAGTAGAAAAAGGTTTTCATTTATTAGGATTATACTCCCTACAACGGTTAAGAAGAAAAATGATATTCACATTACATCTTAAAGAACATTGAAATTACTTTATAAGCCAATATTAAAAAAAGAAGAAGATTACAATACATAAATAATCAGAAAACTTTTAAATACCGAAATTACCTTTCTAAATGCTCATAAATTTTAAACTATAATCATCATGGGAGGGAATAGGAAGGAAAATGATGAGCATGCATTTTTAGACAAAAGAACAAGTCAATAAACCCCCTAATTCTCTATAGAAAAACAACTATTCCGAAACTTGATAAAAAACACATATGTACAGTGCAATACCTTTGCATGACTGGTTATACTTTTCTCTCATAGAAGTAAGTTGACGAGACCGCCAAGCCCTCAACATCGTAAGTTCGGACAAGCCTCTGCCGCTCGTCCAATGACTCCATCCAGCAGAACTCTAAATGGAAGGGTTGCGATTGCGCGACGCTCTTTCCAATGTCGGCTGGGCATCCCATGTACATCCCTCCGGGTAATAACGTCAATTGGAATCCCCCGTCAAAGGAAACTAAGTTATTGTTCACTGTTCCCGTCCAGTGCACGTTTGTTGTCGTGCCACTACCGACGGCGGTCGAAGCAATGTCCTGGACGAGAATATAAGAAGAGTTGCTATAACTTATTTGCAAGAGAGAATGGATTTACGCTGGCAAGGAAAGATTATACTACAGTGAAAACAGTTGTAAACCGAGATGAATATGCAAAGTTTCCACCGGAGCCACAAGTAGAATACTTGTTCCCCTGCACCATTTAGTTTGGGGACAAACTAAGCAGATTTTTTTTTTTTTTTATCTTCTTCTTTTTTTTTCCTATTCTTAGGTTATCTCGCTACACTGGGATTGGAAGCATACTGGACAGGAAATAAAAAATTCTGAGTTTGGTTGTGGAGCAGATTACAGAAACTATTGTAACAGTTACAAAGAGAAGTTGATAACAAGGGATAGCAGAATTCCAGGGTTGTCTAATAACATTTTCCTAGAACCAGATTAATCAAAAGCCTTTTTTTTTCCGTTGGCAATATTGTGTGCTTCAGTAACTTCTTTTGATATTTAGTAGATACTCAATAATTTGGGCCTAAAAATCTAAAACAGGATAAAAGGTAATATTGTGACAGCAGCATACCTGAATTAGCCGACCATTGCTATCCATTTCAAGCAAAGAAACTGTATCGGCCTTAGAAATTGTTGCTCCATATACCCCACTTCGTTTAGTTACAGAACGACCCTCCCACCGTCCAAGAAGTGCACTTATCCTATCCGGGATGTCCTAATGTTTATGAAATAAACTGAATGAGATGAATAAAACCGAAGTATGTCCGTCAGAACAATTGTGTTGCATAATCCAGCATACGTTGGAGCTAAAACATGTTTTATATATTAGCTGCACAAATGACCTTCAGTTTAGATATGCTAACCTGAAAATCACATGAAGAAGAAATAAGTGGCACCTCATCTCCTCGTTCTTCGAGGAAAATAAGAAGCATTTCAAGAAATCCTTTTGGGTTCATTATGTGGAAGGCTCTTGCTCGCCTATCTCTCCTGAGAGAATAGAGGCAATTCTCACATACAACAGATGGCTGACGAGAAGGAACCTTCAAGTTTCTGCCAAGAAGAAAAATATGTTTCAAGATCATTATGCCATGATAGAGAGATGTTTTAATTATGCAGCAGAACAACCAGCTATGCTTGTATCAACGATGGCTGAGAGTGATCTAATTCTGAAGTATAGAGTCTAGCAGACGATCCATCGATCCACTCGAGCATTAAGATAGTCAAAGAGTGCAAAACTGCAGCATAGGAAAACAGAATTGCGACTACAAATTCTCAGTAAAAGACACGACTACTCGGTAAACATATTTTAAGCTCGAATTTTCTTGAGAGATGACTCTATCTGTGCCAGGCTTTGCTAAACTCTCCCTTCATAGATATGCTTGTCTTAAGAGGGAAGAAACTACACACAAATTCATGCATGATATACAGATACATGCATACACCTACATACACAGATGTAGATATAAACATCTGTAGGGATGTATGCATGTATATTGTAGACCAAACCTTGAGGCTACAGGGAAATATTAACCTGGGAGATTCTTCACCAGTGTCATCTTCTCCAAGCACGCCCGCTCGAAGGACGGCGTCCAGCATCCCAGCACTCTGGTACCTCAGAGAAAATGCCTTCTCTTTTGCGAAGAATCCGATCTGCGCGCTAAACAAAATTGCTCATTAGAAAAGAGAGCGTAATATACAGGAAATTCAACAGCTGAAAGAAGTCGGATAAATAAAAGCATTAGTTATTGGGAGATTTAATTGTTGCAAGTGGCGAGTCCTTATCACCTGCTGATATTTGTCCGCGGTGAACATGTTAATCTCTTTGATTTTGTACTCCGTCCATTCAGGTTCAGCATCATAGCCTGCGATTGATGTTCTCGAAGGAGGTTGCTTGATGTATAGCCTACAAAATACATAGTAGAACTGACTTAAGATCCAACTACTAAATACCGAATCTTTAGATATGGGTAAATTACATCACTGGTCACTAAATTTCAAATGAAATTTCAATAAAGTTAATCGTTAGATTTCATATAATTTTCCAAACAAAATGATAAATTAGTAGGAAGAGATGATGATATAAAGGAGATGATCTGACTACTAATTCAGCTGTCAAATTACCTTGTCAATATGACGTAATAGCTGACTAACAGTAATAATCAGTAAGTACTACACGATACCAGCTGTTCAAAAACAGCAGTAATTTTTTTCACAAGAGATTATCAATTTTCACCATAAATAAGCATAAATGTTATAAAAGAAAAATTATGGCAAACAAAAAAGAAAAGAAGAAGTGCAGAGTCTCACGTTTGAATAAGGCTGATGAGCTCGTCCTCTCCGTACGAGCTTGCGGAAAGCTTTGTGCTCACATTCTGCAACAAATTCCCGTTGGCATCGAATTGCTGCAATCAAAAAATCGGGAAAAAAATATATTAGAAAATGAAAAACCGAATCAGATTAGAACAAATGTAAGGATCGAAATTATCTGACGTAGAAGGAGCCGTTCCATTTCCCCAAATTGAGCTCAAAGAACCGACGCAAATCGATGCTCATCGACTCCTCGTTCTCCTTCGCCTCCTCAGTCTCCTCCACCGAAGGAGGAGGAGGCGTCGCTGCCGCTCGAATCCCTCCGAAATGGCTCCGGAAACGCGGATTCGGGAGCTCGATTAGGCCTTTTTTGGGGTTCGAACGAGCAAATCTAGTGGTAATGGGGATAGGGGGACGACGACTTGTAGTAGAATCCGGTCTCCATCTCGCGGGTTTCGATGGGAATCGTTGGATGCAGTTGGGGATTAGGGTTTCCGCCATGGGAGAGGTTGGAGAGTGAGGCGGGAGAGTTTCGCCGCTACCGCGTGCTTTTAAAACCTTATCCCCATTCCCCGCAGGCCGCAGGAGAGTGATCGATTCGTGTCTGGTTACGCCGTTATTGGGTCATTTATAAATGGGCCGGCCCAAAGGCCTAATCAGGAGTTGGGCCGTACGCGATCTGCTGAAAAGAAAAGCAGTTCGAGTCCCAACTCCCAACTAGAACACTCAGTCAAAACATGTAATAGCAGAATTTGGAAGGGTTCGCTTGTACATATTAAGATTTGAACATATTAAGCAATTTATGCTATTCACCAATAACATACTAAAATTTAAACAGTAGTATTTTATATCTTCCCATTTTATTTTATTTTTCTTTCAACTGAACATATCTAACACAACCGCACAAACTCAGATTTAAATATTAGACCAGTCATTCCTAATGTACCAGAAGAGATGGTCTTTTTCTTTTTTTTTTTCCTTTTTTGGAGTTATTTTACAATCCTCGTGTCAATATTATAAACCCAAAATTATCCTCTCTAGCCTAATAACATACAAGACAATCATTCGAACAACTTCACTGCCAACCAACTAAACAATGAGATAAAGTTTGCAATAAAACCCATACAACATACACACATAACTATAGAACAGTATATAAGACAACCAAGAGCCACAACAGATGGTAAGATCCACCAATAAGAAAATACTCCGCAACGATGGTGGCCGGCAAAAGGGCAAAAAAAAAAAAAAAAAAAAACAAACAAAATCTTGTCACAACAGGCAATTTAAGGATGGGTTCCGTGAGATACAACACCAATCCAGGCTGAGAGAAAAGAAGAGATACAAGTAGCGAAAGACCACCTAATTATGATATCATCCGAGTCTAACAAATAGCAACGTATGAACTATTACAAGTTCTCCTTGCTTAATAAGAACAAAGAACAAGCACAGACAACCAGACACAAGATGATGGGCTACTACTTAGGCCCAATGTCCTTGAGCGAACAGATCTGTTCTTCGCCCATGGCGGACATCACGCTCACCACCAGATCCTTCCCTTCACCAAATCCATCTTTGATCTGTCAAATAACACAAGGAACAGAAAAGTCATAAGTGAATGATCGAGAAAACCATTTTGGATCTCCAACATCTCTAGGAGGGGAGGCATGAAATCATGGAACACCCCTTAGTTAGAGCTGTCAATTGCCGCACTGCAATGAGGCATCACACTTTAATGCGTTATTGCCGAAGATCATAATCAGAGCTTCTATGTTTATGCAATACTGTGTGCATAAATAAACCCACGCACGCAAAAAAAAAAAAAAAAAAAAAAAAAAAAAAAAAAAAACTGAAGACTAGGATGATGCCAATTTCGTAATAAGGACAGAATGTGTCCTATGCCCTAGGATAAGAAAATTGTACAACTGTCAAGACCCTATACGTCATGAAACTTCTAGACGACTAGGCAAAATTTTCTTCCCTTCAGGCTATAATAAACTACAAGATAAAATATTGGAGAAACTTATCTACTACTAACCTGCGTGAGCAGGCTGTCGTCAGTTGGGAGCCTCAGGTCATCCTTAGTGTTGCCATTTTCGGTCAGGAGACTCACCTGTCATACGCATCACATTGTCAAAATATAAGATCAAACAAACAATCAGGAAAATGTACACAAGAAGAAGACGATACATACAAATCCATCTTCAGATATGTCGATCAGCTGATAATCAGTACGATTAACATGAGGCACCTGCAAATACAACCAAATCAGTTCATATATCCTGACAATTAGCGAGAATTCAACTGGTAGGGTCGAATAAGAATTGTTACAAACATACATCACAGTTGTGTGACGAGGGCACAATATCTTCAAGCTTCTTGGCGGTGAAGATGTCTATGCCAACAAAGTGGCATTTTGCATGTCCGTGCTTTCCAGTCTTGGAAGTGGAAACCTCCACAACCTAGAAAAGCAATTACCAACAAAACAAACCAAGAGTTAAAACAAGAAACAGGTCAACATTCTGAATTACACAATACCTGTTAAAGTTCATTTGCATTAGAAGACAAATACTCACACACAAATATATTGTATATGCAGCATACATGAGTATCAAGACATAAGATGTCGAACATCAAATATGATGACACCAAGATGAAATCGAATATTTGCTCCCCAAGCCTAAATAACAGTTTCTCGACAAGAAGATCTTACGCTTCTAGCAACAAAATTGAACTTCCAAATTGCTATATCTCTTCCGTACTGGGATCAACATCATAGAATATTGCAGCTAGCTGTCATAACTTCACAAATTGTGGTTATTCAAATAAGCTTGCTGAAAACTGAATAATTGATGATTAGAGACACATCTATACTGTAACCATGAACTTCCAAAAAGGGCATGAAACTATTTCTAGAGACTCGCTACATAGAGAAGTACATCATAAATGATGAAACTGAAAACATAATAAAACATCTATCTAGGCTCTATAAGCTACATCAACCAATCAAAACTTATTGCGCCAGCAGATACGGAAAACATCCGTAAAAATGTAGATAGATTTTATAAGGTATGAGTACCCCATTTTCACAAATTAATGTTTAATAGGCTTCCTTGGGTGGACAGACTCAAATCTACTGTCACACACAAAGAGAGAACGAATAATGTTTCTGGAAAAAAAAACAAAACAAAACAAAACAAAAGCTCCAGAGGAAGTTACGAAGAAAACTAGACAAGGATAATGATATTCTACTAGGACTAAATACGATTTGGCATTGGCACGCTAATAAACCCACATTTTAACTCCATCTTTAACAAAATCATTATTTAATTGATTTATCAACAATAATAGTAACACAAGTGGGTCCAAACAAGATCAGATGTTTACTTGCATTATGTAAAACATAATTTCAGGATTTCTAAAACTCCATTTGTTACTTTTTTTAATTTTTTTTTGCCCGAAGTAAAAGATGGCACCAACCAAGCAAATCTAAAAAATAAACAGCAAATGAATTTTCCAGTACTTCAAACTATATTTAACACTGAAAAATTAGTATTCCGGGTTCAAAGAGCCAAACCAGTTTCCAAGTTCTTAATTCGTGATTGATATCATCCGATTACAAAAGAGCAAAGCAATTCTCTGAATAAAACTCGTGATGTATGCACATAAATTCTAAAGAATAATTATCAATCCCAGACAAGTCAGACGCATTAGATAACACAAGGAAGGCCACTAAATCCACCGACGTAGTTCCAAAGCCAGAAATACCCTAATTAGTTGTGAATTTTAGCCATGGAAAGATCAAGGTGTAGATCGTAGATCTTCTGTCCAACCAACATTAGAGATACTAAATGACAGTAAGCTGATCAGCAAATAGAGAAGTTAAAACTCAAAAGGACAATTCCTCATCACACGTAAAGCAGGAATCGCCATTTCTAGACCGATTAAACAAGCAAAAATCTCAAAAATGGTGAAGCAAAGCACAAGATTGGATAGATCGTAGAGCAAACCTTGCAGGGTCTCCCCTTAATCACAATGTATCCGTTCTTCCGGATTGTCCCCGCCTGCTGTGGGTACGTCTTCGAGGCCCCGGCATCGGCCTTCGACTCGAAATGGTGCTCCTCGTCCGACATGTTCCCTAATCCAAAGCGATTGAGATGTAAAAAGCATTAGATCGCGACATGGATCGAGATCGAAATCGAAATCGAGAGAGAGAGAGAGAGAGAGAGTTACCAGTTGAGGAAACGGAGGAGGAGTAGGAGGAGGAGTAGGGGGACGGAGGAGAGGGGAGAGAGATAGCGGGAACCTTCCTCTTAAAGCCGAGGACGATACACGGATTCCGCCGCGACCTAGGGTTTCCATAAACTGCGAGTAAATAGCGCTCTCGCGTCCGGCTTGGTGACCGTCGGATCGGGGGTACGCGTGGACGGTGGATCGTCTCCGCACGTGTTGCGTTTCAATTACGCCGGTGTGGGCCGCCACGAGGCCCATTTAAGCAAGCGGTTCATAAGATCCGATCCATAAACCTGTTTGGGTCTTTACCAAATGCTATTTGAGCACAATGAATTTCACTAATAGAATAAATAAAATATTTTTTTATTGTAGTTTTCTTGTACTTGAGACGCTCTGCACATAATAATCCCAAATGAAGTCGAAACGAGTTTTCTGCTGGTTTGCAGAGAATCCGAGTATGGGCCAAGTTATGGTCCAGTTGGATTGGGTTGGGTCGGGTCAGGTCAGGTTGAATCAGGTCTGGGTATTGAGATTTCACATAGCTTGCTCTGTTTGTCGAGATAATAAATAGGGATAATTGCCTATATACCCCTCAAAACTTCGAAGATATCTTATTTATCCCTCTTTTTTTTTTCTTTCTAAATACCCCTCATATGTTCCTTCATTATTCAAAAATATCCCCCGCAGTTACCACTCGTTAAGTTAACTTGAGTTAAACGTAAGTTAAATATCTACCAGAGTTAAAAAAAATTAAAATATCTTTTTTGTCCTTAACTTAAGGGCAAATAAAAAATATTGGTAATGGTAGAAGGGTATATTTGAAAAGATCAAAAATTAAAATACTTCTTGTGCCCCTAACTTGAGGGCAAATAAAAAAAGTTGGTAACAGTAGAAAGGTATATTTGAAAGGGCAAAATAGTAATTTTACAGAAATAACAGCTATTGCTAACAGTTCACTAACAAGATTTAACTCTAGTGGTATATTTGAATAGGTTAGAACATAAAAAAAAAATTAATATTAGCCTTTTAAGAGGGATAAATCAAAAACTTAAAAACTTTTCAAGGTTATATAAGCAATTGCCCCTAATAAATACTCACTACCACCAACTAACGAGTCGTTTTGTTAGGTCCAAACTGACCCAATCTTACAAGATCTAGTTTTGTCTTAAACAACAATATCTCTCTCCATATAGCTAGTTTATCTTAAATTAAACAACAATATCTGTCTCTAAGTAAGTTATATATTCTTATATCGATAGGATACTTGAATAGGAAGCAAGAAAACATTTCTCTAAACTTCCTCGCCTGGATTTTTCTGAAATGATAAACTAAACTATTCAAGTCTCTTTATCTTCACTGCAAAAATTATTATCATCTCTCATATACCCTTAGGTCCCTATCATTTTCCTCATCATAGTAACACAGTTGAAGACAATAAGACATGAAGCTCTCTGAACTTTTCGTTAAGTGTCTAGATAACTCTTCCTCTCTCTAGGAAGCTTGAATAGAACAAAGATCAAGGGGGAAAAAAATAATTAGTCGTGTGTACAACAAAATATTCTTTCCTAATTTCCTGCTAAAAAAAAAGAGTCCTAGAAAAAAAACAAAGTTGGGTTGGACATTCCTGCACCTCTTACAAGGCACACTTCTACAATGCAGAATACAATGATATAAGTTACAACACAGTTCGAACTTTGTTTTTTTTAAATGAAGTCCCCTACGCTGATGATGTTCCGGCCAAATTCTCCATTTTATGTATGAATATCTGCGGAGCTTCCTCTCTGGCCAGAAAAATTGAAAATCAAAAGAATTACAATTTACAAATCATAATTGATGAAAAAAGTCGCTATTTTCCATTTGTCCAAAACCGAGTACATAAAATAGATCGACATCATTGCATTTAGCATTAAAATGATCACAGGAATTGAAGTGAAGATCATTTTTGGATTAATTCATCTTTATTCATAATCAACACTTCGTCGTGGATCCACTTAAAATAGTAACTTTTATTTTTACAAACATGTCATGTTTATCACATGCTTAGTTGGGTGATAAAGTTCTCATATTTCTTGAGGGAATGGATTTCATTTGGTTCCTTCAGCAAAAAGTACTACTATTAGATCAATTTGATACTAGCTGATGATGGGCTCAGTAACTATAATATTAGAGAACTTCTCAAAAAACTATAACATTAGAAAGAAAAACTAACACTTCATTTGCTTCGTGGTATGTGTAGCTCGATGCAACTGCCAATAGCTGACCGTTACAGTTATAAGTCAAGGACGACACACTGTTCGGGTACCTCGGGAACTGAAGAAAAAAGAAAGTTAGACTGTTTTATAGAAATTTGACAAAAAAGAAAAATACCAGTGTGGAAGTAGCAAGATAAATTTCGCTATTGATTTTAGTAAGAACCTAGCATCGGATGCTTCGGGAAAATTCTTACCCATCAAGAAAGAAGAACACAACATGTCAATGATTTAAGATGCCATCATAATAAAGTAACATTCACATAAATGATGCGCAACTAATGTGACAGCCATTACATGGTTTGATAGAGAGCATGCGAAATAGGACACGAAGTGGAAAAACTTAGAATACACTGTGTGCGCAAATATTAGACAGAGATATAGTGTAAACAAGAAAAATGTAATTTAACTTACTGAGGGTATATATGTGTTAAAACATTTAACAAGAACCATAACCTTCTCTTTTTTGTAATGACACACGCTATATATAACAGTGTAGCATCTCACGATGAAAAATCACGGTTATTAAGGTTGTTACCTCAAACAGCTTCTTTCTGCCTTGAGCATCCCACATAATAGCATAACCTTCGTTATCTCCAGTAACAAAAGTATCATAGCTGAATAAGGGCATGAAATTTCATGTTTTGTATGAATGTGAAAATCATTCTTTTGATAACAAGAAACTGTAGCATACCATGGGTGAAGACCAATGTCATTTATGGCTACCAGATGGAGCCTTCCGTTTTTTGATTTCGGATGGCAACGGAAAACGCACCTGCCAATAAAATCCAGGAATTCAACTTTGTATATTCAATCAAATTCCCGATCACCCATCACATCATATTGAATCTAATTTCCTTTAAACAATTTTTTAGGTATATGTGACAGCATGTGGAGACCCCCTCAACATTCGGCCATATTAAAACAGACCCCCTAAACTTTATCTTTTTTGGGTGGCACCTCCCAAACTTTTGTATGTTTTAATTTGAGTTATTCCCATTAGATGAATTAATGGCTCCCTTATGCACCGGCCTTTAACTTTTGATAAAAGTAGTAGTTTTGTCGGCTAAAAAGCAGGCACAGCTATTAAATTTAGAGGAATTAGGCATCAGCCATTAACTAACCCCATCTCATTAGTGGGATCAAAGTACTTCAACGCAACACATCCATCAACTAACCCAGTGACATATCCTGGAAAATTAACAAAAAAAAAGAAAATCATATGATGCGTAGGTGTTTGCCCATAGACGAGGTTCAAATCAGCAAGCTCCATAGTGTCGATTAGTTAAGTGATAAGAGCACATAAAGAAGTACCTTGACACTTCGGAAATGAACGAACACATCTAATAGGATAGTCCGTAGACAATTCTTTTGATTGAACTGGTCCGTTTAAATATCGCAGGTCATGAACATCTACTGTTGTTCCACCAGCTGCTAATAGATATACCCCGCATAATGCCATAGACCACACATCTGAATCTACAACTTTTGTGCATCCTGAATTTCCGCTTCGATTCATGTCCCAGAATTTCAACTTCTTGTCAAGACTAGATGTGATTACTTGACCTGAGAGAAACAGCTATGGTCGGTGTAATGAACAATACATATAAAATAGTTAACTAGTTATCGCTCGGAATTATCAAATAATATCACCACTAGATTTACTAAAGGAACTAATAGGGCTAGTGACATCTTTGGCAGTTTCTAGTTTAGTTATAAATATTATTAGGTTCGAATACTGCTTCATGCAAAATTTCAGTAGCATTCTAAGCTTTCCAAATTGAACCTTGAGAAGAAGGAAAATTACAATTTTGAATTGTGAACAAAGTAGATGTCCACTTACCCGTTTGCTCCGAGTACTCGATGCAGTTGATGCAATCGTCGTGCTTACCCGCTACATCTTGAGTTCCTGAACACAAATTATACCTGAAAATATTACATAAAACTAATGAAATGGATGCTGTACTTTGCGCAAGAAAACACAAAGACAACAATAATAGTAGTAAAAATACTCAACTCCAAGTGTGAGAAATAAGGAGAAAGGGGAGTGAGAGAGAGAGAGAGAGAGAGAGAGAGAGAGAGAGAGAGAGAGAGAGAGAGAGAGAGAGAGAGCTAAAGAGATGCCCCACCTCCGTATGCATCCATCCGATCCAGCGCTAAGGGCCATTTCTTCATCCTCAAAACAACAATCTAGAAGCGCCCCTTCTGAGGTAGATTCCAATCTAAGCTCCGATCCATCCACATCATACAATCTCAGAACCTGCAATCCAAAAACACCAAATTAGCAAATAGTGATCGCCGCGATGAATCAAACTCGGTGAGACCGCGAACACTTACAGAATCCCACGAAGAAATCAGCAAATTGTTCGATCTCGGCGCGAATCGGATCCTCGAGATCGCGTCTCCGATGGGTTCTCCGAGATCCAAACGAGATCCCTCCATGGGATCGTCGCTAGATAGATGCTTTAAGTAGCAATAAATCTCTCGTAGATTTAGTATTTAGGTTTTGGGGAGAGTTGCTTCGTCGTCGTCGTCGTCATCTATCTAGAGTTTCCTAAAAGGAGCGATTTCGCCTGGATGATGAAAATGAAGATGAAGATGAAGATGAGGAAAACAAACCCCAGTTTTGAAATTGGGCGAGCGACTAAATATTCCCGCCAAAATTTGGGCGCAGAGAGATTCGGGCGAGCGACTCCAATGTTGGCCCACATCAAGCCCGCATGAAATTGGGCTCAAAGTTTTAACCTGGTCAAGACCCAACCAAATGGCTCGGCCCAATCATGGCCCTTAATAGGCCCGCATGAAATTGGGCTCAGAAGTTTAACTCTGGGCCATTCCCAATCAAATGGAGCTTATCTCGAAATACTTTTTTTCTTTAAAATAGTAAGGTAAAATTGGCACATTTGAACCATCAATTTTGCTGCTAACATTTTGAACTATGATTTCAGATCGGTAGAGTGAAGCCACTGTCAATAGTTTTAGTACTATGCAGGTTAGATGGTAAGGCTTCTTGATGCAATTCGTGAGAAACAATAGTTTAGAGATCAAATAATTTTAGCTTATTCGCCAACCAACTACTGTTAGCCCCAGAGTAAACAATAGAGATATATATCCATCCAACTGGATGTTCATGCACCAAAATAGACCCTCAAGTTGCAAGATATCCAGGATTATAGCAGTTCCCAAACCAAAAAAGGGGAAAAAAAAAAAAACCCAGCTATACAAGAATTAGTAGTTGGTCCTTTGTTGCAGATATTTACAAAATGCTGAAGGAAATATGCAGGTCTAATATCTCAGGTAGCAAACAGTAATCCTGTAGCCTATTCATCAACTACTTCGCTTACAAAAAAAATGCAGCAAATTGAAATTCCAATAGTAATCAGGGATTGAAAATGAAAAGCTCCAACCATCTCTGTCCATTTTCTCTAATTACATTGTTTAAGACTTTCAACATCATTTCTCTGCAGTCAACTGCAGAGGCTTGTGATGCTATATTGTACTCGAAACCGGAATTGTACTCTCTAAACCGGCTTTTCCCGTCTCCTTCACCCACAACAACTTGTTTTCCACTTTACGAAATAGTCTAACAATTATTATAAAAATGTACAAGCTGTTTTAACCGAAGCGAAGGCCCAAATTAGGACCTTTAACAAAAGCATGTACAATCCCGATTTCAATCACCCTGCAGCGGCCCCATCGAAAATTCCTATGCGAAAATTCCTCTATATGTATAGAGCAACACCAAGAATGTTTTCTCACTTCGAGTCATCTTTCCTAACTCAAAGGTGCAGTGGAGTTGCCCGGAGGGCACCTCGACCTACGGCACCGCCTCGTCGTCCTCCCCCAACCAATAATACCTCCCCCTTCGTCCGCATCAGGAATAATGGGCTGCAGCACGGGTGGCGGAGGAGGGGGGCTGACCTGAATCTCCTCGACGGTAACGGCCAAACTCCTCCTTTGCCTCCTTGCACGCGAGCCGTTCCGACCGTTTCGTCCCATTAAGCCCATCTCCCATGAGCTACCACAAGCTTTCATTAACCCTCCTATGATTTGAAGATCCTCCGTTACTTCGTGCCTAGAGAGAGATGCTAAGCCTGGGAGTATATCTTTTTGGAAATCCCTCCGTTGCCTTCTCCTTCTCGCTTGGCCCCTCCGAGATTTTGTGAAGAGTAGAGAAGCAGAAGCAGAAGCTTTTCCATCGTCCTCATTTTTATCTAAAAGTGCTCTTGGCTCGCACAAGTACTCGTCGATCTTGGTCTCTTGCAATTTCAGTGTCATGGACTCAAAAAGATCCAAACCTTCATTATTTGAGGATTTTTCTGCATGTTCTGTGCTCAATGTAATAATTTCAGCAAACCACTGTAATGTATCAGAACAAGGAGAGGGTCTTTCTAAAGAGCATTTTATTTCCATTGATATAGCAATGATATTGTTTGCCGCCTGTATATCGAATGAGTCAGGTTGGAGTTCTTTTCCTTGTGAGTTAGCAACATTGACAGCGATCACAGACTCTCGTGGGGGATTTATGTCATCTTCAGCTAGACATAATGGTGCCTCCAAATCAATCTCAAAAGTGCTTTTCACAGAAGCACTTGTTACAGAGGTTGGCAGTGGATTGACTACCATAATTTCAGGCGAGACATCCAAAGGCTCTGAATACTCATCATTTAGATTAATGAGATTCCTGACGGTGGTGCCGCTTTTTCCCAAAGCCTTTTCGGTGTCTTTGTCTACATTTGGAGATTGTTCCTGACATGAAATGGGCAAGAATATAGCACTTTTTTGAATCTTATCATAAATGGGAATACCAAGAATTCTTGTAGAAGTGTCCTCAGAAGCTTCATCTCTCTCTATTATGTGCCAGCTAGGCTTGGAGGATGCATTAACGTCCGGTCGAATAGATACAACTGATTCATTTTCATGTTTGCTATTGGGTTCTTGAGCAGCTCCTTGTAAGAAGCTTGGAACTGTTTGTGGCTTTTTCAAGCCGACAGATTCGTCACAAGCTGGCTTTTTTCTGAGCCAAGAGATCGCCATCGCTGATTCCTCAAATCTACTCTCCAAGTTGCAAAAAGTACGATCATGCTGGGTAGTTAAGCCATCTCGAAACCCATCTGGAAGTGCATTTTCCGACCTTATACCCTCAAGATATCGATCACCAAAGCTTTCTTGATGGATATGATAGCTATTCAAATTAGAAGGCAAAGCACTTCTTGAAACGTTTGGATGATCGGTTGTTTTTGGTCTAAACCAATCCATTGCGTTATTCCGATCGAGCAGAAGAGTTTCATGGTTTCTCTTAAGCTTCATATCGGCTGGTTCTGATGGCCTTTGTGGTTCCGGAGTAAAGCAATTGTGAGTGAAAAAATTGTTCGTGGTGCCTGTGCCTTTACCTGTAGAATAATTAACCAAGAAAAGGAAAAAGGCAAGGTAAGATTAAAATTTGGGGGGGGGAGGGGGGGGGGGGGGGGGGGGGGGGAGAGAAACAGAACCAAGTAAAACTTTGTCCCCATGGCAGTAGAAAGTAACAATCACAATCACACATGACAGGTTTATATAATCTGATTGAAGTGGGTTGGAGTGGAGGGTAGAATTTTTTTAAAACAGTGGTAAACTACAAATAGGGACCCCGCGGCAACTTCTGATTTCTCCAGCAACAAGTTAACAGATAGAGACCTTCATCAAAAAGGGTAGGGAGGAGGATATATATCATTAAATTATAATTAGTTGGTCAAGTATACAGGCCCTGAGAAATGGTAACAAGTATATCAAATCCGATGAAAATGAAAATTGTGCATATATATGATCTTAAACATACATGCTAGTATGCTAACCATCAGAAAATCCAGAAGGTGCATACGTACTACTCCTAAACTCGGAAATTTCAGTGAATACCTGTATGGCTAGATGACATTATCTACATCTTATTCTACCAGAAAATGCGTATAATCAATTTTAAATGGTTATCGGCAGGGCACCCTTCAAGAATATCCAATATACGATAACTGAAGATTTACTATACTATCTATTTCCCTACCAATTCCTACCAATTTTTCTGTAACGGAAGGGACAAAATATAAGTGTCTTAAATGCCATGATAAGTTTCATCATGTCAAAAAGAACCTCAAAGAAAGAATAACTATAGTAATAGAAGAAAACTCACCATTTTCTCTAGTAATGAATGAGTTCTCCTGTCTGATTTTCGTGTTCACATCGAAGAAATATGAACTAGACCCTTCATCCACACGCTTTTCTTTAAAAAGGTCCCTTTGAAAGGCCAACACACCAGTATTCCATCTTGTCGATGAATGATGCAAGTGATTCTCTGTACTAAATTTCTTCATGCCAAGAAAATCTATTGACGCTGAATCTGCTACCCCTTCACAGTATGTCTCTCTACAAGGTTGATTCAAATCCGCCATTTTTTGGTTATTGTGATTGTTTTGAGTAAGTGAATCAGATACCCAACTGTCCGCTCTGCAGTTAAAGCCATTCACACTTCCTAAAGTTAGCTTAATATCATTTCCGTTATCAATTCGAATACTCTTATTTTTCTTCAAGGATCGTTCTTCCTCTTCATTGTCAATGTATGCGTCAGCTGGGAGTCGAAGGTCAAACATCTTTTTGGTAATTCCATTTGGGGCGGACTGGACGCTACCTTCCTTAAGAAAATTTAAGGAGGATTTAATATCATTTTTTTGTGTAATAGGAGTATTTTCATAACCAGTGTGGAAGAAGGGCATCTGCCAATTTAGTTTTGCACCATTACACGGCATTTGAGATGAAAAGGAGTTCGAGTTTGAAGTATTTGCTGACATTGGGTATCTGAATAACTCTTTCTTTTGAAACTCTTGCATCAAATCCTTCTGTATTCTGTAAAGACGGTGAAGTTCATAAACCTAGATCGCAAGCACAGAAGCGTTAGCACAAGAAGTGAGAAAATTAGAAACTTACTCAAGAATCTCCGAAGTTAACGCAAAAAAGGAGTTTATTTTGCGGTGTTGCAGCTTGTAATGTAAATCACCAATTTACATGTAAAATCTTAATTTTATATATGGCACGTGAATGGGTAGTTTCCTACAAAATACACAATCTTTAGGTGGGGAGTCATCAAAGTCACTTGGCGAAGTTGGTTTTGTATCAGACTAAATTTGTAAAGGGGAGCATTTTTGAAACTTTGAAGTACATCAGTATATGTTTAAAAAAGTTCTTAAGGGCATAAATCAAAAAAAAATTAGGGCCGTATATGTCAACAGATAAATTTGCCGGTTTATATATGAAATATCCCAACTAAGTATTGATTGTCGAATCTTTACCTGTTTTCTAAATATAGCTTCATGCTCAAGCATTGTCCGCTTTAGCATTTCTTTATCATACTCCGAGTATCCATTTGCAGATCCCGACATGAACCAATCATCTGGCGGCCCACTTGAAGTTTTATCTTCATAGTACAGAGACCAACTACTATTTGAAGAAAAATTAGGATCCCTCATGGCAAAATATCCTGGCAAATAACTTTTTCCCTCCACTTTAGTTCCCATTCCTGCAAATCAATTGAAAAAACATGATCCATTAAAAAGGAAGGCCAGGCAGTCCGAATAGGTCATGTACATAAAGGAGGGAAGGAGACTAATTATTACACAGATAAATGTGATCAGGCCAAATTTAGCAATAAAAAATTTATCGACGTAGATAGCCCGAGATAGCATCTATAGCACACCGAACACTCTAAAATTGTTACAGCGGTTGTGTCTGTGTCACATCAGCTCAGAATCTTAAACAGCAAGTGCTTCACATGTCCATATTAGAAATCCGCAACGAATTTCGCCATTTGTTTACAATCAGCAAGGACCAAGATGAACCCATTTAGGATTTGGCCAACCTTTTAGGATTCATATCAATTTGATAACCATGAATTTGAACATTAGGCCTTCTATCTTCTGCTAATCCTAACATGATGGTCAAAATAGTACGAAGGTCCAGGCCTTCTTACCTACCATGCTCATCTAGTGCCCGATTTTAGTGTTAATAAATTCATCGTAATAATCACCGCCGCCAATACCAGGAAAACATTGATGGAGGACCTTCAGGGGTTAACTGTTATTAATACGTGGGAACATATAGATAGTATGGTACTTCAGATAGATGATAAAATATTAAAAACTATGTCCTTCCCCATGTGTCCGCAGAGTTGTTACCCAAGCCCAGGTTATGCCACTCCTGTCTCGTGTACTCGTATCTATGTAACATAGGATAGTACTGATTGGTGAAAGAGGAATGTACATGGATACCACTTTGTTCATAAAAGGAACCATATATCCACCCTGATTTGGTGATATTCTAAGGTCGAAAGCAATAGCTAGAATGATTCAGTACTTGGTGACCCCGCAAAATCAGTATGAGATAAAAAAAGGAAAAAACTAAGCAACTACTTATCAGAAGATAATCATTACTTATATCTCGCTTCCTCGCCTCTAAGCAATTTAAGAAGATACATTGCACAAAAAATCTTGTTGATATCAATAGATAGATGGGGCAACAGGAAGAATAAATTTGCAAGAATGTGAAAAACTGAAGTTTATACTGGAAAGAATTAAGCAACAGGAGGATGCTTGAGAATACATTCAGCGAGATATTGTTGCCAATGTAAACACCGAGTGTAAAGGTCGAGTTGACTGATTGAAGCACTTCTATTGGTCGGACAACTCGTCCTAAATGCTATCATCAGGCCAAGCAAAATTTTGAACATGGCATTTACCCAATCTCCGCTGTAAGAGACGAGAATTCGCGAAACTTGTAGTAACCAAACTATGAATTGGAAGTAATACGATCTATAATTTTTACCAACACAAAAGAGTTACTTGTTAGATTCTTATGAGCCTTTCCATAGCTTACCAATTCAAGAAGCCAGCAGTGACCGGAAAGGCTGTCCCATTACATCGTAAATGCACGACTTTTCTGCATAATGCGACAACCCGAATTGATCTGAAACAGGAGTTGCCCGCCCAATTATGCTACACTCTCAAATGCATCCAATATGAAGCTCCATGATTGAAATAAAGTAGCTGAGACTTAGCGTCTGAATTCAAAAGGAAACAGCAGATTTCTCGGCTACAGAGAGAGCTGCACATACAAAACAATGCGAGTCAGACTTTAGTAACAACACAGAATCTTAATTTACAACAATTCTCGCCGGTACTTTCCAAATCATATGCACAATCTTTAAAAAACCACAAAAGAAAAAAAAAACATATCAAATCTAAAGATAAAATTCGCCATGCATTGGTATTAACCACTGAAAAGAGACAATCTAAGTAAATGGCACCGCCTACAAAGAAGGCTTCAGATGTAACAATGCATAATAGGAAGGGCACAATTGTGGAATGCAATCTCTAAAAACTGAACCCAAATGCTCAACTCTGCAGTGGACTCAACAATTAAATAGTTAACAAAATAGAGAGAATTTGATCTACAACACTCACAACACATTTAAAACATTTAATTGTAAAGCTTACCAGGTGCAAACCTAGAAGAATTCTACATCCAAGCAAAGCATAAATCTCAAAAAAAGAGAGAGAGAGAGAGAATCAAAACCCACATCGTAAAGCAAATTCCTTAACCTTATAGCCTAAACATTAAAGAGGATCCCCTAAAATCATGGAACCCCAAATCTACAAGACAAAAATTCAACCTCACCCAAATCTTATAGCCCCACAAACCCCACCAACCCAAATCAAAGCATTTCCACGGAAAAAAAAAAAACCCACCACAAACCCAAATCCACATAAACCCAGCAAAATCAAAAACAACATGAACAACGAGCAAAGAGGAGCTCAAATTACCTCAACCCGCTTCCTCAACGATCTCTATCGCCCCTCTGAAGCGGATTCAGCATCACCACCCTGAACATGTGAAACCCAAATGGCCTCGGCTCCTCCTCCATGAAGGGGCCCAAAGGTCCCAAATTTACCCCCTTTTACCAAAAACCCAGTAGCCAAACATAGGGTGGTAACACTGAAACAGTAGGAAAAATGGCTCCAAAAAAGGGAAAAAGAAAATAAAGGGGGTGGAGAGAATAACAAAAGGAGATCAAAAAGGCTCTAATGGGAGAGGAGTGGGTTATATCTCTCCCTCTCTCTCTCTCCCTCTCCCCACAACAAACTAAGAAGGAGGAGACCAACAAAGAGACTTAGAGAGAGAGAGAGAGAGAGAGAGGGATTGATCTGATGGGCCAGGGAAGGTTTTAGAGAGAGAAAGAAGAGAGAGAGAAAGAGGGAGATGGGGAGAGAGGGGGGGGGGAGAGATCCCAGGAGAGAAAATCTCCTCTCACAAGAACAAACAACCTTCTAAGAACAGTGACAGGAAATTTGTCAACATCTGGTCTTTTTATTCTCTCTGCTTTTTTTTTTCTTTTTTTTTTTTGGGCTCTCCTCTCATCTCACTATGATCTCCTCCCCCCTCTCCCCCACTTTCCAACATATAATGAAAAAAAAAATGCTATTCTTATAAATAACTTCTACAATAAATAATAATTAGATTTTATTATTTGTTTTATGAATTATAAGAATTATTTTATAATTAGTATCTCTTCACCTACTAAATATAATCATATAATATTGTAACATTTACTTATAAGTATAATATTAATACTCTGTATGATACATATTTTTTTAATTTAGTTTTTTTTTTTTTTAATGGGTTTGGACAATTGGACTTGAGAGATTCTCTCCACCTCCTTTGCTTTTGGGTGGAGAAATAAAGGAAAGGCAAAAACATAAAAAAAAAAAGGGGGGGGGAGGGGGAAGGAAAAAAGAAACACACTAACACACATCCCACAACTGTTTCAAGGACAGTAGTAGTACCATACTCCATCTAATGTAAATCCACACAACCCATCAATCTCTTCTCATTTCACTGTTGTTCTTTATATTTTTATTATTATTATTATAGAGAGAATTTTTTTTAAAAGAAAATGAATAACAAGTTGGGAATATATTATTATTATTATTATTATTGCCATTTGTTATATTTTGCTTGATCCAATGGTTTTAAGGTGGCTAGGATTGGTGGGCAGGTGTGGGACCCACTTGGAGTGGTGGGGTTCTTATTTTGGAAGGTTAGGGGATAGTTTTGGGTGGGAGTAGGAATGCCATCATAGTTGCCCAATATTACCATTTTGGGACATGGCATGACCCATGTGCCCCTCCTCCCCCCCTCCACAATTAGCTCAGAGACCTGCAAGGGGAGATATGAGGAATGATCATCCAAAAACTAGTAATGAGGCATTTGCCCAAGAAACCAAAGGTCC
Source organism: Puya raimondii (assembly GCA_016920855.1). Classification (NCBI taxonomy): domain Eukaryota; kingdom Viridiplantae; phylum Streptophyta; class Magnoliopsida; order Poales; family Bromeliaceae; genus Puya; species Puya raimondii. The sequence continues at coordinate 47,480,642 of JABWPP010000050.1, read as the reverse complement.
CATCTCCTCCACCCCTTAATAAAAGTAAAAAAAGAATAATTTTATAAAGAAAAAAAAAAAAAAAACAACTCATAGTACCAACCTTTTTACTATGGATTATATTAATGGGTAAGGGGGGGGTTTGTTTAGAAAAAGGGGGAGATTCTTAATTAGATTATAATAAGTGAGAATTGGAATCCTTGCAACAAACTGGAGCCTTTTAATGCTTCAATGAGACACTCAAATCCCAAGGCTTTCTCTACCTTAGTGCCAATAGGTTGGTGGTGACTAAGGACTTAGAAACATATGCATCTATTTTAAAGGGAAAATGCAGCTTTTGTTGGATGGGTATACAATAAAAGGACCACTCAGGGGGATTAATATTATTATTAGCTCTGTGTATCATCAATAGAAGGTCACACACCATTTTGGATGAATAGTATAGCCTAGGAGTAGAGTAATCTCTGCCGCCCACAAAGCAGATTTGATATGAAATAGCTCAGGAATAGTATTGACTGCTTAGTTCAGTTGTACGGTAAAGATAAGTTAAACTATCCGCACCTGCACTGACGAAAGAGATTTGCGAAAGAAAATGTAGACGGTGGAGTGGACGTAATAGTGAACCTGCCACTTCATGGAAATCAGGATCTTAGGTCTTGCTCTAATGCCACAATTTCACCAAAGTGATCTAGCATGAAATGACCTGAGAATAACCTTCCCGGTGAGGATCAGATTAATTATAAAAATGGCCCCAACATGTGAGGTAACAATTGAGAATTTATTCGATCAATTTCAACTGTGGTAAGTCGAAGTCACAATCTCACAAAACTAAGGGTGGGTAAGGAACTTCACTAGTCTCCTGAGATACAAGCAATTAATTTGACAACGAATGACCGAAAAATAGCTAAGCAATAGAGAAGTGATTTTACCTAAACTAGCAAGAATTAAAATACTATGTTTTGTTTTTGTTTTTTTTTAACCCCATAATTGAGGGGGGCTACAATAAAGCCTGCATTAGACCAATGATAATCAGATATTAGGCTAAATTACATGTAACAAAAAAAAAACTTTTTATTTCTTGAAATGCTTAGCCAATGAAATACAGATCTGATGCATGACAAGGGGCTAGATTAGTTTATGATCTCTGTAAAGACCTTGTTTTCTTTTCAAATATCATTTTCTTAAATTAATTAGTCACAGGGGCATGATGTGGTCCATGCAACATGACTCATAAAAGAGGCATGAAGGTTTTAAACCCTTGTGGGGTTAAAGGTGTTTATGGTTGAGATTTTGAAGGTGAGTAGTTAAAGCCATGCCAACAAGAAAATTAGTAAATAGACCCGGTGTACCAGGTCATCCGTAGACTAAGCCAATCAAAATGCCCCAATTTGCATATTTTATAGAAAAAAGATGTGATTCACACTATAGACATGTATACAATATAGATGGTCATATTTTCAATACACGGACCCAGATGAGCTCCACAAACTCACATCCACCTATTAAGACGCTTAACTGTTCTACGTGTTTACAGAACGATGTGGACATTTCATTTTCCACAAAGAAACTTGTAGGTTAAATTTGCCTACGTCGACAATATGCGGATTTGATAAGGGGCGAAATCTTTGGGCTATACGGTACTTTACTTAGGGTCTACTTAATACCCTCCTAGCCCAAATTTGTATTACAATATTCAAAATTAACTTATGTAGTCTAAATGGTTAGTCCGTCAATGATCTGGTAGACCGGGTCCACCGAATAATCTCTCCACACCAAGTCCTCAATCATTGGGACTATGTTTATGTCTATTGGTACCATTATCAAAAATTCATATTGGAGGAGATTGCTCCTGTAAGTTTTTTAGATTGGATGATATATGAAATTATGTAGTGTATATATATATATATATATATATTTATAATGCAACTGCTAAGATGTAGCACAGAGGGGAAAAAGAAGAATCAAGGGGCATTGATGGCAAGGGTCACCATAAAAGCCCCTATTTATGAATTTTGTTGTAGTACTCCTCAGGGCCCTGTGGGATCATGGGAGTGTATCTCCCTCTTATCTCTTTTGTACCCTTCATGTGAAAGCATCCCATACTTTAGCCCAGGCCTGCCCTTTTGTGCTGCTGCAGCCCCAAAGGGTATATATAGATATATACCCAGCACTGATTCTTTCCTCAGAAGGGTTTAAGTATGCACAATTCCCAAGTTGTAGAGTGTATGGATTCATGGGGTTTAGATAGCATCTCACAGAGAGAGAGAGATAGATAAGTATGAGAAAGAAGGGTATCACTCAATCTTTAGTTATGTAACTTGAACTGTGCAGTTTAGGCTCTGGTACGTCCAAAATAATCAGAGCTTCTGTAAAAGTGTTACTTAAGTGAAGTTGTGTGAGAAATCAAAGCATGTGGATAAATAAAGAGCTTTTATTTTGATGTCTAAGAAATTTTTGTTTTCCAACTTCCTGCTCAAGCGAGAAGCTCAATCTCTTTACGTGCAGAACTCTTTGGTTTGCTTTTTTTGGTAAGAAAACTATTTTAGAAATCAATCTACAAGTTTGGCCCAAAGTACGTAGATGAATTCAAAGACCAAGTCCACACTTGAGACCTAATAAAGCTTTTGGACTAGATTCATTCACCTAGCTAGGTCATATTCTTTTTTCAGTGCCCATTACTGTCATTGTTAGTGGGATTTTTGTTTGAGAGAGAAGCATCAGTGTGTGATTCCATTGATAGAAGGACATAACCATCTTTATTCGTCCTTTTTGTGACTTTGACCTTCTCAAAAGTAGGCATCAGAAGAGGGTATGTAAAGCATAGCTAGTAGTGCTAACATCCAAAAGCATAGTGCATTACAGTTGTAAAAATGGATCATTCAGGTGTGTCAATTGACCCGGAAAATAGATCTATTTGATCCGAATCCGGGCCACATCTTCGTCTCGAATCCTTAAGATCTGATCCAAACCCATTTTTTTGGGTATTGTACGAGGAAAAATATAAAAATCATCGGCTTATGAAATTCTCTGTCAAGCCTCTCAGGTCTAGCTAGATAGCGGTATCTGAAAGCTAATTATCACATATATGTTATAACTTCAATTGTATATTATATGATTCCAACCTAGCTAATAACACCCCTAATTAGGTTTGCATAGCTCTTCACGAAGCTCGAGACTTAAAAATATGCAAAATGTGTCATCAAAATTAGATATATTTTGATTCATTATAACCTAGTTAGCTCACCAAATGAATAAGTTTCAACATATTATTTTAAACATAGCTCTTCAATAAGGCAATGATTCTACTTCTTATCAATTATTCAGAAATTCAATTTTTCTATATATTAAAAAGGAAGCCCATTTAGTTCCTGATTAGATCTTTCTAGCTTGTAGTACCCAATCTATTGGCTTCTACTTTTTGAGTTATAAAAAAAAAAAAAAAAAAAAAAAGTATACTTGAGATGACAAGTCAAACATATACAGTATTTCATGTCCCATACTGACAACATCTATCTAAGTGAACATTAGTTCATTGATTTAAAAAGAAGCTTTTGTAGACCAAACACAAGAAGAGATCATGCAACCACCTTTATTAAAAAAAGCACTTTTAGGTTTAGTAAACATGTACTAGAATAAAAATCACACAATGTGTCTGGTGTGGTGACAAATAGCAAAGATCAATAATTAACTAAATCCCCCTCTCTTTCCCTATCTTTTTGATATCGCCGATGCGACGTGTAACCAATGCGACAAATGATTTCGTGGTTAGTTTTAGGTTCAATCAAAAATATGATGATCATGGGATGTGATCACTATGCGCGTCCCAGTCACATACTAAAGAGCTCACCTCCTCTGCATTAAATGAGCCATCAATTGGCTATGTTGATCTTATTCTCTGCTGGAGAATACAAAGGTAACATGACAAGTTATGAATGATGCGGGACCACACAACAACACCTTTGATGGAAGATCTAAACAGTTTTATGATTATTCGGTCGCATATATATATATTTTTAAAGTAACAAAAATTAGAAGGTCCTTTTGTCACGTTGATGGTGCATGTTGTTGAACATAAATACTAAAAATATTATTTTCTAACAGCTTTAACTTTTGAAAAATAATAGTAATTGTTCCATATAATATTTAACCCTATAATTTAACATTATATCAGAACTAATTTTAAACTCTTTCATTCTACAAGATCACGGGTTCAATCCCATTTAAAATGTTACACAATTTGAATATACAATTTCTAGATTTTAAATCATTTTTTTCTATTCTTTTTTTTCAAGATCATGTCATGGTATAGTACGATTGGATTCTGTATATATATATGTACGCACAACAGGTGAAACTTAAGTTACACTGTTAAAATGTATATTTGTGTCACACCAGGGAATGGAGGGGCCACTACACTACTACAGTAGATGCCAATTTAATAAATTACACATGTAGCTATCAGATGTATTTTTGTAGCTGTTCCATGTTTTGGGTTAGATAATGTGTCGCTCTCTTCGCAATTGCCTAAAAATGCCGAATTAATGTGCACACAAGAGGATACTTTTCTCTCCCACAGAATTAGAATAGTTTTTTAGAATAGTTGTAATTATGAGTGTAACTACGGGCCTTCTTAAAAGGAAAAAAAAAAAATGAAAAGTTTATAGTTTAGGATTAAACAACATTGTACCTTGAGAATTAAAGGGAGGGTCAGATTTTTATTTTTTTAAAATCTTATATCTTAATTAAAAGAGGATTTTAATTAAGATTTATCTGAATTTTAATTTTAATTTAACAATTCAGTCTCTAAAGTTTATCATCCATAATAAATCTGTCTTCTTTTTTCAAAAAAATTCAGTGTCTCAAAATTTGTTACGTTAGAGCCATCATTACAAATTTTCTTATTATATAAATTTAAGGGGCAATTGCTTATATATCCCTGAAATATTTTCGACTTTCTAATTTACCTCTCTTAGAAAGCTAATATTAAAAATATTTTTTTTACGTTCCAACCTATTTCGAATATACCATAGAGTTAAATTCTGTTAATGAACTGTTAGCAATAGCTGTTATCTCTGTGAAATTACTATTTTACCCTTTCAAATATATCCTTCTACCATCACCGACTTTCCTTATTTGCCCTTAAGTTAGGGACACAAGAAGTATTTTAATTTTTATTCTTTTCAAATATACCCTTCTACCATCACCAACATTTCTTATTTGCCTTTAAGTTAAGGGCAAAAGAGGCATTTAGATTTTTTTAAAATTCTAATAGATATTTAACTCACGTTTAACTCAAGTTAACTTAACGGGCGGTAACTGCAGGGATACTTTTGAATAACGGAGGAACATACGAGGGGTATATTGGAAATTTAAAAAAAAAGTAGGGATAAATAAAATATTTTCAAAGTTTTGAGGGGTATATAGGTAATTATCTCAAAATTTTAAAAAATTATGATAAATTAATAATTAAGGTTATGCTCTAAGGACGAAATCAAAATTTTCATCATAATTGAGAGGCAAAATTTACAACCCAAGAATGAAATTAAAAGTGGGGTTAAATTCCATATCCTAAATTATTGCTAAGTTTGCAATTAGAACTCTTACGAAGTAAATCCATCACCTGAATGGCAATTTTGTAATAAAGTGGCAACTCTGAGGGCATTGTGGAGTCTTCGTACAGACGCCGCGCTGCGGGATTTTCTCGTTCCGCCTTTCTCACGCCCACCATCCCGAAGCGGATCTGCGCCCCATAAATCTTGGGCGGCGCTGCGTGTACTGCGCTTTTCCCAAAATGCCCCTCGCACCTGCCCCATATTACGGCCCCGGTGTGAAGCGCCAGAAACTGAACCCTGCACCCGGTGTATCACCACATCCCATGCACCGCACTCCTAAAAGTGCCCAGAATTTCATACACCATTTTTAATCAGATCGATCTTTTGAATAAAATATGGTATCAGAGTTAATTTTAAGTTTCTACTGTTTTATGAGATTGTGGGTTTGAATCGCTACTTTCAGTATTTAATAAATTTATCTTTTAAATTATTTTCTATTAGAATAATTTAATTTGAAAAAGGGAGGTTAGAAAAGGCCTTAATATTTTAACTGCAAACACACGAGGACTTTACCACATAGGACGTGGTGGATCGGTATAATTTAATTCATTGCTGTATTTTACAGTATTGAAAAGATCCACACATCAAAAAAAAAAATCACAACTTTTAAACATCTATTTCGTATAAATTAAACAATATTTAGAACTACCAGATACCTAAATAAAAAAGAAAAATTAAAAATTATCTATTCAGTTAAATTTTAATTTTAGTAGATTCACCATTAATCAGTAAATATCAAGTGTGGAGTATGAAATGTCCGTATACACCGGGTGCATAGATAATCCTCTCGAACATTCCGACGCCACCACGAATAAGATTCTCGTATATAAAATAATAAGAAATAATAAGTTCAATAATATGAGAACTATCCGTGTAACGCATCACGTGATCGGTACAACTCTCTCATCATAGACAAATAAATATAAAAAACAACAACAAAAAAAAAGGACGTTATCTGAGATCCGCATGCTCTGTAGAATGTAGATGGTGACTACAACCCAGTGTAACGGTTTTTATGTCACCATTACGTGGTTGACATGTGGGCCCCGCATATTTATGTGGGTCCCCAGAGCCCAGATAACACAAGACGACATTGACTCAACACAGGACCCCGTTCTTATACACCGGGACCTTCTAAACTCAACTGTAGAGGCTTTAAAAATATAATTTTAAAATACGAAAAATTAGATATTTTATAATTTCTAAATATATAAAAATTGCAATATCAGATCTCCAAACATATTTGAATTCATTTAGACAAAAAAAACAGAAGAAAGAATTTAACGTTTCGAATAAAATAACCATTCTTTTACCCCTTCAGCGATTAAGCGATCCAGTTATTTCACTTTATTTGGAACAGAATTAAAATATAATCGTGCAATAAAAGTAAAAAACTAAATTGTTCGAGTAAATAGTATAAGAACCAAATAGTAGTATTTTAGGATCGCTCGGAGACTACACATACATTTCACCCTTTATATAAATTTGCTCGAATCATCAAAGAGTTTTCTCAACCAAACAAGAAAGTAACCTTTTTGGATTGTTCCAGGTCCAGGTAATAATCTCTCTTTTATCTTATAAAAGTTTGCTTCGATCCGCAGCAAACATAAATCAATTCATTTATTAAGAGACAATAGAAAAAGCAAACGCCCCCCCCACATGGGAAAGTATTTATAGAGAGGATGTGACTTTATAAGGATGACACATTTGAGAGGGGGATCATTACAATATGATCCACTTCCAATCATGATTGGTTTGCTAAGGTTTTGTTCGAGTAGGCTACTTCACTCGGTTAGTGGATGCTGAGTCTATTGGAACTTAAATTTTATTGTGAGACTAAGAATAGGACAAATTACCAACACACTTTGAGATATTAAATAAGCTATCTTATTAACTTAATGATACCTTTTGTTATAGTAATAGATAGATGGATACAAAAGCCATTACACCGAAAGGAGCGCACTCTTGCAACCCCAAATCGTATGTCCACAAGCTACCATCTTGAAATTATTTGACTCTTAAAATATAGGGTGATATCTTATCCTACCAAGTTATAAATGTCGAGCTATTTCAAGTAGTAAAAATTAAATCCTCGACTTTCAATCATGTAAAAAACAAAAAAACAAAATTGATACCAAATAAATTCTCAATAGATATTTTATTCTGGCATCCAAATTGTGTGAAACGGCGCATAACCAACTTAAACAGAGATTAACCCAACAACGATGTAACCAATCTACTAATTTTTCATCGGATTTTTCTTGGAGTTGGGACCAATTGTTTAATAAGTGTCTCCGCATGTGCACATGTATCATAATGAAGGAGCATGTAAGCAGTTGACTTGATTCAATAGACTATGGAGTGGACAATATTCTCCCCATAATATATCTTAAAAATACTTAGAAAACTAATATACTTCGATACGAAGACACTTCATTTCAAAGATGTGAGCATGTCCCCTTCTCTTTTTAGCAGCCCTAAGAATATCAACATTCTTAGCTATTCTTTCTTTTGACAATTGGAAAGAAAAGGTGTCGTAAGTAAAATACGTAAAAGACAAGTTCGCTATCAATGTCTCCGTAAATTAAACTAGTGTGGTAATCTCAAAACGAAAAAGTTTAGATCTATTGGACTCGAACAAAACTCATTTGCCCTTATTTTAACTTTATCCCTTGGGTATACTGAGTTAGTTCAGGATGAACCAGCTTGTTCGACTTGGTTTAGACAGGATCAGGGGATCGGCTTCATACAGTTTTACAGTGCAATGTTTGACCTGATCTTATGGTCTTATCCATTACTAGCATACTCACAGTTTCGCTAAAGGGTTAACAACAACCAATCAAACAAAATAAACTAAAATAAAGGAAAATAAACGAGTTAAATTCTTCTTCCCCAATGCCAAGCAGGAAATCAGTGGATCCAACAACTTACCTGGATTCAATTTTGGACCGGTAACGATTCTAGGGACCCATTATGGTGTAGCCTGGCACCTAAATACCTCATATAGGAACTATCCAACCAAAAATAACTTGCAATTGAATATCCAGAATAGTCTTCACTCTTCACTATCAATAACACTAATCTAGATCCATAAGTTAGGCTATTCTAATGCTGAAGTTGCTAATGAGACAGACCAGAGCTGGTGTTATAAATTGGACATCTCCAGCTATTGGTCTGTCTATAATTGATCAGGTCGGTTCCACAAAAAGACTAAAAAGCGCTTCACAATAACTAGAGCAAATGTAAAGAAGCATGAAACCCACACACTTAAACAAAAATCATTTACAACATTCTCACAGATTTTTAGCATGAGTTAATAGCACAAACAACGGGGATATCTAATTCTAGTTTGAAATTCTAGAAATTTGTTTCGGATAGCACAAACAAAACTCTAACCTTCGAGCATGGCCTTGGCTGCATCAATCAACGAAGGCCTGAAGTCATGTGATGCTCGACCAAGCACTGTATATCCTTCCTTGTCTTCAATATCAACATCAGCCCCATGCCTTACCAACAAAAGAGCAACCTGCAAGTATTGATTTTTTTTTTCTTTATTTATGTTGGCATATACAAGTAGTATCTTCATAAATTTGGTTCCACCATTTATTTGGGTAGTCAGAGTATATAGTGTATTTATATGTCCAGATGCTAGGATAGTAAAGATTATAAACCAAATTATATATTACGCATAGTTATTCAACTGAAATGTCACTAGGTTTTTCTATAGATTATCTCCCAAGAAAATAGAAAGGTTATATTTTGATGAACCTATAAGACTACCATATATTAGTGAACCTTGAAGCATATAAGCTTGCTAATATATGGAAAAAGCTCTTGAATAGAAAATACCTGCTTGTTTTGGCATATAACTGCATGCATTAGAGGCGTTTGCCCTGCTCTATCAGTAGCATCGACCTCAGCTCCTTCCTCAATCAACAACTCACATAATTCTGACTTCCCTGTACTAGCAGCTCTATGAAGTGGGGTGCAACCAACCTAAAAGAGTAAATAGTTTAGAAACTTGCCAGAAAATGTGTGGACGCATGTAATGAAATAAAATGCGCTATGGCCAATTATTTGATACTAATATAGTTACAAACCTTGTCTTTCTTATTGATTTTTGCTCCATGTGAAATCAGGGTTTCAGCGATTTTCAACCACCCCTTACTAGCGGCATAATGAAGAGCAGTGCGCCCACCGTTGTTAGCCAAGTTAACATCAGCTCCTGCATTGCAATTATATTGCTTCAGTATAATATGTAAGCTCTCAGCGAATTAATGGCTTGATGTTAGAAGCTGATAGTGTTCATAACTGAAGAATGCAAATGTACAAATGAAAGTCGAGTAATAATGTAATTACTCGACAGTTTCTGCCTCATAGACACTAAAATTCTTGGTAAACTGCAATGAGCTTAAACTTTTCACTTTCCTATTAGCTGTAAGGAACCAAACAAGCACCTCAGGGTTCAAATGAACTTGCACATGCTTTTCTTCCTGTATGTTCCTAGAACTTCCAACTTAATTCATTTAGCAACATTTAACTGTAGTCTATCACCAAGACCTCTCTATCAAAGCCAAAATGAATAACTAAACATAGATAAAATGTAGAGTAGAGCTAATATTGATCATCTTAGGTGAAATCTATCATTAACACATTTGCATTTGGCATCCAAAGAATCAATCCTAAATTTGGCCTAGGTTTGACTCATTTATAGCTTCTACAGAAGTATCCGTTCAAATACGTGTATTTCAGAAGCGTTAGTGGCCTTTTATCGGTCAAGCTGGAAGTTGAGCTTCAAACAAGAGCTTCTACTTTCAGGGTCCAAAAGCCTAAAGCTTCTCAGTCAAGTAGAAGCTCTCTGTAGTATTAAAATCTTTCGAAGAGAAGTAGTTCCAAAGGTCATCCAGAAACAGAATAGTTTTTACCCATAAGCTAGCATGTTGAGCTTTATTCTACAGCAACTTATTGAGAATCTAAATGGATGGTCTTAATGTATACGCTACAAAGCACTCATAAGCATTTTGATGCTACTAGAACAGTTAATGTAACAACTCTATACGCCCAAAAGGAGATTCAAAGGTCATTACGACGAATACCTTGTTTGATATACTTTGTGATCAAACACATCTCACCTCTATCAAGCAAGATGTCGACGATCTCCGCATTGCAGATGCTCACCGCGGAGTGGAGTGGCGCCCACCCTTCCTCATCCGTGGCATTAACTCCACTTACCGATGGATCCGCTTTTGAAAGCACATCTACGACCTGTTTCCAAACGTAGAACATCCAAAACCACCCCAAAATGTAAGTGCAAGCTACTAAAACCCTAGAAATCACAGATTCCAAAGGGAAAAAGGGCGAATAGATGGGATTTTCAATCGCTAGGGTTTCGAAAGCTCGCCTGCGGGCGTCCGGATGAGGCGGCGACGTGGAGGAGAGAGCGCCCATCCTCGTTCCGCAGGGTTCGGGCGCGAGCGAGCGCTTCCTCGGAGAGGGAGGCGAAGAGGGCGGCGTCGCCATTCTCTGCGGCGCGGAAGAGCTCTTCAGGCTTAGGGGAATCGAGCTCCATCGCCATTGCCGTGGGTTCAAGAGCTTCGGGTTCTCTTCCTCTTCTTCTTCTTCCTCTCGGGGCTTCTAGGGTTCTCGAACAGAGTGGGGGGTTTTGAAGCGGGGAAATCGTTATAGAGCTTCCCGCACAAAGTTTTTATGCGGCAACAAAGTCGGCGTTTCCTGATCTTACGACGCCGTATTCAAGTGCACTGGACAACATGAAGTGGCCAATTGGTTCGGGGTTTGTAATATTCTCCGAATATTGTATACCTTAAATATTGTATATTTTAGGAAAAACTTCAAATACCACCCATATGATTTCGCACTTTTTTATTTTAGTACCCTGTGGTTTAAAGTATATCACTTTAGTACCATGTGGTTTCGTTTTTTTTTTCTTATTCTTTTTGTTAATTTTTTCGTTAAATCAGTGAGAAAGTTAAAACCACAGGGTATTAAAATAAATATTCGATAAATCAGAGGTGAGTTATCTGAAGTTTTTTCTATATAATTTAACGAAAAAATTAATAAAAGGAATAAAAAAAAGAGAAAAACGAAACCACAGGGTACTGAAATAATACACTTTAAACCACATGGTACTAAAATGAGAAAGTGCAAAATCACATGGATGGTATTTGAAGTTTTTCCTATATTTTATATTTGGAATGACAAGTTTATCACTAACATATCAAGTCACTTGAATTGGAAGGTTGTTACAAACTAACATACTTTTATTAAATGGACTATTTATAATTTCTACTTAGTAAATATCATTTAATTTATAATTTATAATAATATAATATTTCTACTCCTTGAGTTGAATGATAATAATTTTAATATTTTTTATAAAAAATATAACAATTCATTGAAATATTACAAACTGTGAACCAAATGGGCCAGAAGGATTAGCAAGAGTTTAGCGCTGTGAAGTGCTTGTGGAACTACACTGTGCCGACTCTTTCGGTCCCTTCATAGTTACACGAACTCAAATTCTTCTAACTGTAAGAGATTCTATTTACCATCCAAAAGGGGGGGGGGGGGGGGGGGGGGGGGGGGGGGGGGGGGACCAGCACTTCAATTGGTTCAAATCATTTCACTCACTTTTGAGAGAGAGGAGAGAGAGTGAGAATGACAGAGCAATAAGGCAATTTTATCAATTTACAACAAAAACAACTTGCACATCCGCGATAAGTTTATTTGATTCTCCACTCATATATTATGATACAGACACCTTAGTTTCACTTCACATTCAACAATCATATGTATTTTCGCACATTATTCCATAAAATTTGATGCTACGATGTGTATCTGCCAACGAATCAAGCATCTGTAACTTGATCCATCAGTGCTTCTACTTATCTTTGCGGGACCCAAATTAATTGCTAGCTGTCATCTTAAAACTCGAAAACCTAGTCTTTTTTTTCACCGAATGAGATTTCGCTCCTTGTGCAGTTCCGTTTCTGCTTCCATCTCTCGTGCTACTCTTTATGAGACCTGTGCTTTTATCAGACAAGGTTGTAGTTCTTCGGATACTTGGGGTGGTATTCATAACCATTTCTGGCTTCTTGAGATCGACGGTTGGCTTCTTGAGATCGACGGTTGAGTCATGCTGTGTTGTGGTCTGTGATTTTGTTGTAGATTTGTCACCTGAAGAAAAACAGAGGAAATGTACTCAGGAATGATGTAAAGATACAACTCATATACAGCGAATGGAGTTTTTAAACTTGTTTTCAGGGCAAATGCATGTCTTTGTTCTGAAACTCATTTAGCTCAAGGTTTAGATATACATTTTTTACGAAAACAAATAATAATATAGAGATACTTTCGAGCTTTCACATGCTATATGATGCTACAAAAACCTATTTTTTTTCTATGTAGGCCCTACCAAAAATTGTAACAGCATACATGCAAATGGAGAATCTTTGCAAGATATAAGCAACGTAATTATCTGAAAATATCAAACATTTACCTGCCAATTTATCGGCGTCTTTTGCCTCATCCTTAGAGAACCACCAAAAGAACGATCCCGAATTTGTTCCCGAATTTGTTGTTCTAATCCTTTTCTCTTCTTTCCCACCCTTCGTTTTGTCTCCTCCTCCTTCAAGTGATACAATAGCAAATGCAGCTGCTGCAACACTCATCTCGAACTCGCCGTTACTCAGTCCATCTTCCTGACTCATCTGTCTAGATAGCAATGTCAAAAATATAAAATTAATTTACCTATTCCTTCAATTATAGTGCTCTGGAGCAATTACTAATTTGAAAAGTGAATTGAATAATGAGAGCAATAAAGGAAGGCTACCGTAATATATAAAGCTGGATAGGTGGAAGTAGGATTCTCTTCAATTTGGCTGATCAAATTGCATATATTCTCTTCCTTTTTAGCTTGTGGCCTTAACCAAGGCTGAAAGAACATGGACATCTTTCAATTTTCTCAGAAGATTCTACTTCAGAAATGCCTTTATTTCAACTTCAGAAACATCATGTACATATTTCCCATTCCAGAATATATTCTCCGCCGAAAGAGAACAGATTCTAAATGACACTATCCTCTTTTTGTAAGAACGGTTGTTGTTTGGCCGGACTTCTCTTCTGTTAGTGGCACGTGTTTGGCAAACGAAAAGCTCAATGCTTTTGTTATCCTGAGAAGTGGCCTCCAGCTATAACCTGAAACTTTTGCTTTACTGAGGCAGAAAACTACTACTACGGAAGTTATTCCTGCTTCGGTGAGCATTTTTAGCTCCCAATACATCCAATACCAGATAGCAGCAAAGAAGCACATGCCGGAAAACACTGTATGTGCCCCTACCAGACCATCATAACTCCATTGTTTTAGTTCTCCCGAAATACTCCAACCACCCTACGAATTGGTTATTCCTAAGTGTGCCATAAAGGGTATAATGAGCGTACCTTGTCTCCACTTCGGATCAAGAACGGGATCGGAGGCTGCTAATTCGTATATAGCAATTACATAGAAGCTCCAGTTCGGTCAGGCAAACCTAAAATAATAAATACGGATGGAAAGCCAGTAGCCATAGCAAAGTTAGAATGCAACTTGTCAATCGATATCAATATGCTCTCACAATAAGCCAAACTTTTGATTCTCTGCAACTTTATTCTATTCGATGCAGATAACTACAAAAGTACCTTTCGATAATATTCTGTTTAAGGAGAAAGAATTCAACTAAACACTTTTTAAACCCAGCCACCAACTCAATATTCCGGAAATTGGGATAAGACAAATTCGAGAAAACATGCATTGTATGCAAGAATTTGAAAAGTAGGCGACAAATTGAGAATAAATTCCAATAAGACTAAACACAAAAAAGCATACATTCATGAGAATGTGAGAGATCTACCTATGAATATTTTAAGAATGAGCTCAAGTTGAATTCCGCGACTGCTTACATAGAAAAGCAACTCAAACAGATGCACAAGCATACAGCATAAGACATCTCGGAATATTTAATTCATGTTTAAATTACTATAACTCCAGTTTCATCAACAAGCTGGTAGTAGTTGGTCTATCTGTCTCTCTCTCTCTCAACAAAACCTCCCACCAGAAAAAGAAAAAAGCGAAAAAAAAAAAACTTGATTTTCAAAACTAAACAGTATAGCAGGCTTGATCCTTCAGTTCTTTAGGTTGGGATGCATCCTCCTCTTTGAAGTTGATACCAGAAATACTCATCCTACCGACATTCACTGCAATTTTGTCACCCCACAGCAAATTAGCAGATAAGGTTAAAACGCACAAGGTTCTGTTTTCACTAATGAAAGATCATAAAAGGGAAGAGAATCAAAGAACTCAAGTTGAGCTATTTATTCTTATCTTCCTATACTTTACCTACAACATCAAGCCCAGATAGATTGGGCATGTATTTCCTAACGTGTTCCTCGGCAGCATTATCTGCCTTCAGCGTCTCGCACTCGAAAGAGATCGAAATCTGTTCATTCCCATGCTTCTCTTTGATCATACCAATGACATCCTCCTCCCACCTGGATTCAGTTACTTTTTCACTTCAATGATAATCACTTATGGCATTGAGTTTTAATTTGAAAAATAACTCATCATAAAGCAAGTAAGCATGTAACAACCTCTTTTCAAAAAAAAATTCCAAAATGGATTAGTTACAAATTTGGCCCCTAAAAATTGACCCGGATTTTTCACCCTCACAGTCTCCATTGTAATAACATGGTCCCTGAAGTTCGAAACCTGGGCCAAAGTTTAGGTGCGAAATTTGTAATGAATTCCCGATCAAAATGATCTGCCAAGCATGCATAGTAATAGTATCAAATATCGCAAATTCTAATTATTTTAGATATAAGCATCGAACATTTTTGTACATATTATCTTAGAAAGTAACCACACACGTCGATGTAAGAGAGAGAAAATTTACCCATGGGCATGGTCAATGCTCTGGAAACGAGCAGCATCATGTCCCCTGCACTCTACCACGACGACTTTCTCTCTCTTCGTCTGTACATACCCATTAAGCCATCTATGAGGAAAGATAGATAACCAAAAAGAAGGGCAATATTTATACACAAAACTCATCGATCTCAGAAGAAGAGAGCGATACGAGAAGGCGCAATCTTCTTTAGATCTTACAGTATAATCAATGATCGAGAGCTTTATCAAGCGGTAATCCTCTCCTCTGCTGCATTCCCTCTCGCAAGATAATTCTAAAAGAACAGGGGGAGAAAATGTAGCTCATTATATTCGTGTTTTGATGTGATATACCAAGTTCCCAATACAAGCTCAGATGCTAATAATATCTGTGTAAAAATTTATCATATGCAATAGTCGAGCACGCACGAGTAGAGAGAAACACAAATAAGTAATAACAGTGGTGGCGGCAGCTTCATTCGTCTTGCTGAAAATGAGTCATTCCGATGACTGTATCTGTTCTTTTCCTATTAATGTCATATAGCAGAATGCGCGTAAGCAGCAGTGCATTTTGGGAGCTTTCTGGTCTAAATCAAAGGTCCAACAAATTTCTTAAACGCTTTTTTAGCCTTTAAGGGCCCATTTTTCTGCTGCTTCTACTTCTACGTTCAACAACAGCAATTTCTGCATAGCGTTTAACAATGAGAAAAATCTAAAACTTGTGTTGTAACAGGTTCAGCGTCAAAAGCACAAGCTCCGATTTGGTGCTTCTGATGTTAAATATAAAAGTATTTAACACCGTTCTCTATTAACTCAAGCTTTTAGAGTACAGCGGTTGTTTCACATGGTATGCAGAAAGTTCTGAGTTCGAATCACGTTCGAATCACGACAGACTCCTAGTATTATTAATTTTCTTCCATTTAATTCAAGTCCACATCATGGGCCTACAAAAAGTCTCGAGTCCAGACGCGAGGAAGAATTTTAAATATAAATATATTGAAACACCGTTCTCTAGTAGTAGCTTAAGCTTGTAAAGTACAACGATTGTTTCGCATCTGAATCTAAGACAGTGCTTCCCTAAACATCACCACTAACATCGTGCTTCATCGAACAACACTACATCATACAGCAGGATCGAAGCAATAGTTAAAGGAGCAGTTACACTACATTATACTATACTATTATGTAGGGGTAGTACCTGTTCCATGGAGGCCGTAGCAAATGGAGTGGGGGAGACGTACGAAGTGGCCGGAGATGGCCCCGCTTCGGAGCAACGCGATCGACGCCACCCCTTCCATCGCCTCCTCCCCCTCTCCCTTCGCCGCCGAATCCATTTTCGCTTCCATCGCGCGGGAGTGGGGTTCCGGCTTCTCCGAATCGCGATTTACTCTCGCAGTTCCGCGTAGCCTAATGGGCCCGGCCTATGGGCTTTAATAAGTTTTTTTTTTTTTTACTGTTTTGGGCTTGTTGTTTTGAAATTGGAAAATGTCCTGTGAAAAATGTCGAAAGCCTTCATCAAAGAGCCCATTTACTATCCTATGATTCAAAACATAGCAACTTTTTTTTTTTTCTTTTTTTTCTTTTTTTACTCCCACGAGAAGAGTAGCGAGTGACTGAGGAACTTCCTCAGTTTTCTTCAACTCTTTATGCATTCTCACACCTTCTTCAGTTTTCTTTTTTCTATTTTTTTTCTTTTCTTTTTTCTTCATTTCTCCCTATTACTTGCTTTTTCTTCTATGCTCCTTATGTACTACAAAATATTTGATTCAAATTGATAACTTAAAAATACAAAAAAATTATCCGCAGCGAAGCGCGGGTTCTTAACTAGTCATTCATTAAGATTCATGAACTAAACAACATAAGTGAGGCACTTAGACCTCTGAGGAGGGGGGTAAGCACAAATAATAATGGACCACCCCAAGTTCTACGCTAATAGAAGTGAACCCATGACCCCAGAAAGTGCTCAATGCGGTGAGAGAAACTAGCAGGGTCGAATTCTTTTGCTGCTGGAGGATGGTGTTGTTTTTCTTGCGCCAAATAGTCCCTTAACACCGTGCAAGGTTGGTTAGCACCAAATTTTGTCTTAGGTCTTCCTTTTTCTCTCTATTGATTTCCTTCCATAGCTCACACACCAAACGCGAGGCACTTGGTTGATGGCCGGTGGCATAACGTGCAATTCGATCGCGCTCTTTGTTCGTCAAGATCGTGGATAATATGTACATCCAACCAAACTCTCTTTTAGCGGTCTACAAGATTAAGCAGTTAACGAATCTTTGGGGACACATTCTCTCAGCTAAACAGCACTAACGCCTCC
Source organism: Puya raimondii (assembly GCA_016920855.1). Classification (NCBI taxonomy): domain Eukaryota; kingdom Viridiplantae; phylum Streptophyta; class Magnoliopsida; order Poales; family Bromeliaceae; genus Puya; species Puya raimondii. Next base: position 47,462,803 of record JABWPP010000050.1, on the reverse strand, counting down.
TTTTTTCTTTTTTTTTTGTCTTTTCAACCGTTCACTTTGTTCGAGGCCTTATGCTGCCTCACCCATGTAGCTTAATTCATTTTTCTTATGAATAAAGCGGGTATCATGCTACCTTTTTAAAAAAAAAATATATATATGTACTTGCTATAACCACAGTTTTGAAAGAGGTGATTAGTGGTCTCGAGTTTGTCTTCACATAAAATGCAAGTCGGCTCGCCCATCCATAGCGCTCTTCGCTTGGTTGTCCTTAGTCAGAACACTATTCCTAGGGATGCAAATGGATTCGGGATGACAGAGCTTTTGCCCTGATCCGTCCCAAATAGAGCAGCAAGTGGGAGTCAAAAATTAAGAAAATAATAATTTGTCGCGAATTCACCCTAATTCGCTAAAAAATAGAGCGGAAGGGGGAAAAGCCTTTCTCCCCTTTATTCAATCCAACCCGTCAAAATATTACTAAATATTAAGGGGGGAAAACAACAATTTTACACTGAGTCCGCCCCTAGCCGCTAAAAAAACCAGGTGAGGTGAGGGATCCCTCAGCCTCGGATCTACCTCGTTTGCATCCCTACTTCATTCTCCTAACATTTCTTTTGTTGTATATTCGAGTAATGATGTGCCGCTAAAAAACTTGATACAAGATAGCAACAAAGTGCTATATTTTAGCACCTAGTGTTTTGCACACAAAAAAAACACACAATATTTAATATTTTTTAGTATGTTTTATTTTCTTTTCTAAAAGACGGAAACAAAAAGTCACTCACGAAAAACGTTATGATTTAAACTACATAATAGCAAAGTGCAAATACAGTAACACCGTAATAGAGTTTTTTTATGTATGACAAGTAGGTAAAGTAATTGTGAGAAGTCAACTTAGGTAGAAGATGGTGGGCTTGAATTATTGGACCATCCTCAACAATCTGATGACATTTAACCGAAATCTGCGACCCGACCGAGCCAAACCTGGTCCGGTCAAAAAGGGCAGGTCCGGTTCGAGACCGGCTCACAAGAATTTATGAGCCCTTGCTTATTATTATTTCCGGTCTACTATAGCGTCCACTTTGTTAGACTTTTTAGCTGCTGCTGCAGCTTCCTGGAAAAGCAATAGTCTCTGGATACATTGAAGCATTTGATTCTTGGACAAGCGCAAATTGGATAAGAAGTCCACGTCAAAGTGGGACCAAAATCAAAATATAATATATATATATATATATATATATATATATATATAATTATGCTACTATACTATCAATAGTACCAAGCATTTGGTGCTATCGAGTTTTCAGCCGTTGGATGAAATGATGTACGGTTAGGATGATAGTGGTCCCCTAGGGTTGAGTGGGTGGTTGGTTGAATAGTATAATCTAACGCGTGGAAATGATCAAAGGGTAGATCTAACGGCAGAAAACTCGATAGTACCAAGAGCTTGGTACTATCGATAATACAGTAGCCGGACTCTATATATATATATATATAGTCCGGCTACTATACTATCAATAGTATCAAACTCTTGGTATTATCAAATTTTCTGCCGTTAGATTTATTCTTTAATTATTTTCACCCGTTAGATTATACTATTCAATCAATCACTCACTCAACCCTAGGAGACCACTATCATCCTAACTGCACATCCTTTCATCTAACGGTCGAAAACTTGATAGCACCAAGCGCTTGGTACTATCAATAGTATAGTAGTATAATTATATTTATATATATATATATATGTATATATAATTTTTAGTAAATTTTTTTTTGAGAAAAATTAACTGTTAGTTAGTTTCTCTATATTTTAAATTTTAATCGAAATAAAAAACTAATTTTTTCTTGTAACTCTTTGTCCTTTTTTTAATATATTTTTATTCATCCTTAGTACGAAAAGGATTAGGTGAAGTTTTAGTTTTGACACTTCTCCTAAACACCATTACTGTCGCTTTTCCATGTCCCCAACTAATGCAATCAAGTATTTAACTACAAATCCTGTCCCTTTAAATTCTTTTAGTTCAAGATGCATGGAGCAACCCCTGAACTATAGATAATTCTAATTTAGACCTTCTATTTATTTTTTTATTGACGCATGGTTTGGTTATTTTTTTCAATCAAATTCGATATTCGTTAAAGTTGATGGGTCTTTAAACAGTCCCTCTTACTAAAATAGAATACTGAACAGTTAAACCTAGCAGATTCAAAATTAAATTCTTATTTACTAATAATAATAACTTAAATTAAAAAATATGAAAAGAAAAATTAAAACAGCTGAAGGGGCTAACTTCCGAATAGCATATAGTTGAGGGGGGTCCGTGCAAAATTTCCCAAATTCTCACTCCACTTTCCGTGTTCCGTGCTATTATAACGTCCAAATCTAAATTTCCTGCATAATTACGTGATTAGTTAATTTTTATTACGAGATTATAATGGTTTTGAAGCAAGGTTGTACGGTAGGGATTGAAGCATTGGATTCTCGGACGGTGGATCGCAGAGTTCCGCATACGCCTGCGTCCGTATTGTTGTCGTGTCTTAAATACTCTACTATAGTATCTACAGGGTGGGGTGGATTAACACGTGCTAACCACTAAATTATTGCCTCACAGATAAAGATAAATTTTGATTACCTGTAGTGTACCCCAATGCGTACCCACTTGAAATTTTAGGAGGGTTAAAAAAATTTATTCATCCAAAGAATATTTTTACCGTCACTCTCCTACAGTTGGTTGATATTCTTAGCTCTAATCTTTTTTAAAAATAAATATATGACTACTATAAAAGATTCCGAAGGTGAAAGTATATATAATCTTACAGTTTAAATAATTATCGAAATTTTTACTTTATAAATAGTCGTCTGAATTTAAAACTTCAAATTTTTTGTATTAATTTCCTCCACAGTCATCAGTAATATAAAAATTAAAATAACTCGGGCCTTTTAAATTTATTTAGCCATTTAAAGAAAAGATGACTAATTACAACCAACAAAGTTTATCAAACTATTTTTTTAACGCCATGTAAACTATACTGAGTAATAACACCAACACAAGGAAAAAAATGTAAAAATTGATTTGGGACATAATTGGGTACAGTGTGGGGTGTGTGTATCTACTGTTATTGTTGGGAAAGCTACAGCTCTGCTGGGGGACCCACAAAAAGGATGATGAAAGATGCTTTTAAAAACACATTACCCGAATCTCTAATGCCTCTCACATCTCATCCGACCCATTTCTCTTGTGTGGGTTCTTCTTGTAGTGGTTAAACCCAGGAGTAAGTAACAAAAGAGCAGGGACCAAAAGGAAATTTCCTTCTTTTCTCAATAAAAACACCATTTTTGTGGATATTGGTTTAAGTGTTGGAGCCTTGGAGGAGAGGTCTTATGAAGTTTTCTGATGCAAATTCTGGGTTTTGAGGTAGGATTTTAACTGGGTTTTCTTTAGTTTCATGGTAAATAAGATGAAACTTTGGGTACTATGATGTTTATTAATCTGAGGAACTGAGAAATAAGAGTTTTTATTTATTTTTCCTTTCAATTTCTGTTTTATTTAGATATTTTCCCAGAGGTACATGGAAGAAAGGAATCCATGTTCTATATAATTTTATTAATTTGTTTCTTGTGGTCTAGAGATCTAAATTTACTTGGAACTCCCATTGTTGCAGTTCCCTATTGTGATTTTCCTAAACTGTTTAATTTGTTGTATCCTTTTGTAGCTTCAATTTGCTGTTGAATTTGTCTTGGTTTGCCTTTTTCAACTTCCAACTTTGGGTTTTGTTTTGTGAACTTTAGTTCTGTTTGTTGAATGATGTAATTTTATTGCTTTGTGAATATTTTTTTCCTTTCACCTTACATCATCTTTGATTTACTTCAACTCAAAGCAAATAATGACCTGTGCTTTCAATGGTCACAAGAAATTTCTTTACTTCACAAATACTTCTTAGATGTTCTTTCACCATTCTATGGGTTTGTTTTAGCTTCTTAAATATTTAACTCAAATCAACTATTTTTTTGTTCGATTTCGTATCTCTTGCTACACATGAATGAGAGGAGTATATAATTATTTTCGCCAGATTCTCTGAAGAAAAAGATCGAATTTACAACCGAAGGCATGGGGATAAGCATTGTTTTTGCTCTTCTTTTATGTTCACTTAATGGGATTTTATCCGACGACACCGCCGATGTAACGGTTATTGTAAAGGGATCTTCGACAATTGCCGAGACTAATGAGAATTTCGTGTGCGCCACTATCGATTGGTGGCCTTCCGAGAAGTGTAACTACAATCAGTGCCCATGGGGAAAGTCTTCTGTCCTAAATTTGGTATGTTTTATTATATTCGTCTTTCTGATGGTGTCCGATTATTCGTATTCAACAAGGAGCAACTGCGACAATAATCTGCTGTTATTGTTGTTGGATTTTGCAGGATCTAACGCACCCTTTCCTAGCCAATGCTATCAAAGGTGAGTTGTCTTTGTTAATCAGATTGATTTTGTTTGCTTGGTTTCACTTTATCTTATAGTTTGTAAATTTACTTAGGCGGTATATATGAAGGTTCGTGCAAATTGTGAATTCAATACCGATGATCGTTTATAATTGAGTGGCTTTATTTGGTTTCAGCTTTTAATCCTCTGAGGATAAGAGTCGGAGGCTCTTTGCAAGACCAAGTTGTGTATGGCATGCCGAATTTGGGACATCCGTGTGTTCCATTCTCGAAGAAGGCCGGCGGGTTGTTTGGATTCTCCCAAGGATGTTTAAGCATGGAAAGATGGGATGAGCTTAATGATTTGTTCCTGAAAACTGGGTGAGAATACCTCTCTCTCTCTCTCTCTCTCTCTCTCTCTCTCTCTCTCTCAGAGAAGAGCTCAGAAGTTCAAATGTCACCTCAAATAGAACTTTCATACTGTATAATAATGACAGGTTACATGAAAATAACATTACTATTGGTTGGTAATAAAAATTTCCTTGGTTTCTCTAAGAATTAGTAATATGGGTAAGATTCAAAATATTTATATTTGTTCTGGAGTGACTTATTTGACGGAAGTAACAAATGGAACTTCAAGGAAATCAATGCCAAATTATACGTCATCGCCAAATTTCAATTTTGAATAGACCATCAACTAGATAACCATGTGGTCTTCTAAATTTGGAACTTGTACTTTATTTTCTTTGGTCAATAGTGTCATTTTTTTTCTTTTATTATCATGTTGGAGTAAATTAATTGCCTGAGATTATTGACTTGTTCCTGATAAGATGCTGAGGTCAAGTTGATTAGCACTTGCAACATATTGAAAACTTTTAATTTGTATTTTGTGCTCGACATTCAAAGTAATCAACAAATTGACGTAGGATGATCATAGCTATCAAGTTACTAGCTAGTTACCAAAACTTTGTTCATTATATTTATTTGGTCATATAAATTATTTACGACGAAAAGTTTTTTCTTTTCCAAATATGACACAAAACTTTACTATTTGGTTGATGCCTATCAACATCAGAAGATGGTATGTATAGCTTGAAAATTCATTTTCTTATAATTGATTAGTCCTAGCTATGATTACAGAGCAATTATTACATTTGGTCTTAACGCACTTTACGGGAGGCATCCTATTCGAAAGGGCATCTGGGGAGGTGCTTGGAATTCGAGTAACACTCGCAAATTCATAGAATACACAATCTCAAAGAGTTACCGAGTTGACTCGTGGGAATTTGGTAATTCATATTTGAAAACTCAAACTTTAAGACTCTTCTTTTTCCTTCTTAAAACTATGATAGATTAGCAACTATGAAATATATCCTTCTTTATGCATTCAGGAAATGAGTTAAGCGGGCACGGAGTGGGTGCGAGTGTCAGTGCCGAACAGTATGGGAGGGATCTCATTGTACTTAAATCCATGCTTGATAAGTTGTATAGCGAATCACGTATGAAGCCTTTGCTATTAGCGCCAGGCGGGTTCTACGAACAGCAATGGTATGCTCAGCTTCTTCAGGTGTCGGGGTCGGGTATTCTCAACGGCATAACACATCATATATACAATCTTGGTGGAGGTGAGGATATTGTATTTAGCTTATGATACGAAGAGATCTAACTAAATGACTCCCTTGGTAAATTAGTGCATTGAGCGGTGATGATAATTATTTCAATTTTTCTTCAGGTAATGATCCCCATATTGCAAGTAAGATTACCGATCCGCAGTATTTAAGTCGCGTTGCCGATACATTCAGAGATCTTCAACTTACTCTACAAAGACATGGACCCTGGGCTTCTGCTTGGGTTGGTGAAGCCGGTGGTGCATACAACAGTGGCAGTCGCCTCGTGTCAAATACTTTTCTTAATAGCTTTTGGTAATTTGCCTTCCTAATTACTGTATAATCTTAAGATATCTTAAGCATACTACATTATTCTCGGAATCAAAATTGTAATTTTGGTCTTATTTGCACTGTGTCAAATAGGTACTTAGATCAACTCGGGCTATCGTCGAAGTATCACACTAAGGCTTATTGTAGACAGACTTTAATTGGTGGCTATTATGGTCTCCTCGACACGAAAACTTACATACCAAATCCTGATTACTACAGGTGAGCAGTCCATTTGAATTTATTATGAAAACACATAAATATTTATACAGTTTAGAGCTTGGCCTAAAGCTTTTATTCTTTTACTCAGCGCATTGCTGTGGCATCGGCTAATGGGGAAAGGAGTTCTTTCCGTTGATATTAGCGGCTCTCCATATTTACGCGCTTATGCCCATTGCAGCAAGCACAAGGTACAGCGCAACTTCTAAAACTTTCTACCTGTTTCTTCTACATGGTACATTCACTGCAATTTTTTGCGCAAAATTTTCTTCAACTGCTGCATGTATAATGATTAAACTTGATCTACGACATGGCTTAACTGTGATGACTCGATGTTCTACGCGTGAAACTTTGTTTTAACCATGCTCTTATCGTCACACGATTACGAGTAACTTTAGTAAGATATCTTTGCATTTACGGATTACTCGTAAGTCTCATTTTACAACAAATTTTTGCTTCGAAACTAGGCGGGCGTCTCCGTGCTCCTGATCAACTTAAACCGAACTAACAGCTTCACCGTGACCGTCCGAAACGACATCAACGTCGACCTCGCAGTGGGGGGCGGGATCGAACGTGACGGCTCACTCCTCTACGACATCAAACGGACGGTGTCGTGGGTCGGGAGCAAAGCATCGGACGGCTCGGAGAAGAGAGAGGAGTACCATCTGACGGCCCAAGACGGAAACCATCTGAGCAGAACCATGCTGTTAAACGGCTCTCCTTTGGAGCTCACCGAAGACGGAGATGTTCCTGCCATGGAACCTCTGTCAGCTCCGGTTAATTCGGCCATTTATGTTGCTCCAATGTCAATGGCATTTGTGGTTTTCCCAAATTTCGAGGCTCGAGCTTGCGGTCGGTAGCTTATTAAGATGATTCTGTTCATATTGTTTTCTAATGTGAGAATATAGTTTGATATGTGTTGTTGTTGGTGGAAAATCGATTTGTGTATAAGAGATTGAGCAGTGGATCAAAGAGGCCCTGCATTTTTTTTTTCCCGAATAAGATGTATGATTAATTGTATATCATAATTGTTGTGAATTTTGAGTTTCTAGATTCCACATAAAGAGGATCAAAACTGAGTGTAATTCAAGCTAATTTGTATTTCCGAATAAATATTTTCAAGATCAAATAAATGGAGATTTAGAATAATAACAACAACAACAACAGAGTAAACTATTAAATTATCATAATATAATTCCTATACATAAATATAAGTGTAGAGTTACTATGCTATCGGAAGCATAAGGGAGTTGATACTTCCGACTTTTTGCCCCTTGGATCAAGAATTATACGGTTAGGATGATAGTGGTCTCTCTTAGGGTTAAATGGTCCCTCTAGGGTTGAGTAGTTATTATTGGGTAATAATATTAATCTAAGGGTTAGAAATGATCAAAGGGGTTGATCCAAGGGCCAAAAAATCGGAAGCACCAATTTTTTTGTACTTCCGATAGCATAGTAGCTCTACTCTAAATATAATAGAGAAATGTAGTATTATACATACATGTGGCCGGGATTTTGGTCCGACTTTTTATTGGGTCGTGATTTAAATCAGGCCCAACATTGTATTGGTTATTTTTGAAGGCCCATGGACCTGTGGTCTTTTGCTGACGTGGTGGACCAGGTCCGTGCTTTCGCTAATATAAACACGATGGTCTCAGGAGGAGTGGAGGGTAACAAAAACAAATCCCAGCGAGGGTTTTTGTTCATCGTTCCCTGTAGCGAGTCCTCGGAGCTCTCGGCCATGGCGAGCGCGGCGTCGGCGGTGTCGGCGCCTTCTAGGGCTGAGGTTCTCGGCCTCCTCCGCTCCCTCCTCCGCACCGCGGCGAAGTTCTCCGACTACAACGTGAGGGAGTACGTGCGGCGCCGATCCCTCGACGGGTTCCGCGAGAACAAGGAGCTCTCCGACCCCTCCGCCGCCGCCGCCGCATTCGCCGCCGCCAAGTCCCAGCTCGAGGTCGCGCGGCGCCAAGCGGTGGTGTACTCGCTCTACGCCCCCAAGGTCAAGAGCGTCTTAGAGATCAAGAGCGTCTGATTCGAAAAAGGTGCGGATTTAGTGCGGTTTGATTCGCTCCTCACGCTTTTTTTTTCTTTCGATTTTTGCGTTATTTTTGTGGATTTTTCTTGTGATTTATTTGGCTTCGGATGATGCGGTTGTGAGTTAGGGCTTAATTTTGCTTTTCAGTGCAAACTGATGAATGGTTGCATAACTGTGATGTGGAGATTTAGGGTTTTAGGTATTGTTTTTTTGTTTGTTGAAGAATTATATATTTATGCTTCGTATTTGGAAAATTTTGGTTATGCGATTCCTTGTGGGTTATATACATCTAAATTACTTGTGTGGATGCTACTTTTGTATAAATCAGGAACTTTGTGATCTCATGCTAGGAAAATTAAGACAAGTTCCCTACAGTGAAGCTTCTCGCTCCTTTTACTCTCTTTTCTCATGTTTCCATGTTTAGAGCACTTATGGTTCTTGCATCTAGTCAAACAAGCTTGAAACAATTATTATGTATGCTTATTAACGAGTACTATACCAATCAACACCATTTTTACCGTAAAATTGGGATGCAGCATTAGTTTCAGTGTATACATGTTAGTCAATGCAAATCGAGTCCTTTATTAGTGAATCCTTCTCAACTTAGATACTCCTTGTTATATAGTTTCATGTAGATGGGGAATGTCTTGGTATAAATGCTAATGGGGACCTCATGTTCCATAAGCCTACTCTTACTTTCCATCATTTTATAAGCTTTATCTTTGAACTGAATCACATTCCTTACCTTATAATCGCAGCCACACCCTTATTTATCTAGTTGTTTAACGGAATCAATGGGTGTTTGAAACATGAAAACGATTCTGAAATTTTTGCGGAATGTGCTATTGCACGAAGATCTGCTGACATTTTCTATGCTGAAGTCCCTGCTTATTGTGCCTGGGGCCCTGGGTTTTTAGAGAGCCTCGGACCATGTTCTACTGGCCACCTATTTAATGAGATTGATCATGAGTAAAAGTTTGTATCCTCTTCTCTCCCAAGTGTTCAGAATTTGATATCATTGTTTCTTTCTGAAAAATAAGGGAAATTGGATGCAAATTGTATGCATATAAGTAGGCTTACTGGTTCTTAGCTTATGAAAATCAAAAGCTTCGCACTGTCAAGTGAGTCGCGGGTTTTAGAAGAGATCTTGCAAATTGTTGGTTTTCGCATTTTAGCGTCTGGCTCTGCAAGAAACCTTGAAACTTATTGGAGGATTTATCTCTGGTCCTCCTCATATTTCATTTTTAGCGGAGACTCATTCGGCATTAACCGCAATGGATTCTCTCATCATTTCTATATTGAAGCCTTAACACTGGCAGCTGCTCTCTCTACTCAGTTAAAAGATAGGAGTTTGCTTATAAACCTGCATTAAATAAGATAAACGAGTTCATATAGTTGCTTTTATCTTTAGGATCTTGAGAGGAAACATAAAAGAAAAAGAAACCGTAAACAATTTCGGTTGCTAACTTAGATAATTGCTTTTGAATTTGTGGGCAGGGTGATCTCACTGGAAAATTTTGGCTTTCGCAGGTTCTCCACAGGTTGCACTTTTCATCTCATTCAATTGCTTTAAATCTCGAAACTTGAGAAATCATAAGATGTGCTTCACACTAGCAGATACAAAAGGAATCCGTTTGGAGCAACGATTCTGGAACCATTATCTGTCCAGAGGTCTCCCTCCCTTGATGTATCTTTACTGCAACAATAAGGACCTCAGCTAATTTTCTGACTAAAATGTACTCTGTATGTAGAGGAAGTTGTCGTCTTTACTTATGAATTGTTACATGTTTTACACAGTTTTGCTGATGGTTTTCTTACATTTCTTGATACTTCGTATTAATGATTGCGATGAATCCACTGCTAAACAGATGATGTGTGTGTTGGATTGGTGTTGATTGTGATTGCAGTTACTGTTGATACTTCCTTCCAGGATTCAACTTGCTTCTGCACTTATTTTGGCACCCAAGATTCTAGAAAAGCAATCTTAAACCTGGTCTTTGGAATAGCAGAAAGAAGTTAACCGTTTGACGTATAGGAAACATTTACTATGTGGTAGAAATTAGCCTTTGTTAAGGGTTGTTTGGTTTTTTTGAAAAAAATCGTGAAAACTGTTTTTCGGAAGAACAGTTTGTCATGAATTTTTGTTTTGATATACTTATTTTCTGCAGTATTTTTTTGAGAAACGAATCATCCCTTTAGATGATGTTAAACAAGTAGTTTTTATTTTAGGGCTTGAATTTATCCGTTTAAACAATAATTTAAAAGAAAAGAGTGAACTCAATGCTCTCTGAACTTATCAAACTTTCTAATCGTTCATCTAATGCTTAATTATTCATAGGAAAATAAATAAATATATGTGTAGCATTTTTGGACAAAAAGTTTAAGTTGAAAGCTTCCTTTTCGTCTGAAAATGGTGTGAACTATTAAAATAATTTTTGCGTTTTGCCCTAAGAGGTGAAACTATTTATCTTGTTAAATTTTAAGCATTATTTTGTTTTGTTTGTACATATATTGATTCAAATAGCAGGATCAAAATAAATAATATAATTAATGTGAAATTTTATATTTTTATCTGAATTCCACACGGAGACTATAGCAATTTTCAATTTTCTTTTCTTTTGAGTGAAGTGTGGATTGTAAATGGAGCTATTTGGAAGCAGCAAGTTTGGGAGCAAAAAATCTTAGCGCAAGTGGCAAAGGACTTGGTGGTTGATATAAGAGGCCCTGAGTTCAAATCCTAGTTGATTTACATTTCTAGTTAAATTTATTTTTTAAAAAAATAAACGAAGCGGGTAGCGTGCTACCTTTCTTTCAAAAAAAAAATTTATGAGTTTCGTAAATTAGACTTTACTCTCTACTCATCTGAAGTTAGGAGCCAATTTTTGTACAATTATGAGTAAAGAATTTAAATAATTTAATAATTTTGGTATCAAAATTAATACTTATCCTTTAAGACCAATAAAAAGAAAAGGCCAAACAAGTATTTTGTCGAAATAAACGTAGGTAGGAGGAGCCCACGATATTCGAGTGAGGAGGAGGGGGTTCCGTTTCCAACAAGCATTATCACAAACACGCATCACTATGGCCGATACGAGCCCTTTGGACGTTCGCTGATGAAGATGGACCGTCCAATTCTCTCCCATAAGGACAAACTCTAGGGCATGATTGAAATGATAATAGAAAATTATTATTATATTCTATTAAAATAAAAAATAAAAAATAAAAAATAGTTTAAAATATTTAATTTATTATTGAAATGAAAATTATAATAGACATTTAGAATTTCAAGAGAGATTTTTTGTTTAAAAAACAGAGTGTTATAAGGGGAAAAAAGAAAAAAGTGTTCATAAGAGAGGGTTTTGAGTAATTTATTATGGAATGAATCAATCTGAGATTCAAAACTGGATTGGATCATTTATATTCTAAAGTGGAATGAGAATCGGAGGAATTCAATTCCTGTAAAATAAACAACAGCTATCAAAATTAGCGAAACTTATTTCAATTGTAGAGTCTAAATTAGGTGAAGCTCTTAATGTAATTCAATTATTGTTCTTATTTCGAAAATATCTGTTTGGAAAAATCCAAACAAATGTACATTACATTTATTAAAAATCTGGTGTACACTGGAGTGTGTACAGAGGAGTGTGTACAGAAGCGTCCATTGGCTCGCTTGTTGCTCTTAAACACTCTAATTCATATTTGCTAATTTCTTTCGCCCTTTATTATATTTATTAATAATTAAGTTAATTTTAAAAGTTTGAAATAGTGCTCCCTCATCAATTTAGCGGAATAAAATATGCAAAAAGGCCCTTCGTGAACTGACGCCGTACAAATGAGTGCAAAAAGGCCCCACGAGTAGAATGTGTACATGTCTCGAACTTCCTATAAAATGCGAAGAAAAAATCGCAAGAACAAAAAACAAAAAGCAAGTGATAGAGGGAACTGTGAAGTGAAGCAGAGATATTTCTCCTCCCCGATCTCCATTGCTCTCTCTCTCTCTCTCTCTCTCTCTCTCTCTCTAAGCGGTGTTTAGGGCAATGGCGTGGACGTCGTCGTCCTCGTCCCCGTTCTCGGCTCGCACCATCGCCTTTTGCAACTTGAGCTCCATTCCCCGATCTCGCGATCTCCGATCGAGGAGCTTCGGGAGCTCCACGCTCTTCTTCAGCAAGATCGGGGGCTTTCGCCTCGTCTCTAAGCCTCTGAATGTGAGGAACGTCGCTAGCGATCGAGAGATTAAGGATCCGATCTCGGAGGATGGTGAGCTTCCCCCTAATTTGGTTCATGTTTTCAATTTTTGCTGTGGAATCTTATTTGATCATGATTACTAAGCCCATTTGAACTATTTATTGTTGTGATGTTAAGTGTAACAATCAAGTTTAGTTTACTTCATTTAGTTCCCTGAAAGAGTTTGTTCTATATTTTTACATGTGTTCTGGCGACCGAAAATTTTCATTATTTTTCAGAGAAAATAAAAATGTGTTTGAGTAGGAATTGATTGTAGTAATTGAATTTCTATAATGAGCTATAGATGAAGGTAAAAATCGAAGGATCATCTCCTTGATGATATTATTAGCATTATGGTGACAGAGGTTGTGTTCTAGTTAAGCTCACTTGTGCTCTTTTCCGTTCAACTACATTTGGTTAATTCGTTGATTTTGCTGGATGAAAGATAGCTTCATTAACCTAGAAAAAGAAGTGGAACTTCTGCTTCCGAATTTTTCAAAGAAAACCGTACTGGAGCAACGATGAATGATGGTCTAATATACTTGACAATAGTTACTGACTAATCCCTCAGCTAGTTCATTTCATTAGTCACTCCTTTGTTCTTTATTTGATTGTTTATCTCATATTACTGTTTTGCTTTTCAGCTTCTGCAAACACGCTAAGCTCTTCTGTATATGATTCCTCGACAATTGCATCTAGTATCAAGTATCATGCTGAGTTCACTCCCTCATTCTCTCCGGACTGTTTTGAGCTACCAAAAGCATACTATGCAACTGCCGAAAGTGTTCGAGATGCCCTCATAATTAATTGGAATGCCACATATGATTACTATGACAAGATGAACGCAAAGCAAGCTTATTATCTCTCAATGGAATTCCTACAGGTCTAGCATTTGGTTTTGCTCCCATCGTTGACATTATCTATTACGAAGAATTCAAATGTATTTATGCTGATAATCTCTTTAATTGTTTTTTTCTAAACATGTAGGGCAGAGCACTCTTAAATGCTATTGGTAATCTAGAGCTGGCTGGAAAATATGCAGAGGCATTAAAACAGCTCGGATATAACCTTGAGGATGTCACTAGTCAGGTAAGAAATGTCCAAGAACATCTTTTACAAGTTCGGATACTTTCCTAGAGCTCTCTTCATTATGTGCTGACATCAAATATATTGCATAGCAGCAGAGGAAGTTCTGAAAGAGTTCCTGCATATTTCATCCTGTAATACCCTTTCATTGATTACTGAGTTTCCCTTTTTTTGACTTTTCTGGTACAGAAGATTTTCTTTTTCATGCTGTGCATGACGCGAGATAAACTTCTTGCTTTCTTGGTGCTAAAAGTTAACATTCAATTGTGCTTCTGTAATTAACATGCTAAGCGAAATAAAGATGTTTAAAGTAGGATAGCCCAAACATTTTTGTATTTCTTTTAATGTTGTTTATGCATATATACTACACATGTATATAGTTTATATGATGTAAAAACATTTATCCGCCAAAAGTTCACAAGATATTGTTTGTTTCCTGGATTTTATCATGTAGGAGCCTGATGCTGCTCTAGGAAATGGTGGTTTAGGGCGTCTAGCTTCATGCTTTTTGGATTCCCTGGCAACATTAAATTATCCAGCATGGGGCTATGGGCTTCGATACAGATATGGCCTCTTTAAACAAAACATCACAAAAGATGGTCAGGAGGAAGTTGCAGAGAATTGGCTTGAGGTATAAGATCTTCCTCAACCTCTATGTATTCCATACCTCTTTCTATGTATTAATCTTTTCTGCTTCCGTTTTCTTTTCCATCTTATACACCAATAAGATTGTCTAACGATAGTTATTATTTTGCCATTTGTTTAAAGAAGTATTTTATCTATTAGTACTGACAATCTTTTGCAGATGGGAAACCCTTGGGAAATTGTAAGAAACGATGTGACGTATCCTGTAAAATTCTATGGAAAGGTTGTTGTTGGTTCTGATGGGAAGAAGCACTGGATTGGCGGAGAGAATATCAAGGCAGTTGCATATGATGTGCCAATACCTGGTTACAAGACTAAAACTACTATCAATCTACGTCTTTGGTCAACAACAGTACCTTCGCGAGATTTTGATTTGGCAGCTTTTAATGCTGGACAACATGCTAAAGCAATCGAGTCCCATACGAATGCTGAAAAGGTTTCTTGATTTCTTGGTTCTAGCTGTAAAATGATGATTGCTAAGTTACTTTTGATTCTAGAATTTCTAAAAACTCGGTTTCGTCCTTATTAAGCTAAATCATGTCTAATTCTTGAAGACTTTGTGTCTGTTGTTAGCACTTCTATATATTTAAGGTTGTTCTAGGTTTAAATTGTTTGTTTCTGTATGGCCTATTGAGATCTGAGTCAGAGGTTTTGTTTTGTATCATCTAACTAAGCTTATCTTATAAAGCGGTAGCATTAGTTGATTTGACAAGGAGCTTCATCTAAAACATCCAGTTTCCATTACAGATCTGCTATATATTGTACCCTGGTGATGATTCACTAGAGGGGAAAATTCTTCGCTTGAAGCAACAATATACACTATGTTCAGCTTCTCTTCAAGATATTATTGCTCGTTTTGAGAGGCGATCTGGAAATAATGTAAACTGGAAAGAGTTTCCATCAAAAGTTGCTGTGCAGATGAACGACACTCACCCAACCCTATGCATTCCAGAGTTGATGCGTATACTTATCGATGTGAAGGGATTGAGCTGGAAGGATGCATGGAGTATTATACAAAGGTATTTTTCGTCATCTCGTATATCTGTTGTATCGCATTTGACCTTGCAAGAGGAATGTTTTGCAATAGTTCATTTTGCATTTTTAATATATATGCTTGAGGAGAATAAAATTGACAACTAAATCAAAATGCCAGCATAGTCATTTTGGTGCTCATTCGGATAATTTAAGCCTCAGAGGATTCCTTGACCTACCTTACTTCTATAAATGTCTCCTACTTTACATGTATCTGCATTTTTTACAAGACAACGATCTTGTAACCTCAACTAGTTCGACAAAAGCAATCCTCTTGAATCATAGTATACATCATGATAATGGACATCAGCAGATCGAAGTTGGAACTATGGTTGGGCTCAATGCAGTTGCAAACCATCAATCTCTCCTAGCGTAAGCAAGTTCAACGGCTGTATTCTGATCATCTGTTATCTTCAGTTATCTTGTTGAAGCTAACATTACATTATTACTTTGGAATAGTTTATGTTCGTGTAATTAATCAATTTTGCATTGTTGCATTTCTTTTCAACATTATGTACTAGAAAGGGATTTTCATAATATTTTATCGTTTTAAGTCTTTCAACATATGCTTTCTCATTTTATATCGTCATTTGCAGAACTATGGCATACACAAATCATACTGTTCTTCCTGAAGCTCTTGAGAAATGGAGTTTGGATATCATGCAAAAGCTGCTTCCTCGACATGTTGAAATCATAGAGATGATTGACGAAGAGGTACATTTTTTTTGTACTTTGTTGTATATCTATCTGGTTATTATATGTTTCTCAGGCTTATTAATATTGTCTTTTTTTGTGTGTGTTTTATATTTTGGATGCAAAGCAGTTGATTGACAACATAATATCACAGTATGGGACAGCGGATCTTGTAATTTTAGAGAAAAAATTGAAAGAAATGAGAATCTTAGACAATGTTGACCTTCCAGCTTCTGTTGCACAATTGTTCGTCAAACCAAAAAAGGATCCTTGCGTTAAACCTAAGAAAGATTTACCAGTTGAATCCTTGGAAACTTCTGATATTGCTGTTGAGGAAAAAGTTGAATCTGAAGAAGATGAAAAAGAAGAAGATGAAAAAGAAGAAAAAGAAAAAGAAAAAGATGAAATAGAAGAAGATGAAATAGAAGAAGATGATTCCGAGGAAGAAGAAACTACGTCCTTAAAACCAGATCCTAAATTGCCAAAAGTAGTTCGTATGGCCAATCTGTGTGTTGTTGGTGGACATGCGGTCAATGGAGTGGCTGAGATTCACAGTGAAATCGTGAAAGAGGAGGTATTCAACAGCTTCTACGAGGTACATATTTTTGATAGACATTATTTTCCAGTCGTTTGATCTTAGGGCTTTTTGCATATATGCCCCTGCAAATATGCAAAATAATGCAAATACCCCTCAAAGTTTGCATTTGTGCACTTTCCCTGACACCCCGCTGGTAACTGGTTATTTGTCTGTGCACAGGGGTGTGAATGTAGATAAATACATTTTCAGGGGCATGCATGCAAATACAAACTTTTGAAAGCACAAATTCACATCTTTGCAGGGGTATGTATACAAAAAACCCTCGATCATATTTAGGAGCAACTGTTGCATTTAGAATTCCAAGAAAACATGAGATTTGATTTTGCAATAAGCATGCTGCTAGTGATCTAGATAATTTAATTTCTCGCAGTTGTGGCCTGAAAAATTCCAAAACAAAACAAATGGAGTGACTCCAAGACGCTGGATCCGGTTTTGCAATTCCGAGTTAAGTAATATCATAACTAAATGGATTGGTAGTGATGATTGGGTCCTGAACACTGAGAAGCTTGCTGATCTTAAGAAGGTTGCTACACTTTACTGCTTCCATATATTCAAATCTAGTTTGATTGTACAAATCACTATTCTCCAATCTGTGCAGAGACCAAAGTAACTTCTGAAAAATTCTTTCCTAGTCATCATTCATGCAGATACTTTACTCAAGGAAAGGATGATATACTTATAGGACTTATTCTTTATCATATGAAAGTGGTTTTTAGTATTACTCAGATGTTCTTTATTTCCTCTACTTTCTTGTCACCACCATTAATATGTTAATTTGCCTAAGATTCTCGTAATATTCTTCTAAACTCTTTTGTAGGTATTTGTGCAACCTTGATTGCTGATTTGTTTGCTGCTATTTAATGCTTTTACCTCATATAATCCCTCTCTCTCTCTCTCTCTCTCTCTCTCTCTCTCTCTCTCTCTCTCTCTCTCTCTCTCTCTCTTTGTCTTATTATTCTGGTCTGAAACTCTGGTGTCCAAATTATTCTCCCTTCATGTGATGCCATGTATAGTTGGCTTGTTCTGCTTTTCTCACTCTTAATCCGTTTGAAATATTTCTTGGAGTTATTTATTCTCTGTGACATATCGATGCAATCTGAAACAGTTTGCTGATAATGAAGATCTCCACTTGGAGTGGAAGGCTGCTAAAAGAAGAAACAAACTGAAAGTTGTCTCCCTTATCAAAGAGAAGACAGGTTATATTGTCAGCCCAGATGCGATGTTCGATGTACAGGTTGTACAGCTAATTCTAAGAGTCTAATCTTAAAAGGGAAGATAATTTCTTTTGTTATTGGGATTACTGGCTAATTTTGTTTAATCAGGTTAAGAGGATTCATGAATATAAACGTCAACTGTTAAATGTACTTGGAATTGTCTACCGCTATAAGAAGATGAAGGAAATGAGTGCTGAAGAGAGGATAGAAAGCTTTGTTCCCAGGGTCTGCATATTTGGGGGCAAAGCATTTGCTACCTATGTGCAGGCCAAGAGGATAGTAAAGTTCATCACCGATGTTGGGGCCACTATTAATCACGATCCTGACATTGGGGATCTATTGAAGGTACATCCATGGCTTGTCATATTAGTTAAATTAAGTAAAAATCTATAAAATCATTAATTTAAGCAAAGTCTTCTGTTTAACCAGGATAAAATAGAAATAATCAAAAATTGAAGGGGCATCAACAAAAGAAAAATGTTGATGGGTCTTTATCAAAATCACCTATAGCTAGAGGTGAAGTCGTCCTCATTATTGCAATTTCATTACTCCCAGATGTTCTTGAATCAAAACTCTGGTCCCACTGGTTTTGCGGATGTCTCGAGTAACATTGTTTTACGTTTCTCACATTCTTTTGGTCAACTCAATGAAGTAAAATCTAAATTATCTTTTATCTTTCTATCCAGGTGGTTTTTGTTCCAGACTATAATGTGAGTGTCGCCGAGACTCTTATTCCTGCCAGTGAATTATCTCAGCATATCAGGTAATGACCCTGTCATCTCTAATCTTCAGTTAGAGTTCGACCTTTTAGTTAACAGCAAATGAAAAATTGAATCAAGATGCTGTGACATCTCATCATAACCATCTTCTACCTTCCAATCAGTACTGCTGGGATGGAAGCGAGTGGAACCAGCAACATGAAATTTGCTATGAACGGTTGTGTTCTCATTGGAACTTTGGATGGGGCGAACGTGGAAATAAGGGAAGAGGTTGGTGAGGAGAACTTTTTCCTGTTTGGTGCTCGAGCTCATGAAATTGCTGGTTTAAGGAAAGAAAGAGCAGAGGGAAAGGTATGACTCATGATTTAACCTTATTTGAGAAACTAGTGGAAAACAATAGAGGTCAACCTTCAGCTATAGGTTGGAAAAAAGAAAATTTTTTTCTGAACTTTAGTTTTTCTTTTATGGTTGTTTAATTCAGCCTATCAATTACATGTTATTTGATTTGAGGAAATTATATTTCGATTTCATACTTACATAAAAAATTAACAGTTTCAGCCAAAAGAGTAACAAAATATTCCATCAAATAGCAGAACATTCTGTTAGGTTATAAAATTCTCTTTCAGAAAAGTTACAGTGACAGTTTTTGACGGAATTTTCTCAAATCTAACAATTCATTGGTTGAGGGGTTCAAATGCAAAAACTTAAAAAAGTTCAGAGACCTATTTCAAATCATCTTTAATTGGAAGTGTCCATACTGCATACTTTTTAGTTCTATTATTATTTTTCCCATAATCAAATATAATTAGTCCCAGTTTGTTTATTAGTTACGAAAAATCATCGACTTTATTATGGCATGTGCAGTTTGTGCCTGACCCACGGTTTGAAGAGGTGAAGAAATTTGTGCGCAGTGGTGCCTTTGGAACTTACGATTATGAAGAATTGATGGGTTCCCTGGAGGGAAATAAAGGATTTGGGCGTGCAGATTACTTTCTTGTCGGCAAGGATTTCCCCAGTTACCTCGAATGCCAAGAGAAAGTTGATGAAGCATATCGAGACCAGAAAGTAAGTGCCATTGAAACTATAAAAAAAAAATCTAATTTTGGGATATATTATAATCCGATATGGAACTATACGGACGAAATCACAGTGCTGACTTCCACATAACGGGTCAATGCACATTCATGCGACTGTGCTGCAGCAAAACTGATAGTTGTCGGTTTATGTACTTATATAAATGGTTGGATGAATGTATAAACTGGAATCAGAGTCATACAACTATATTCGAGTATTAAACTATTTTGAGAACTACATCGTATATAACATCACTTCATGATATATAACCATAACCATAAAGGACCGTCTCTTAGCCCAGCTAATTGGTATTATCTTTACATACTAAAATGCTTATTTGCTGCACTGAGATGGATGTATATGCATTTTGAATTCGTCTAGAGACAGTAAACAATTCCCTGTATTCACTTTGTTTAGTCAAACAAGTTAGTGCTTATAATATTGCTTAAATCTATATGTATAGAATAAAACATGCAAAATCGACGAACTTTCTCGCGTCACTAAAATTTGGTCTAATGTCCTTTGCAGAGATGGACGAAAATGTCAATCTTGAATACAGCTGGCTCTTACAAATTCAGCAGCGATAGGACGATACGTGAGTACGCGAAGGATATCTGGGATATCGAGCCTGTTCTTCTTCCATGAATGAATCAAATAAGAGTACATTTCAATCCGCGAGGTAACTGCTCCCCTACTGTGAGTAAGCAGAAACCTCTTCCAGTTGGTTGATAGAATGATAGCTATTATCCCTAAATAAGCAGCTTAAGTATGCAATTAGCTGCTCAGATGATGAGGCTAGGTAAAAGGAGAACTTATCCAGCCGGGTATGAAGTGATTACTAGTAATAGTAAGAGCGGAGTTTCTTAGAAGAGACTATTGCGGTAAATTAGTTGCCATCATTGCAGTACTCTTTTTATTATTCTAGCAGCTAGTGTTTATTCAGTATGTTCTTGTTATATATAGACACCGTTTGCACAATTCGATGCTCTCATTATCTACTGTGTGCTGATTACTCGCTGTGTTAGGATTGCTAGAGGTTACTTTCCTTGTTAGCCTTTCATTTATGTAAAATGGTAATGCTTTATATACCACGGAAGGAACCTCAAAACGCAGCTAGTTCTGGGCTTTGCTTTTCAAATTGTTGTCCAGTCGAAGTTACATGTTTGAAAATTTAAAGAGCTAAACCAATCACTATATAAGATTTGAACTGAGAACCTATGTCCCAGTGGCGGCGATGAATACCTATGTCTGTATCTTTAATTCTTTTACATTAGAAGTACGCATAGAAAGAAATTGAAAGGGGCATTTATCTAAAGGTCAACCACTCGACTTACGATAGGCTAGAATTTGTAGTTTGTTATAGGGTCAGTTATGTGGCATAATCATACAGTTCTCTTTTTTGTTTTTTCTCCCCCAAAGTTGATACTACCTGGGAGGTTAGATGGTCCACCGATTACACCACATTTAATGGAAAAATATGGTACGAGAACTACTTGGGATTGGGACATGTCTTTAAATATATACTGCATTCATTTATTTATGTACACCTTGCTTGTGTCTGTGTGTGGATGCTGTACACTGAATTTGCTACGGGCGCTATTGGAGCTGCATTACATCATCAGGAACCACATCATGTGGCGATTCGTCCAATTTGAGTTCTTTAGTAGCTACAGTAAAAATTCCGAATAGAATAACAGCAATTATTGTACGGCTCTATTCACATTAACCACGATTAATCGTGCTAGAAGTATTGCTCTATGAGCTAATTTTAATGTGGATGTGATATTGCACCGTTTATCGACCGTCCCTAACGCAAGTGGTAAAAGATTTGGTAGTTGGTACCGAGGTTCCGAGTTCGAATCCTAATTGATTCATATTTTCAACTAAGTTTATTTTAAAAAAAAATAAACGAAGCGGATAGCGTGCTACCTTTCTCTCTCTCTCTCAAAAAAAAAAAAAAAAAAAAAAAAAAAAAAAAAAAAAAAAAAAAAAAAAAAAAAAAACATTGCACCGTTTGAATGTAGCTGGGTCAGATTCATACCATCACCATGTAGAGAGACGGGAGAGGTGGATCACACGCCCCTTGTGTCAGAGGGGAATATGTACTTCGCACAAATCTTATCACATTCGCTTGGAAATTACTAATAAGTTAAAGGACACGATTCACTCCCGAGATTCGAGGAAAATTGTGTACATTTTAAATATTATTTATCCAACCAACGCTTTTAATGTTTTAATGTTAATTATTATTAACTTATTTTTTAAAGATATAATTTGTTTTTAAAGTGGTTGTTGCATATATATATATATATATATATATATATATATATATATTCCTATAAAAAAAATAAATAAATTTTTTCCCCTACAAAGTTTTAGTTACCAAAGATATTCCTTCAAAATTATATCGTTTGTTTCTTAGTTGGCAGACTAAAGTAAATTTTCTTCTACAAAATAATCATTCTATACTTAAAAGGAATCTTTTTATTTATATTCAATATTATTTATTATTCTCAATATTCTAGTACGGGGCTATTCTAATTATTAATCATAAATTCTAAAAAAATTGGAAATTTATTTTTTTATAAGGATATAATAATTCTAACAGTGAAATATTAACGATCAACAAGATGGTCAACACGTAGAAATAAATTTGTATATGTTTGGAGTTTTAGAAGAATGTGTTTGATAATTAAAACTTTGGAGGGATACGAATGAGATTACCTCTTTTTTATAATAGAATTCCAATGGTTTCAGCTGGAATAGCTAGTTGAAGGACATTTAGTCCTTCCTTAATTATTATATCTTTTGTAAAAAGCTGGTTGTAGAATTTTAGTTCATGTGGGTGTCTGTATGTGAGTGTGAAAGGAAAGGATATTTTACAACTGAATCAGAATATTTTTGGAGATTAATAATCACCATATATGTACGTTAAAATAGTTTTGGCAAGGAATTGGGCTAGAATATAGTATTTGGCCTTTTTTACTATCAAGTTTCTAGTCCTTGGATGAAAAATTGAATGGTTAGAATGATAGTAGTCATTTAGGTTGAGTGGTCCCCCTAGGGTTGAGTGGTCCCCACTAGATTATAATATTTAATCTAATGGTTAGAAATGATCAAATGGATTGATCCAACGGCTATTAATAGTATTATAGCTCAACTCTTTGGCAAGATATATTTGTAAATTGAATTAGTCACTTTCAGGGATTATCTTCAACCTTATCTTACTCAGCTTAATTAAAGTAGGATTATGGAAGCATAATTCTCACCCACTGGCCGGGCCGGCCTATCTATAACATTTGAGAGAAAAGAAATAATATACTACTAATAATAATAACAACGTGTTCTCTAGCTATCTGCAGAAGAACCAATATTAATTTGTCTAGACTCATCATATACTTGCTCCAAATCAAGAGAACATAACCCGGAATTGTATTGATAGAGCCGATGTATAGAGGTTGATCAATTTTCACATGCTAGATTTAATCAGATCAACCATTCAGGTCGATCAATAATATATATATATATATTTCTTTAACTAATTAATACCATCGATTAAGCACCCACAGAGTTTATGTATATGAACACTGTTGTGGTACCCCTTAATTAACCACTCTACGAGAAATAATTTTATAATACAATAGTCGCGCGGGTAATACGCACGAAACTTTAATACGTGTAGATAGATTAGATAATTAGCACCCTATTCATGTAACCAAGTTCCAAGGTAGCTATTTTTATCAAGTGGGGAGGGAGCAAACGCACCCACAGACAAGAAGCCTTTTTCCGCTTTTCCAAAAAGCCATCGGTAGATCAGTGGTCCACATCGTTCCTTTTAGAGATCTTGGATAAATATTATCTCTTTTCCATTTTTATCAGATTTATTTCTTATATCTATCTACATACACGTAAATATAAATATATAAATTTTTTTAAAGGAGATCTAGCTCCTCCAATCCACAGCAGAGAATATTATACTACCCGGTACGTTTTGTATCACTAAGATGAGATTCTCCATGTGCTCAAACGGTTCCAAAAGGAGAGAAGAAGAAGCATGCATCCTCATGGATAAATAGTCTACACCACTAACAACAGTGATATATATATATATATATATATATATATATATATATATAGAGAGAGAGAGAGAGAGAGAGAGAGAGAGAGAGAGAGAGAGAGAGAGAGAGAGAGAGACAGGAAAAAATAATAATAATGGTAGGACCATTAGAAGCTGCATACTTCGTTATCTAGGGACTAGGATCGATGATGTGTGTAGGAAATGAAAACATTTGCTCAGTAGAAAAAAAGAGAGAAAAAAACAAAAGCTGTTACAGTTTAGTAGTTGTCCTTCATATTTATATACGTACTTGAGCTCAATTGCTACCAATATGGTACCACCATTTCCGTCAGAAAATTATATAAGTAATAAATTTGTAGCTTCTAACGCAGTTGGTAGAAATACTGATCCTTTTCATATATATGTATAAGACTATTTTAGCTTCGTACTTAACTATTGCCTCATTCGTGGTGCTACACTCTTGTGGTAGGTGTGGGACCCTACGGGAACTATCCTAACAACAACATCACTGCACAAAAGAACTATATATATATATATGAGGTTAAAGTGGAATGAGTTGCTTGTTGCATTGAGCAACCAGAGCATAATACCTTTCTTAATAAGATACACAGTGACGATGGACGTGCATCAGTGATCCATTGCTAAAAACAAACAGTTGATAGATATTTATGCATCCCTTATATTAATTGTTAGAGCGATGATCAGCACCATCACCATCATCAACTTCATCAACATCACTACCATAATAATAGATCATTATTAAGTACAAAGCTATGCCGCGACAAGTTTAGGTCATGTCATGCTTATGCCTGACACGAAATCGCGAGGCCCACTCTGCAGGGAGAGGAGGAAAGTTGGGGATCCTACGTATACGTTTTATCGCCAACTGTTATCGGAGAATCGAATGGTAATCCTATCTAGTATAGCCATCGAGATATACTAGTAGAATACATTGTACATGTATAACTGGTTAAGTGGAATCACTATTGTAGTAACAATAGGTTGGTCAACTCTAATCAAATCCATCCAATTCAATTGCCACAAGCTTCCAAATCTTTCCAATTCAATGAGAAAGCTACCACTCCATTCTTCTTGATAGGGTTCCTATCTAAAGCCAATTCCCCACACATCTTGTGCTCAACTTTTCTTTTTTTAATTTTTTTTTTTTTTCCCTTCTTCTAGCTAGGAGAAGTACCAATATAAATATACCCATACCGACCGTCCCTAGCGCAAGTGGCAAAGGGCTTGGTGGTTGATACCCGAGGTCCCGAGTTCGAATCCTAATTGATTCACATTTCTAGCTAAGTTTATTTCTATAAGAAATAAACGAAGCGGGTAGCGAGCTGCCTTTCTCTCAAAAAAAAATATATATATAAATATACCCATCACCCTATCAACTGGAGGACATGTAAAGAATAATGAAAAGGAAAAGTTAAAGAAGTGGCTCATTGACTAGGAAAGCATGAAACGCGCGCATGAAACTTCCACACCTTGGTTTTATACCATGAGCTATATATTACTTGTTTTACTGAACATATAGAAATAATAATAGTAAAGTTACATTCACTCTAGAATCTTTACTTGGAGATTTGTGTAAAATTTCTACCATTCAAATTTTATTTCTACCTATTTTTAAAGGTGGATATATATAACATTAATTACTTCGAAAATAGTACAATAAAGCCCCTTGGACCAACAACTCTATCCTTTCATTCTCATTGATTTTTCTTATCAATTCGTTGAGTTATTGTGAGTAATCCTACATGTACATCTATAGAGTGGATGTAAATTTTATATCCTATCTATCCAAAAGTCAATATTTCTTTACTAGTTCTATTAATTTTTTTTAATATAAAAAATTGATAAGATAAGTATAAAAAAATTAACCTTTTTTTTTCCCTCTTTGATTGTTAGTACAAAAGCTCATTAAATCCGTGTTGTTGCGCTCATTTAATCACCGTAGAAAAGGAACTTGAGACAGTCCACTTACTTAGGCAATTAATTGTACCATCGTTAGTAAATCCTTCTAATGTTTAATCAAAGAATAAGATTCTAAATTATAAAAATGCAAAGAGACCCCTCAACTACAGTTCAAATTTAAATAGACCCTCCAACTTTTGAGTTATATTTTACTCACACCATAAAGAATAAATTTCGTCGAATTTACTAACCTTATTACCAAAAAGAAAATAATAATACATCTAACTAAAAATTCTTATTAATCTCAATTATTACCGTGTCATCAATCACAACACTGTTATATTATTTTTACATTACTGATACATTAATATTTAGTCAACTAAATTGAGTTGTGGGATCACATTACCACAATTCAAAAAATTTGAGCCAAAATTTTTAACAAATTAAAGTTTGAGGACTGCTCATAGTTTGAGAAGCAATAAATGCAAGCCTCATTTAGTATCGTGTTTGTTTTTAATTTTTTAAAATATTTTGTATATTAAATACTGTAGAAGTGGGCACTGGGCAGTAGATTGCTTGCTATCTTTTTGTCTAAAATGTTTACTTGTCGATCGATAAAAATAAAAACTTGAAAAATAGCTCTTGTTTCCTTTCAGAATTTTTTCAAGTAAATTGTCTGCTATCACTTAATCTAAATTAAATAGCTAATTAATCAATTATAGCAATGAGTTTTTTCTTAAGATATTAAAATATATAGAAATAATATTTAAAATATAAAAAAATGACAATGATAACCGGTAAAATTCCTTTTTTTTCTTTTTTCTTTTTTTTTTTCCTGACCTTCGAATTTTCCATGTACTCGCTTGTACACCGAAGAGATAAGCCGCATAGTCGCGGCACACACAGTGAGGCGAAGCGATGAGAGGGATATATAGAGAGAGAGAGAGAGAGAGAGAGGCACCAATAAATTCCGCGGAGAGCGACGTGCTTCCGTGCGGGCCAAGTTAGGTTTCAAAAGATTCGTGCTGGGCCCCACCATCCTCCTCCCAATACCCCACCCCCTCACCCCATTTAAATCCCCACCGAATCCCATGTTTAACGCCGAATAAAAAATAAATCGAGTACTAATTAATCCCCACCCAACGCTTCCGTACCCAATTTAGACCATTTAACTCGAATCAAAACGAGAAAAAATAAATACACTTATTATTAAGTACCATAAACCTATAATTAAACTGTTTTCACCGTCCTACTAAGTAATATAAGAAGCATAGTTTATCCACTAACTAATTTTAAGGAGTCATATATAGTTACAACTGTATTGTAATTATAACTATAAATATATCTAAAAATGATATCTAAAATTACGTTCAAATTAACTTTAACATGTCCCCGCTGCATTTTCAATTTTCAATTTTCGATTGCATGTATCTACAATTATATGACATTATTAATTACAGTCAATAAACGGCTTGTAAATAGTGCACTTATCGTATTCATTACGGACCTATCTAGATGTACAAAGACTTTGTTAAGCATGACTATTATTTATTAATTTAAATATATCTTATTTAATAAATAATATGTACATTTTATAAATTTTTCTAGATTACAATCACGCACAAGTTATTCTCTAGCAATCATAAAAAAAAAGGTTTTAAAAAAATTACTGTATCATTCCAACGTTCTCTACGAGATCTAAATTTATTAAGCTAAAGCACTACTTACGTACGTACCCCACAAATTAAGTAGCTAAATCTCATAATGCTAATTTTTGTATTTTCTTAATTTATTTTGAACAATGCGGAGATATACAGTAGAATCGTACATGCGCGAATGGTCTAAATATTTATTTTATATTTTGAAGATATTATAATACTGTCTATTATTAAATAGCATCACTACAGATACCTTACAATATTATTTTATATATTATTAACGTGTTTATAAATTCATATAAAATTATATATATAGTTTAATTTTATCACTCTATATTATAGTACCGACGCATCAATAATATTTTGAAAGATATATCTAATGACGTACTCAAAATATTTCTCATTATTTAAACGCGCTCTTTATGACTTTTATCGAGTAGCGAGTGACGCGAGAAAGAGAGGAGAGGGGGGGCAAGGAAAGTTCCAAATGCCCCTCAACGCGTCCACTCCAAAAACCGATAATTATAAAATAAAATAAATATAAATAAATTAAGCAGAAAATTAATAAAGTACTACTAAAGCTTTTAGAAGAGGAAGGAGCTGAGAGAAGAGAGAGTGAGCTTATAGAGAAGAGGAGAGAAGGGAGAGGAGAGAAGGGAGAGGGAGAGGGCTCGAAACCCTAACCCTAGTTTTTGTACGCACCTCGGTAATCCGATCCCGATCGGATCGGATCGTCTCCGCCTCCGCCGGGATCGAACGAGATCGATCGTCGCCGTCCATGGAGAGCCGCAAGCGGACCCCCCCGCCGCCGACGACGGCGGCGGCTGGATCCGACGCAGGCTCCGGAGAGGTCTCCTGGCCCTTCTCCGGCGACGGCGAGATCTCCTCCCTCGACGAGCTCTGCAGCGGAGGAGGAGGAGGAGGAGGAGGAGGAGGAGGAGGCGAGGCGAGGGTTTCCGCGAGCATCCTCGGCGAGCTCGGGTGGGGGCTCCCCCCGTTCGATCTCGCGCCGGAGTCGTTCGCCTCGGCGCCGGGACCAGCGGCGGCGGCGGCGGCGCCGCCTCCTCCGGCGGCGGCGGAGAGATCGGGCGACGCGGCGTCGTCGACCTCGAGCGAGGAGGCGACGCCGGAGACGGAGGGGAAGCAAACGGAAACAGCGTGAGTTCGTAGTATTTATACCACTGCTAAACTACCACCACCACCACCACCACCACCACCACCACCACCACTACTAGTAGCTTCTCCGAGTGGCAAATTCGTAATAAGCTCGCATCGGCGAGGGCGAATTTGTGAAACCCCGTTTCCCATCTTTCCGAATAAAAGAGTGGGGAGGGCAAAAATTATAAATTTTTTTAGAAAAAAAGGAAAAAAAGTAGAAACGCGTAATGGGGAATTCCGTTCACACTGGGTGCAAAACGGTTAGAGTGAGGGGCAGTTTCGTAATTATAGTGGGGATGTGATTTTTACGCCCACACCGCGCGGCGGGAATTCCGTGTTTATTAGTATTTCGATTACGCGGTTGCAAATTTTCTTAATTTATTTATAGACTAAATAAAATATTAAATATATATTATATGGAAAGCGTTAGGAAAAGAACAAATACAATATGTTTATTAGAAAGATGTGTAAAGTGCACAGATCGATGCATGTGGAACTATTTGTTCCTTCTCTCGTGCATGTAGATAAATAGCTTTTTTTTTTTTTGACTTTATGATAGTATCGAACTATAGGAAATTGAATTTGATTGTGCTTTTACGAACTACGGATTTTGGGATATTTCGTAAAAAATCGTGTAATATATGATTTGGATATTGCTCAAAGTTAATTTAGAATTGATGATCATCTTTTTTGTGCTGCTCTAGTGTAAGGTTCCCTTGCGCTTTTTTTTTTTTTTTTTTTTGAGGCATCAAAATGTGCTTAAAATTGTATTAAAACCCAATCATCGTATCGTCGCCAATGTCGCTTTTGAGGCACTCTTTGTTATATAATTAACTCGTAGATTGTTTTCTTAGTTTAGTCTTGATATTACTTAAATTATCTGAGTGACAATTAATGGCTCAAAGATGCTTGATTACTACTATATATGTACGAGAATTACTTTGTTGACTTGCCTTCTAATTATTATTATTTTATCTACTCACTTAATTAACATCTTTCTCCTATATATATGCTCTTCATGATTTTCTCCCTCTTTTTTCCCCTAATCATAATAATTAATTTACCTTTGTTTTAATGTTTTAACGAGCACGTTCTCGTAATTTAATAGTCTACTCATTGTGTTGTAATTTATTTTGCATTAATCATTGCTGTACAGCATTGTCGTATTTTACGAACATTTCATGCTAATTTAATTATTTGTCATCTGATATATACGATCGATGAATCTGATTCCTTTGACGTATCAATGTTGATACTGAGAATTATATATATATCAATACATATACTTATATCTTTGCGGGTGTAGGAGTAAAACTGTAAAGAGGGGACAAAAGCGAACCCGTCAACCAAGATTTGCATTCATGACCAAGAGCGAGATAGATCATCTTGAAGATGGCTACCGCTGGCGGAAATACGGCCAAAAAGCTGTCAAAAACAGCCCATATCCGAGGTAATATCTCTAAATCCTACATTTTATCCGCCCTTTTTCGTTCCTCTACTTCGAAACCAAATCATTCATCTGCTAATATATGCTAATGATCACTTCAATTGAACTTTTTCATTCTGTAACTACAGCAATATTATTACATTTTTAAAGGATATTGGTTAATTAGTTTAGTTTACCCCTTTTCGACTGCTTGACTCACAATTAATTGCAATTATATATATAGCTCTTGATAATTATGCTAACCACGTCCGTAAATTTCTATGTTCAATCTTGTGTGCGATAGGCTAATTAGATTTGTTCCAGTCCAAATGATGGACGTCTCGTTGTTACGACAATCACTGACTATCAAAAATTATGAAAACTTTAGAACTTAAGACTATATATTTTGTTTAAATTATTGTCATCGCTATTCTATTTTCCTAGCTAGAACTATATATATATTATACCTTTTTATTTTCTCATCTTTCATCGGTGTTTTGCGTACAATATTGGCGATAGGGCTTTACAATTTGCAAGCTAGCTTGTGGGATAAACTCTTTAGTAGTAGTACGGCGTTTGCGTATGCATGCCTTGGAAGGTTAGGGCAACACAACTTTTCTCATGTCACCAATTAATTCATCTATTAATTAATTTTGTAGTTTTAGCTTCTATTAGCCATGCACGTCTCTTTATTCTGCAAGTGTTTTAAGCAATGTAATAACTCATAACTTTGTTACATACACTGATCAAATAAACCACATTAAGTAAAATAAAGGTAGGAGAACATGAGAGCATAAGTTTACTGAATATATATTCGTTAATAAGGGGATTATTTCTCGTGCATGACAAAACGATGCTTTCATATATATAATTTTGATAATAACATATATAAAAGGTTACAACAGGAAATCTTGTAAGCAGAACTTCACAGATTGAGAAAATTGTTTTGATACGTCAAAATTTAAGGGTGATGTCATTTACTTGCATGAGTCAAAACACACATAATTTTTTTAAAAAAAAGACATCATTGAGGTTTACTTATTTAGTTGTTGCAGTGCATAATCGATTTGTATTTTTTGTTTTTATAATAAAATTTTGATTTTTGTTAGGCAAATTTTTTCGCTTTTTGGCTCTTTAGAGTTTAGACGCAAATAAATATTAGAACTCGTGATTGTTGGTATTGCAGTGGCCCAGATATAGCTTTTCTTCCATGAAGAAATATTTTGTGAAATAAATAACCATAATCTACATATTCAACTCTGTACATGCATGCACTTGCTCACACTGTCATTGTTGACCATGAAGGATTATTCAAAACAATATTTAATGCTTCTCTCTCTCTCTCTCTCTCTCTCTCTCTCTCTCTCTCTCTCTCTCTCTCTCTCTCTCTCTCTCTCTCTCTCTCTCTCTCTCAGAGATTGTTTTTCAAGCTGATCTTACGAGCACTCTCAGTCAAGTACTAGGATCAGCTGCTTCAGATAACTAATCCCAAAAATTTGGCGCTTAATTTGCAGGAGCTACTACCGGTGCACGAACAGCAAGTGCGCGGTGAAGAAGCGAGTCGAGCGCTCGTCGGAGGACCCCTCGATAGTCATCACCACATATGAAGGCCAGCATTGCCACCACACCGTAACCTTTCCGCGCTGCACTCCGGGCATAGTCCACAACACCCATACGCCCGTCCTCGCGGAACAGATCGCTTATCCATCCCAAGCGCAGTTGTATCTTTCAGCGTCGACGCTGCAATTGTACCAAAATTCGAACCCTCCTCCTCCGCCCCCTCCTCCCTTGTCGGAGGCCGGCCGAGAAATGGTGGGATTGTTACGAGAAGGGGTCCGGAGATCACCGCGGGAGAGAACGGCTCCTATTCCGGTCGACGAGGGGTTGTTGGGCGATATGGTACCGCCCGGAATGAGAAATGGATGAGGAGTTAATTTGCTAGGAAGAGATTATTTTGGGTACGTAATTATATATCTCAATCTCTCTTGTTCTTAATTACTTTTTCTCAAACATATGCAATACATTTTGCCATTAATGCACTCATGATAGTGATCAGACTACTTAGTTAATTAAGGGAAAAATAACAACAAGAAAAGTGCATGAATACTGGGTTACATACATGCACCTGGACAAATTTTCAGTTGATAAGTACAAATCATGAACTGCACATGATATATATATATATATATATATATCAAGTGATCATAAAGGGGTTTGTTGTGTGAGTAAGAGTGCAATTTGAAGATGCAAAATAATGGTAATTAAGTTAACACCAGGTGCATACAACTTATGTGAGGTTTATATTTCCATGGATTAAATGACCTAGCTAGTAAACTTTGATAATATATATAGATATAAAGGATTCATCTTTATAAAAAGGATGAAAAAATTATTAATATTATGGCAGTAATGGGGCTAACTTTTTCTTTTTCCACTCTCTTTTCTATATTTATGGCTCCAGTAAAACTATGGTCATGATGCTGAGCTTCACTCTCGTTATGTACAGCTAAAGGACTTGCTTTTTTTGTGACATTTAATTCGAAGAACACCTTTACCTTCCATCCTTCCATTTATTAATTTACAGCATAATCTCTCTATCGACTCGTTCATGTACGTGCGCATATACATGTCATTGTTTCACATATATTTATTTTCTTTAATAATGGACTGTTGCAGTTTTACTCATGCACTAGTCAATCTTAGTATTCTTTTCCTATAACAAAATTAATGTAATTGTTTCATTATGAATTTGATTCCAAGCTGTGAGTTGCAACAAATTATGCAGGGTTTCTTGAAACGTTTCGTAGCGAATCAAGCAGCTATTCTGATCTCGAAACCCCGAAGTCTATGCGTAAAAGAATCAATCGATCAATCGTCTTGGTACGGCATTGCGTTAGAGTAGATCGAGAGGCTTATAAAGCTTATAAATGTTTTCGAGTAGTTATTTATTAATTATTTGAGTTTAATTTGGACTTCTAATGTTGGCAGTTTTTGATGCCACAAGGCCCACTCGCTGGTTCCTCTTTTTTTTTCCCCTTCTCTTTTTATTCTAATTATGAATGTGATCTTCTATAAGTAGACTCACTAATTACTTTTTAGTTATATAGTTTGTAAAACTCTGAACTAAGTATTACCTTATTAAACTGTTGCTGTTGTTGTTTCTTTTGGCGTATTCTGGGAGGAAAGGAGAATGAAGAAAAAAAAGGCTAGAGGAAAAAAATAATTTTCGCTCATTTGAATTAATTTTTTTCCTCAAAAAATAGAAAGAGAGAGAAAGTAAATTTTTTTTTTTTTTCTTTACTCCACACAACAAAAAAGTTATTTTTTTTCTTTTTTTCCCCTCTTATTTTTCTCTACGTCAAAACAAAGCATCAGTGTTTTTGCGTACGGAGTGCATCTAGTCTCATGCATTTTTCACAAAAGTCTCGTGCATTTATTTGTTGCTTTTATGTAATATATATGTTTAGTTGAAAAGACAATTTTAGTGGGTAAAAGTACTCGACACATCCCATCCAAATATTTACTGAGGAAGCTTTATACCTCTCCTTTTTGTCTTTCACTTTACGGAGAAAAAAGAGACAACTTTTCCTCGTACGCGTCAGGTGTACGTACACCACCGGTACCCATCTCTGTCTCTCAACTCTGAAGGGAGTATTTTCATTATATATTAGCATCTATGATATAAAGTATTATGATTAGATTAAGTATAGAGTTCGAAATATCATATAAATTTGTCAATATATTAAGGGTACAGAAAATCAGAATTATATAATACTTGTAGCAGTACTGATATTTATGCATAAAAATTTGTACCTTAAAGTAGTAATTATTATTTAGAAATCGTGGTCCTTCTCTATGTGTGGTGGTGAATAAAATGAATTACGAGTGAAAATGAAAATGCGTCCTCGCTCATATTCCTGCGTTATTACCTTATGGAAAGGTAAGGCCGATGATCAGGATAACTTTGTTGGTACATTTTGTTAGTACTGTACAAATTAATTTATATCAGTGTACGAGAACATCCGGTAGCTCAGTTATCATCTCACTAATTCTACGACACTATTATACATTATTTATTCGAATTAAGTATGGGTTGGTATCGTTAAAGGATACAGTACTGTTTTATAAAGTATTATTTAAATTATATTATAAAAAAATAAAAAATAATCTTTCTTTCTACCACATGATCATAAGAATTAAAGTGCAGCTTCAGTTTATATAGCTTAAAATTTTTCATTTCAGCTTTTCCACTACACCAAAACTTTTAACCATTCTTATCTAACAAATGTTCCGTCAAAAATAGCTGTAATTGAAAGTAAAACAAAAGCAGAGTCAAATAAGCACCCAATATGACCCAAAAGGAGGTCGACGGATCGAAAAGGCCTACACAAGCTCTACTTTCTCGTGTGGTCTCCACATTATTATTATTTTTTTTTTTTGAGAGAAAGGTAGCACGCTACCCGCTTCGTTTATTTCTTATAGAAATAAACTTAGCTAGAAATGTGAATCAACTAGGATTCGAACTCGGGACCTCGGGTACCAACCACCAAGCCCTTTGCCACTTGCGGGACGGTCTCCACATTATTATTGTGAGCTTTAAAAGTCTCACAACATGGGCCAATTCGTCTCGTAACCAATGTTACATAATTGGGTCTATATAGTGACCAAAAGAGCCCTTCTTGGGCCCCCAATGAATTGGGCCTTTGCGTTAAGTGTTTGGCCCATTTACACTTCCACACAATGGAGAAATTATAAGAGAGCAAGCTTAAGTGTGTGTGAGAGAGCAGATACATGATGAGATAAATTTGGTGGGTGTTAATTTCTACATATATCTATACATGTTTCTTAAAAGTTTAGTCAATAAATTGCGCCGAGAAACCAAATTCGCCGAATCATACCATTTTTTTGACGGTATCTTAATTTGATGTGCCATAATTTTAGGTTAATCAAGCTAGATACATCTCATTACTACAATAGCTAAGTGTATCTCATTATTAATGCCTTATTGGCAAATCTAGTTAGCCTTTTAGTGAGCACAAAAAAGATACGTTGAACTCGGTCAAATTCACATATACTCGTGAGATTCAAAATACTCTTTCAATAATAAATATTGCTGTGTCTACGACTCCAGTGCTTACTATTTTACTCATCTACATGCTTCATATTAGTAACTTTGTCAACATTTAAAATCCTTCCAATATGACTTACCTTACAATACTTTATATGCCAATAATGTTTAGATATAAATTCTTCAAAAGGGTGTGAGTGTGTAGGGAGAGTAGTGAAGAAGGGGTTAGGGTTTGAATAGTGAGGCCCTCTCATTAAGGCTTCATGCATCCCAATGCCAGGTGCCAAGAAGAAGGGAAAAAAAAAAAAAAAAAAAAAAAGGAAAAAAAAAAAAAAGAAAAGGTAAGGAAAGAAAAGGACATATATGGGCTCACAAGTGTTGTTGATAAGCTGGACTATATGGAGAGGTGAAAGAAAAGTGCATGAAGAGCATTAAACCCCCTCCCCCCCCCCACAATAAAGATATGCATAAGCAGTATTCTACTGGTTTAAAGCATAGGAAAGGAAAAGGACACCCAACATAGGTAGGGGGGAGATGGGTTGTCATGTGTTTTGGTGGACAAGTGAACAACCAACTTCATATATCACATGTTCTCCTACTAATCTTAAAAAAATGCCATGGCTAAAACCCATTACACATCTATAATTAAACATCTAAAAATGTGCCCCCCCTCAAAAAAAAGAACCCAATCATTTCAAGCCTGAGTTGAAGCTTCTAAATCCTACCATGTCAGGTACTTTGTTTCCATCTTCTTTGGATCACTACTCAAAACACCCCCTGTGTTTACAATTTCACCAATAATTTCAGATAAGAACAACATAGAAGAAAAGAAAACCTCTGAGCTGCTTTTGTAAATGAGTTGTTTCTAACCACCAAATTTTGAGCAAGATTTAGGAGGTTGAGAATACAATATTATATCAACAAAGCCAGTTGGGTTATAGCACCAACATTGACTTTTTATTGTATCCCCAGAGCAACACAGGAGGATAGAAAAACAAACAAACTTAAAAAAAAGTATTTAAAATCACTAAACACATTATTGAACAGGAGAAAACCTATTGATCATTGAAGTTGATGCATTACACACATCAAGTTACTTGAATAACTGGAGAAGCACTCACAACTATTACTCAAACTTTAGTCCCATGCACATTGCATCTAATAAAAACTACAGACACACACTTGAGCTTCCCATTTGCCATTCCAGGTTACAGTAATCAAATTGCAGAAGAAAAAAAAAGCACATAATAACGGTAAAAGAAAGAATCAATTTCTCCAATGAACTATTGAACTCCTTGACAAAATACAATGAGTATATCTCAGGAAAAAAAAAAAAGCTCAAAAAGAATCCATTTTCAGTAAACTAGGCACCCAAAACAAATCAGTGAGCTCAAGAGCTATCCAACATTGAGCTTCACCAACACTTCAATCATCTAATTTGTTATGAGTATCTCAAAAAAGAAAAACCAAAAAAAAAAAGAAAAAAGAAGAGAAAGTGATCTCAGAGAAAGAAAACAAAGTAGGAGGAGATCATGAGATGGATCTTTTACCTCACTGTTGAATCCAAATTGAGGAAATTAGGAATTGATTCTATACACACCGCTTCGAAAGCGCTCCATCGATCAATTGGAGATCACACCGACTAATGGCTCATGCTGCATACTGCTTCCACCAATCCACCATGAATTGAGCTCAGAATCGACTCCGTTGTTAGTACTGACGCAGTCCCCTTCCGTAGTCGAAGCCGGAATGTTGAGATCCAGCAGCTCGTCCGGCTTCTCGGGCAGCTTCTGCTGCTGAATTAAGCCCAAATGGGACTTCTTGTGGCCTCCCAATGCTTGCCCCGACGCAAAGCTCCTGCCGCAGATCAAGCACTCGTGATCCCCCGACTTCTTCCTCGATCCACCGCGGCCCGCTTTGAGATCTGCGTTCTGATCAATCCTCTTGTGGTGACTTGCTCTGTGGCCCCCCAGAGCTTGGTAGGAGTGGAAGGCCTTGTCGCAGTCCACGCACTCGAAGGATCGGCTCTTTCTCCGTCTCTTCTCCGCCGCCAATTTACCGTCGTCGAAATCGTCATGCAGAGAAGCCTCGAGTTCGGATCCCTCCCTCTTGATCCCGAATTCGGAAGCGGAATTCGAACTCGGATCCTTGCGGGAGTCCTCGAATTGCTCAAATCCACGATCTCCGATTAATCCATTGTCGGAAGCATCAGATTCTTCCACCTTCTTGATCCCTCTACTCCGACGCCCACTTCTCAAATCACCCAGCTGAGATCTCCGTGTTCTCTTCGCCTTCTTCGTCTCTTCGCTCTCGTCAGAAGCCAAATCCACCCTCTTATTCTCCACAACCACAGAGTTCTTATCAGATGACTCTTGAACACACTGGATTAAGCCGCCGCCACCGCCGCCACTCCAACACCTCACATCTCTGGAGAGCATGAGTAGTGTGATGGCCCCTTCCTCGTCCTCTTTCTCGCACTCCTCCGATGCCGAAATCGAGCACGAGGCAATGGCCCTTCTCGATCTCCTCCTCTTCCTCGGCACGTGCACGTTACCGAACACGGTATCCGATCGGCTCCGAGAAGCTTCTTCTTCCTCCCCCTCCTCCTCTACTTTACTCTGCTGTTCATGTTGTTGTTGCTCCTCTTCTTCTTCTTCTTCTTCTTCTTGCTCAATTGTGCTCAATTGCTTCAGAGAATGGCTCCTCATGTGGCCGAACAGAGACTTCCAGGAGGCGAAGAGCTTACCGCATTCCCTGCAGGACTTGTCGCCGCTGCCGCCGTGCGCAGGAACGTCGTCGGCCGATATCCGCCACGTCTTCTTGGGGTTCTCTCGCAGGCCGTAAGCCGGGGAGAAGCCGACGACGGCGCTGCGGCTGCTCTGCGGCTTATCGCTGTCGGGCTCCGATGCAGTGGAGGTGGTCACCGAGGCTGCAGGGGCAGGGGCAGGGGCAGGGGCTGCAGGGGCGTGGCATCGCATGTGGCCCCCCAGTGACCTGCCCGAAGGGAAGCTCTTCCTGCAGTGTTTGCATCTGTGCTTCTGAGACCCCCTCTCTGTTTCCATCATAACCAGAGCAAAAGAGGAGCAGGGGACAGAAGAAGCAAAACTAACAAAATGGAAGAGGAGAAGGGAAATCTGAATCCAAGAACTCAAATGGGCATCAGAGATTTGCTCAGATCTTGCGGATTCTTGATCCCAGAAGCCATTGCCAGGTGAGATTTTGTGGGGCTTTTTGGAGAAGTTGAGGATCTAAAACAAGGGGATTTGAGCTACTGGGGGTCTCTGCTTCTCTCTAACACACTCTGTTATCGTTTCTCGGAGAGCGTGGAAAATCTGCTCTTCTTCTGAGAGTGGGTCAGAGAGAGAAGAGATATAGAGAGAAGTGTAGAGAGAGAGAGAGGGGTGGTTGTTCTTTTCCTCTATCTCTCTCTCTCTCTCTCTCTCTCTCTCTCTCTCTCTCTCTCTCTAATTTTGTTGAAAATGTAGTATAGAGAATTAGAGATCTCCTCGATTATAGCTAATTTTAAAATAAATTCCTTAATTTTATACTTTTCTAGGTTGGTTAAAACCTTTGTTTACTTTAATAGCTCTTTTCAGCTGTTACTAATTCATAATTGTTTCAATTATATTTGCTTAAGAATAATTTAAATTTAGAGTTAATAAAATTAATTAATTAAAAAAAGTTTAAAGTAAAAAAAGATATTTTAAAATTGAGGAGGCTATTTTACAAATAGTATAGTTTAAGAGGTTCCTATACAATTTTTGCCTTCTATTTTTGGAGTCATTTTGGTGTATGGAGGAGAGGAGCAAACCACGCATGGAAGCAAAGTTAAAAGGAGAAAGAGAAGCGTGAGAGAAATAAATAAACACGTGTAGTTCCCACAATTTATTCGATGGTTATGATCTTGCCACGTAGTGCGCATAGAGGATATCTAGGTCCTCAAAAGAGAGAAATTTTTGGCCCACCACATCCCTGAGCAAGTCTAAATTTTTTAGTGTTAGAGACCTTAAAATTTAAAATAAAAATTATAAATTATGATTTACGGTCTCAAAATAATTTGCATATTAAAAATACAACATTTTGAAAAATCTATTATTAGATATTAATTTTTTTAAAAAAATTTAACTGTATAAGAAAACTAACATTAGTTACATAAGAAATAAAATGTCACAAATTATAACTTCTTTTTTTTTTTGCACTCAGCACTTTAATGCAATGTAAATCACATTTAAGATTTTTTTTGTGCGTTTTAGGAGATTGGTCTACGGTGAACCAGGTCCAGCCAAAAACTTCTCATGGCCCGTAAACAGGAGAGCGTTGGTTACGTGTCAAATTCCTATTCGTTAGGTTGAGTGTTCAATGTACTATGTTGGGCGTCGGATCACCGTTCAAAAAGAACTCTCCACCGTTATTCGCGGGCCAAATAAGGAACTTCCAAGGAGGATCTGGGCCGTCCATTTTTGGGACTCCCTATGATGGAGCATTTTGGAGACGTGTGCGGGGCTTCCTCCAATAGAAGAGAGGGTCACATTACAAGACATGGGGCTCATCAACTTGATCAGTTGATGTCACGGTTGTTGTACCAAGTCCTTGTTCTCATGATTGTTACACAAATTTCCCACTAATAAACAAATTATGAATTAGAGAAAAAAAAACCCAAATTATATTTTCCACTAATTAGGTGGAATTTTTGAATGCTGGATCATATTCCAATTGTTCACCTTCTACAGACCAGTAAAAAAAAAATTTCTCCTAAACAAATTTCAACCACCATTTGATCCTCAATAATCTATTTTTTTTGGATGATGCGAGGAAAGAGACAAATTTTAAACACAAATGAGTTGATTTCAAATTTGAATTCGACAACACTTGCACTATTCGTTAGTGACATGTACATAGGTAAGAGTATATCAATTTAAAAGAGCCAAAAAAAAAAAAGAACCAGGGAAATGAATGACTTGTAAGCATGCATCAGGGTATTCTCCTTTTACAATTGGAGCTCAGTAGATGCACTCTCTCTTTCTTCATAAATAAACGCTCACCTTTCTCAAAAATAAATAAATAAATAAATGCTCACCTAATAGTGCTTGTTTAGAGCTATATGGGCTAGAGAAAGAACAAGGGGAATGTATATATATCTGCATCCACTTGCTCTATAAAGGAGAGCATCTCTCTTTTCCCCACACTGTGATTATGCCAATTAACTTGATAATAGTAACCCTATTGCACATTAAAGTGGTGGATTTGGATGAGTGTGTAAACTGTGTAGAGGAACAGGATCCTACATTGGGAAGATGATCTTATCCAAGCTTCACATACTTCTAAATTAGATAAAAGAAGAGAGAATATATCTTTGTATCAATGGCATTTGCTTGTACCTTAACTTCTTGCATGGAAGATTCCTCCTGGAACCTGACTTTTATTGAATATTATAGGTTGCTTTCATGCTGACAAAATATGATTGGGCTTTGTGGGCTTCAACTTTTCTGAAGCATTTCACTATTGGGCCTTCATTTAGAAAGCCCGCAAGAGAGATTTGAACTTGAAAGGCGGATGCGTCAAGCTTAGCCGTTAAATATAAAAATATTTAAACACCATTCTCTACAAGCTTAAGCTTTTAGAG
The DNA here is from genome assembly GCA_016920855.1 of Puya raimondii. Taxonomy (NCBI): domain Eukaryota; kingdom Viridiplantae; phylum Streptophyta; class Magnoliopsida; order Poales; family Bromeliaceae; genus Puya; species Puya raimondii. Next base: position 47,422,007 of record JABWPP010000050.1, on the reverse strand, counting down.
TACAATGGTTGTTTCGTATTATTTAACATTAGTTGAAGATTGTCTCGCAATTCTATTTAAGTAGCGTTGTTCGAGAAGTACTAGCAAACTTCTGATTAGAATGTTTTCAAGAATTTTGCACCGTGTCAGAGGCTAATGATCCAACTAGTATAGTTATCTCTTTCCACACCTTGTCTTTGGATTATTTCAAATCGCTGTTTAAGCCACAAACTTTGCGCTTTCTTGCTGCTAAATTCTCGACAACGTACTGCTTGTGGAAGTTCTTCCAAAAGCTTGGCGAAGTAGGATTTGAGAATACTAGTTAATTACTCCAAACAAGATTCTACTGTACATGCAATGAAAAGTAGCTGGAAGGGCATTAACCGCGAAGTTAATACTCATTTAGATAATAACTACACTCAAGAGATAAATTTATATTATATGCACTGATAAATTTTCTTTTTTCATTAGGCATGAACTCCTCTACATGAGGTAGCTTTATATTATAGGTACTCTAGATCATAAAGGTGCATGTGTATCTCCCTCTTGTACATGTAGTAATAATAATGGAGCATTGCATGTGTTGGTGAGCAGGATCTCAACAGCAATGCTTGAGAAATACTCAAAACAATTAGGTCAATGGAACTCAGAATCTTAGTGCACTACAACTAGGGACCATATACATGCATCATTTTAATTTCCTAGTTCTATGGTGGATGAGGTGGCTTCTATGGAGCACTATGTGGGTCTTTTCTTCTCTGTTTACTGCATATGTACACCTAATTAATTAGATTCATGGTTTCAGTCGACGTGCTTTAACGATCATACGGTCCAAAATTTGAAAGGTGATTTAGCTGCCTTGTATTTGTTTTATACCTGCAATGTAAATATTTTTGGGGTCGCTACCGTGTTTAGTCTAAAAACAAAAAGGAAAAGCTTCTCGGGATTGTAGGTGGCCTCCGCAGTCTAATAAAATCTAGCAGAACAATATTGATGGTGCAGACCATGACTTTGAAAAGTTATTATTTCAAAATCAGTTCGAAATTTGAGAATTAATATCGAAAAGTTTCAGATTCCAAACAGTTTCAGAAAATGATCTCCAAACAAATGCGCTGAAATGTCAGATTGATTCTTGTCACCAACTTCAGATTTTATAGAAATCTGGTTGCCAGTTTTAAACTTCAATTGTTTTTTTTTTTTTCGTGTTGTTAGCAAGACATGAACTGGCTGCTGCTGAAAATGTTCTTCCTCAAACCACATAAAACAAACATCAAATAGATCTTTAGGATTTACTGAGGGGTTGGATCAAGCTCAAGCATCCTGCAGGTCGAGCTCCGTGACACGCAAAATAACAGTTCAAACAACATGATACTGACTGCGGTTGATCTAACAGAGTAGCAGGATCTATTATTCCCTCGATAAATTAGATGTCAATGTAGAAAATCGTCGATTATGTGTAGGACCCTTAGAAGAGAAGGGGACACTAAAATTTGAATTCATAGTTGCAACATCGTTTGATCATTATGTACATAACTCTTAATAGCACACCATTTATAGGGGTGTAAATTTTACACCCCTAAATCCAATAGTTGACAATTGGATTTTAGTTTTTAAAAAAAAAACAAGAACAGAAACAGAAAATTGACATGACAAGTGAAAAAATAGAGCCCAATAGAAATCAATGGGTGTAAAGATTACACCCTAAAGTAGGGTGTACGATTAGCATTGCTCTTTTTATCATTATTTGTCTTTGATTTGTAACTTGGAGTTCGGGTTTCAGGCCTCAGAAAATCAATCCGAAATTTACCGAACTGTTGGACATCCCTAGCTTTGTTGGATACTTCGCTCAAGGATGGAGCCATTGTGATTTGTGAGGCCCACAATGGCCATGGCTCCCCTCAACATTTGAAAAGTTATTTTAGTCCCTAACCAACTAAGCATAGTAAAAGATTTGGATGCCCGAGCTAGCAAGATTTGAAAATTTAGCATTTCGCTCAAAGTAAAAGTGTTTTGCTGGCTCGTTCTTAAAAAAAAAATTCTAACAGTAGATAATCTGATTAAAAGAGGCTGGATCGGCAACACGTCATGTGTACTATGTGGAATCGAGGAGGAAACCATCGATCACTTATTCATACAGTGTGTTTTCTTTAGGTACCTCCTGGCGATGTCACAGAAGGACGTACTCCTTGGAGATTTCGGAGGCGATGTGAAGTATGTATGGGATAGGTGGATAGCTTGGCGTGGTTCGCAATCGGCGGACTCCAGGATGAACGGACTGATAGCCTGCTGGTGGGTCACTTGGAAAATAAGGAACGAAACTATTTTTGGCAATATCACACCTGATCCCTCCCTAGGTGTCGTTCGGATTGTCCAACTGTTGAAGCTTTGGGATCACCTTATCCCTTCTTCTAGATTCTAATGTGTGCGTGTGTGGGTTTTTTTTTTTTTTTTTTTTTTTCCGTCTTTCGCGCCTTACCCAGAGGCCTTTGTTGCCTCACCCCTATAGCCTAGTTCATCACTCCAATGAATGAAGCGGGTAGCAAGCTACATTTTTCTAAAAAAAAAAAATTTCTATTTAGTCCTGTAAACTTGTGATATTTTCTATTTACCCCTTGGTATCAAATATACCTCTGAAGAGTTTCTGTTTCTTTGTTTGGGTTTTTAGAAGGGTATATTAGAAAGTTGATTTTTTGAGGGGTAGATATGAAAGAGGGGAACTTTATAAGGATATATAGGAAATTGCCCCTAAAGATTAGAATATTGCAAATTTTACTCGTTGGGGAGGCCAAATTTTTTTTTTTTTTTTTTTACCTTGCAAAACTTTAGAACGTTCTTCTCTCTCCCTCTATGGTTAAACTTGTACTAATTTTTCCATAACCGCATCAATTATGAAGAATATCAAAATCGATCCCTAGAGTAAGATTGGATGACAATTACTTTATAAATTTTTTAATCATGCATATAGAAAGAGAAATTTTTTTAGAAGTTCTTCGTTGAGTCAATTGTCAACAGATTTTATGATTTAAAGAAGCGCTAAACATTATTTCAATTTTTGAGCCAATAAATAAGTTTTTTGGATTTCTTTTTGCATCTTTTATACATCAAACTTTTGTTTATAGTTTACGTTATAGTAGCTTTTTTAAAGAGAAATATATTATATATTTTTGGCTTCCCGCGAACCTAAATACTGGCTTCCTACCTGACTTTGTTGGAATTAAATCTGAGACTTTTGAAGGAGAGTAATGGAAAGAAAGTAAAAATATACCATTAACTTTGACGTAGGGAGAGATGGGAAAGTTAAAATAATTAATATCAATTCAAAAAATATAGTGCAGTTCTAAAACCTTTTCCCTCTAAATTGGTGTAAAGTAAGCTGTAGCATCTCCTAAGATACTGTAAAATTTATTTGTAGGATAATACGTCCTGATTAACGTATGCAATCAGTTGGAACAACATAGATTTTTTGCCTATATCCATAAAATTTTGTATGTCTGCAAATTAAGAGAAAAAACAAAAGAAAGAGATAGAGAGAGAGATTGAAGAAAGAATTTGCATTGTCAGTGTTTGAATTGAAAAATCATATATATTATTATTATTATCTACATTCTTCAAATTTTACTATTAAACCAAATATAGTAATTTTATATTTGTAGTAGTATTTTGTGAGATTATTGTGTGAATCATATAGAATAATTATATAATTTTCAGTAAATGCCATTACAACAAATGAGATTCCTCTCAATTTTTCAATACTTAGAAATCTTATATAACGCGATTCAAACGCCCTCTTATTGAACTCTAGTAATAATTATTTAAACTTCATTTGTGCTTGTTCATGTTTTTTAGGAACACGCAAACTGACTACCAATGAAGATGATCTTCCTCGAGCTAACATAAATGATAAACACGACATTATACCTATCGCGTTCAAATCCAGATAACCTTGTTCGCTTATTACCAGACTAGTGTAAAGATACAATAAATCACCTCGTAAATGAACAATTACGACGGGGTAATGTAACTTCATTTTTATCTTTTTCTTCTTCTCAATCGCACTGCTAAGGAGCTTACCACAGAGATTGACTGATCAATAACAATAGAGGAAGATGGGATTGAAACAAAAATAGCACTGCATTGATATAAAAATTATGACAAAACAGACGTGAATTACATCCTCTAAGCTATACGACACTTCCCCCTAATGAAACACCAATTATTACTAGAGACCGTCAAAACTAACTTGTAAAAAGACATAAACATACGATGAAGCACAAGACACAACCAAGAATAATAAGGAACACAAAAAAAAAAAAAAAAAAATCATGTATGACACATGCTGCTACTTAAAACTTCGCAATAGCATCGGCAGCAGGACGCAACAGAGGAAAATCAACATCATCTTGAGTGCTTGATATAGCTGCATCACGCCTGCGACCTCCAGCATAGTTGCCTCCTCCTCTGTGTCCACCGCGCCTGCCTTTGCGCGCTGCTTCTTCCTTAGCAGGAATCTGGAACCTGCCGATGCTCACCGTCTACAAGAAAATAAAATATTATTGTCGGATCAAACATTTTCGTTAATGATCTCTAATTGTCAAATAGATTGCATAATATAGAATTTCACCTCTGAAAAAATTAAATATAATAGTAAAGTGACGAAGTTTAGTATCTATACCTTGCAGACCATCTTTTCCTTTTCAAAATCATCTTTCTTAGCTTTGTTCTTTCTGGACTTCTGCATGTTGACTTGAACATCATCTTCTTTCTTTTTTCCAGTGACGAGCATGCCTTCAAATTGATTCTCTGCAGTAACCTTTCTCTCCTCAGTTTTAAGGGCTTCTATAGCCTTTCTTTTCTCTTGAATCGATTTCTTGTATTCGGCAAAAGTCAATTTCTGTCGCACAGAAAAAAAAGAGAGAAGAAGTTAGATACAACCAAGCCTTCAAAGTCAGATATAATGGTGGAATCAGATGATTGGATATATTACATTGTCCTCATAATCTGCTTGTTCGATGTTCTTGTTTCCAGGAAATTCTCCAGCGCTTCTATTAGGCACGCCCCTGTTTAATTTATAAAAAAAATAATCGAATTAATTAGAAAATAACACAAATTGCATGCTAGTAAACAAGAAAACAAATTTAACAACATTATTGTGACTATGTAGCTATATATATATATATATATATATGCTACCAGAAAAGGCAAATTTGACATATACCTTGTGGAGCTATCACTGTTAGTCGCACTTGTTCCTGAAGCAGAAAATCCTGTATTATTTCTCCCACCAGTCGATGGATTCTTCTTGTTATTGTTGATCCAACGGTCATTATTCGACCCTGTTCCTCTACCTCGCTCCGTCGGCGGCACTGTAGTAGAGATGTACACTAGTGTCAGATTACAGTTAAGAAAGAAAAGGAAAAATAAAGCTGGGTCCAGTTTTGACGGGTCGGTTTCAAATTTGAAATTCTTTGGATCGGATTAATGGATTAGATTGAATCGAATCAATGAGTTGATACATTAGATGCCTATATAGATATTACTATGTAACAAGAATCGGACCTGGTGCAGTTGGAAAATTCTTGCCATGTCGGGAAGGAGGGGCAGGTCTTGAAGGAAAACCGTTGGCAGCAGAACCACTGCTGGCGGCAGCGGCAGCGGCGGCGGCTTTCCGGTTCTGCTTCTTTTGCTGCTTCTGCTTCTCGGTTGCCGCCTCAGGCTTCGCTGCGGCCTTCGCGAGCAGCGAAGAGAGGTCGTTGTTGTCGCCGTCGAGATCGCGGAGGACGGCGAAGCGGTTCTGGTGCACCTCCATTAACTCCAATCGACAATTAACAACTCTCTCCTCCTTGATCTCTCTTCTTGCTCTCTCTTCTTTCTCTACTCTTCTCTTCTCTTCTCACGTACTTTGCTAATGAATGACTCTGTGGGAGTCCACAGGGGTATATATATATATATATATATATATATATATATATACACACGCAAAGGAGATTGGTTTAGTTATGTTGTAATTAACGACTCGACTTCGATTACAACTAGTCTCCTAAAAGGACTAGGCATTAACGACCCTTAATCCACTATTCGTATATCCTAGTTCGACTATAATTAGAGAAAGAAGATTATTACGTGTGGTTCGCCATTGTTATGATCAGTAATTATTAATAATTATTATTAAAATAGCCAAATCCGACACGTACAAATATTGGAATCATCCGTATACATACTTTTTTTATTCTGACAGGGTCGTTATAGTTAGTTACTTAGACTGTAATGAATCGCACCCAGCAATTTAGTTAAGTAGATAATCTCTATGTATTTGATGTATTAATTTTTTTGTCATCCAATAATCTCTGTATTTCATTTTTCTGATTTATTACAATAAATTATTATTATATATATATACATATACATAATTCTAAAAGATTGGAGGCTCAAGAAATATTTTTTTCCCCATAGTTTATTTAAAAGAAATAGTATTATTAATTTCCTCTTTTTTAAAAAGATTTGGACAATAAAAATGTGGACAAAGGATATTTTCTGCAAATGTTTTTGTTAATTTTTTTTTTCGAAAATCAGTTTTTTACACTTCTCCAATCAACCAAATGAACATGGGCTAGGCCCGGATTCGGGCCCTACCAAAAATCCGGCTTTGACCAGGGCTCGACCCCTTATTGGCCCATATCAGACCCATTGTTGGCCCAATAAGCACCGACTCTTCGAGCTCTTGTCCAAGAGGCCCAATCCGTTTTGAAAGCCCGCTTCATTTATTTCTTTTTTTAGAAATAAACTTAGCTGAAAATGTGAATCAACTAGGATTCGAACTCGGGACCTCGGGTACCAACCACCAAGTCCTTTGCCACTTGCGCTAGGAACGGTATGGAGAACATATTTTCACATTGGATTTGGAATACATTGGATTTGGAAAGGGATTCGGATATTAGTTAAATACTAATATTCAAATTCATATTCAAAAAAAAAAAAAAAAAATTTAGATCCGAGTTAAACATGAAGTTAATACAAATATAAATACTTTGAACTAAAAGGCGAAATATTTTATCAATATATCCTGCGAGCTATAAAATTTTTTAAAATTTTTAAAAATAATATAAAATATGAATTTAATATGAATGCTACGTACTGCCACTGAAATCATATCGGAATTAGTTTTTGACTTAGATAATCCGAATCTGAATAATAAAAGTAGATCCCAATTCGAATTCGAAAAAATTTCTTAACTCAACATTCGAATCTGTGTCAGCTAGTAAAATTTTAGGATTCGGGGTCGGGTCGGATCGGATAACATCCGACCCGTTCTCACCCTCTACCGACGATGCAGGGCTTCGTACTGTCCCCACGGCTCCTCCCTCGACTCGACTCGCCTCGCCTCGCCATTCACCCCTCCCATTGAAACGGGTTTCTCTATTTAGCGTTCTTCTTCTTCGTCCTCCCCGCGGCTTCTTCCTCTTACACTTTCCCGCTACGTTGGCCTAGGATTAGGGTTAGGGTTAGGGTTTATACCTCTTCCTCGTCCCCTTCTCAGCTCTCTTTCCTTTCGTCGCTGTTCGCGAGCAGCTCGATCTCCCGTCTATTCTTCAGGTACGCATCAATTGCGAACTCTTCGGAGCTTTCTTAGAATCCTTGCGCAGTGCGAAGTTACCTATTTTGAGCTCTAATGGCGAAGTTTATGTTGCGTTATCCTTTTAATTGAATACTACTTGTTAGGTTTAGGAGAATAATTCATGTTCGGTATGATTAGCTTTTGTGTATAGGCCTGTTGATTTAACTCGCTAAAACAATATTTTTTGTTTCTGTTTGCAGATGCAGTTTGTTTTTTTTTCCTCCGTAAAATTTATATATTTTTCATGTGTTTGTTTGCATATTTTTGCATTTAGGAAGCGCCATGCTATTTTGGCATTAATTATCTAGATCTCACTTTTTTTTAAAATTTTAACCTGAGTTTGTTGCCTGGTGTATTAATTCTACTGGTATGTGAAGGCAAAATGTCTTTTTGTTAGATAGTAATTTTTCTCTTGCCTCTGAACTGTGATGGTTATTGGATAAGCAGCACTTTCGGAGTTGGCGGAGATGGCGAGTGATAGTCATCTAAAGACATGGGTGTCGGACAAATTGATGTCGTTGATGGGCTACTCCAAGAGCGTGGTCGTGCAATATGTCATTCGTCTATGTAAGCATCTGAAGTCCATGCGCCCATGTTATCTCTTTTTAGTATTTTAGTTTTCATTAGAAGTTGAATTGTGGTTTCATTACTTTGCTGGTTTTGTAGCCAAAGAGTCTTCTTCGCCGGCTGATCTCGTGAGCAAGCTTGTGGAGTTTGGATTTTCCTCGTCAGCGGATACTCGTTCTTTTGCACAAGAGATTTATGCCAAAGTTCCACATAAGCAATCCGGTTTGAGCGTAAGCCCTTTCTGCATAATCATATGTGGTTTGAACTTTGTATACCTATGTCCATAATGGGTTTTACTCATTCTGCTGCTTACAATGATTTGTTTCTATTATTATATGGATGTACTAATGAATGCCGCTTAGTTATCAGTTCAGAAAGTTAAAAAAAAAAAATAGTGGTTGGTCCAAAGATAGATATGTCAGGAAGAAGGTATGGCTGTGATCAATCTGATACTATGATGAGAGAAAGTTGACGATTATTTTGAGACAAATAGTGGAAAGATATTCAACATGATTTTTTGGATGAGCACATAACTGTCCTAATGTAGAGGATATATGGATGACATAGGCAGTCCTTCTATTATGATACGTGAAAATGGATATAATGTTTTGTCTCCTGCTTATGAAAACTGTGAGTTGCATGCAACAGAGTAAACCTGCTTTTATATCGATATTTTTCATCCTGATCTTACCAGTTTACCTCATAGATGTTAGTAGTTCTTTCTGTAGTGTCATGGCTGATATTCTGATTTTGTGCATGCTAGCAGACTTTTTCTCTTCCTTTTCATTGCTGTTTTAAAGGAAGTCCACTATATCTTCTTTTTCCCTTTTTATTTTGTCTACTTCCATTATTCAAACAATTTTACAATGGTATCATTACTTCAAGTCAAATGAGTAGAATACTAGGCTGAAAAATGAGTTGGTGTCAAATAATGACTGTTGTAATCGTAAATGATATTCCACGAAATCTTAATTCTTTGTTCCTTCCTTGCTTTTTTGTGCTCCAGAGTTATCAGAAAGAGGAAAGGGAGGCAGCTCTGTTTGCGAAAAAGCAAAGGAGCTACAAGTTATTAGAACCTGAGGATGATGATGGAGATGACCAAGTAGCGTCTACTACGTCAACTTCTCAGCCAGGAAAAGTGACTTCTAATCGAAAGCGCTTTAGGAAGAAGAGTGAAACTCAAGAAAGTGAAGATGATGAGGTACAATGTTACATCTTTTCTTACTTGTATTCATATGGCAAGTTGTCGTGCTAACACCTCGTAGACTGGTCTTTTACATTTTCTTTTTGTACCAACGTTCTATTATAGGCAACAACAGTGGCTGAAAGACAACCTGTTCGCAAGCGTACTTTGGATGATAATGATGATGATTTTGAGGTATGCTGTTTTGGTTGTTCCAAACTTATTTTCAGTTTTCAGTTTGTGACACTTATGACTGCTCTGTTCCTTTATGGAACGCACTAATTCGAGATCTTTGTTCAGATTTTGTTCACTTTTAATATTTGTTTATTGAATAACTTGCATACTTCTTCTTCTTCTTCTTCTTTTTAACTTTTTCTTCTGTTAAGCTTGTGAACAACCATCTGATTGCTTGCTCTTTACTATGTGTGCAAAATAACTGCAGTTGTCATTTTATTTCTCCTGTAGTCAGAAGAAGCCAGGATTAAAGATCAAGAAGAGAGAGCTCAATTGGAGAGGAACATGAGAGAAAGAGATGCAGCTGCGACTCGGAAGGTAAGAAAATAGAGTTGTTAGTGACGCTTCCTTTTCACTTTTCCTGAATGGACAATTACTTTAGAATATTGATGCAAATTGGCTGGTTAGAGGATACTATATTCAAGCAAGTGTTGCAATTGTTAAAGTGGTTTGTACTTTGTAGTTAATATTAACTAACAATTCAAATTCAAGTTCAAAGACAAAATTTAAAATTAGAATTAAATTCAAATATTAAAATTATATTTGAATTTAAATTTGAACTGAAGAATTAAATTCAAATATTAAAATTATATTTGAATTTAATTTTGAAGTGAAGAATTTAAAACTTAAATTTTGAATTCATTATACAAATTCAAATTTGAAAATTTAATTTAATCTAAATTCGAATTTGGATATATGTTTGAATTTAAATAATTGTCAGTGCAAAAAAAAAGGAGTTCTTTTCTCAATCCCTCCTGGAATCAAAGTTAACTCCCACCTCCATGGTGGGAGCATTTTGGCAGGATTCGGTTTTCCTCGGTATGGGAATCGGAGTGCCAATCCCTCAAACCAAACACCAAGGAGAGGCTCATTCTGATTCTCAATCCAAGCCTCAAATCCTTCGAACCATCCCTTAATGCATACTATATTTGCTCCCTTGTATGGTTTCCTTATAATTGTATGAGAGTATGATGTAGTTACATCTTAATGCACACCATATTTGCTATTTAGATATTACTATTTCTTTCATTTGGCTTTTCTTCTTGGGCTAATTTTTACTATTGTTTCTTTTGGTATCAGTTGACGGAACCGAAGTTAACGAAGGTGCAGGAAGGTATAAACAATGTCGCTCTCTTAATTACATCATCATCATTATTATTATTATTAAGCGATTCCTTGACTTTAAGTGATATGTTACAGAGGAGATTATTCGAAGAACTCAAGCATCAGAGAAAAATGATACTTCAGAACTGAGGTTCTTGTGCTCAGAACTGTTTGTTAATCTTATTGTTGTTTAGAAGTTTATGCTTTTTTTATTTAACTCTGTAAAGACCGGTGGTTCATCTGCTGTCTTCCTTATTGAAGCTTCTACTCCTCTTACTGTTTTGATTTGGATAAAATGACCTTTGTCAATATCTTATTTTTTGTATATTTTATATGGCAGAAAAGTTTCAAGGCAAGTTTATTTGCAAAAGCGGAGAGATCAGAAGCTTTTGGAGATTCGGTATGTTAAAATATACCTAAATTGTAGCTGTCCTTGTTATCCTCCATATGAATCCTGACTGCTTAATCCTAAGCTTTGTTTTTTCAATTCAAGGGATGACATTATAGATCATGAGTATATATTTGAGGGCGTGAAGCTGACGGAAGCAGAAGAACGTGAGTATAGGTAACCATTTCTACCTTGTTTCATCTAACTTGCCTTGTTCATGCTATAGTTATTATTACCAACTTCATTCTTTTTGTGGATTGGTAACATATTCATACCACTTTTGTTATTATTGTGGATTGCCAACATATTCATACCAACTTTGTTTATTTTGGATTGGCAACATATTGATGCATGGATTTATCTTGTGGTATGGCACTTATGTCATAAGAATTTGAATTGAGAAGTCCTAAAGAGCACGGTAAATTGTATATGCAGGTACAAAAGAAAAATCTACGAGCTTGCAAAAGAGCACTTGGAGGATGTGGACAATATTAATGAGGTAATTATCTATCTTATTGCCGGTGCACTACACAGTTGATGATATGCTGTTATATTGTTATCATTTATGTTATTCCCTTAGCAACTTGCTTAAATGGGGGGGGGGGGGTTGTGGTATGTGGACCTTCGTTTTTCCTATGAAAGGCACCCATAAAAGTTGTTCTTTCCGGTTCGAAGCACATATTGCTGAGGTAAGTGTATGTGGACCTTCGTTTTTCCTATGAAAGGCACCCATAAAAGTTGTTCTTTCCGGTTCGAAGCACATATTGCTGTCGTCTTACCTCTTATTGTATTTGAACATGCTTGGTCTATTCATTTAGCATGTTCTAACTCGAAGTGCAATTAGTGAGTATTTTAGCAACTATTAAGTATTTTCTGTGTCAAAATTGTAACTACTTGGCCCAAATTTTCTCTAAATTCTCGTTTTATAACTATTTAGGGGCAAAAAGGAATGATGCAGTTGACCAAGATATTGGAAATTAAAGCTTTTTTCCTGTATGCTGTAATTATGTAATTTTCTTCCTCCACTCAAATATTCTTCGATCACTGATTATCTTCTGCATAATGTATTTAATGATAACAGTACAAAATGCCTGAGGCATACGACATGGAGGGACGGGTCAATCAAGAGAAAAGATTTGCTGCAGCTATACAGCGTTACAGGTTTGTATATTTATAAATAACTGATTTACTTGTCAATCAAATCAAAATGGCATGTGCTAGATGTTCTATTGTGACTGGGCATGTTACTTTCTGCCTTTCACTTTATAGTGATAAATGTCCATCTATTTTTACATCTGATTTTTTTTAAGATAATCTTTGTTTGATTAGGGACCCTGAGGCTGCAGAGAAAATGAATCCATTCGCCGAACAAGAAGCCTGGGAGGAACACCAAATAGGTAGGGCTTCTTATGTTATCCGATATTATATCATCTTAACATTTTGAGGCTAGAAGCACTCACTCTTTTTTTCAGATCAGTGTTTTGAATTTGACTATGCACTTAATACAGGAAAGGCAACCATAAAATTTGGCTCAAAAGATAGAAAGCAAGCTGCTGATGACTATCAGTAAGTCTTTCAGTTTTTTCTTCTTGTTTTTCTTTCTTTAATTGTAGTTTCTTGTTTCTCACCATCAGATATTATTGTCTCGACTTATGGAAGTGCTCGCACACTTTCTGCATTATTATGCACTATTGCCTTTAGGTGTTCTACTGTTTGCTGAAACTTTTCATCTATTCTTTGACAGTATATGATGCATTCTTCACTCTTCCATTTTTCTTACCTTAGGTATGTCTTTGAGGATGGGGTTGAGTTCATCAAAGCATCTGTCATGGATGGAACTCAGGCATGTTATGTGAAATTCTCTTTACCTTTATGACTTTTATTACACGTACAACGTAGGCAGCAGCTAGTGTGTTCTAATCAGATATACTTAATTTATGCAGTTTGAAGATGAATTATCTTCTGGGAATGATGACTCTTCAGAGGCAAAAACCATGTTGGAGAAGCTGCAGGTATGATATTTACTAGCACTACGATCTTTCATTAGTCTATCTCTGTTTTCATAGATGTCAATGGAGAGTCTTCCATTTCTCTTTTCGTCGGTTCATTGCTTCTTTCCATTCTTTTGCCAGGAAGATAGGAAAACTCTGCCTATCTATCCTTACAGAGAGGAGTTACTTAAGGCCATCCAAGATCATCAGGTTAGTTTTGTCACTCCAACAACGGTTGTACTCTTTTCTTAATTTGAAAGTTCTCGAATAGAAATGGAGGTGAATCAATTGTTTGCTGAGCCAAAACTGTGTAAGGAGTGACCTTGGTTTTGTCTCTGATTAACAGGTTCTTGTTATTGTTGGAGAGACAGGCTCTGGAAAGACTACTCAGATACCTCAATATCTTCATGAAGCTGGGTATACAAAAGCTGGGAAGGTATACGATGAATAAGATTTCATACTTCAGTTTCTTCCGTTCTTGACTGTCTCCTTTCTAATTCTTTTTAGTTATAGAACTATAATCATTTTCTTCATAATATGATAGTATTATTTCAGCTTCATTCAATGAAATTGTCTTCCTTTATAGATTGCATGCACGCAGCCTCGCCGTGTTGCTGCAATGAGCGTGTCCGCGAGGGTGTCCCAGGAGATGGGTGTTAAACTTGGGCATGAGGTTTGTCTCTTTCTAGCTGTTTCAAAAGTTTTTTTTTTCCATATTTTGTGGCTAAATGCTGATTAATTATTAATTCACAGGTTGGTTACTCGATTAGGTTTGAGGATTGCACCTCAGAAAAGACTGTACTTAAGTACATGACAGATGGTATGCTTTTGAGGGAATTCCTTGGTGAACCCGATTTGGCTAGCTACAGTGTTGTGATGGTGGATGAGGCTCATGAGCGAACACTATCAACTGACATATTATTCGGGTTGGTGAAGGTAGTCTTGTTGATCTGGATTTGGCATTTCTTCATTTCTTGAAGACTCGATCTTAAACATCAAATAACCTATTATTATTCTTTTAGGATATTACTCGTTTTCGAAAAGATCTCAAGTTGCTTATTTCGAGTGCAACCCTGGATGCGGAGAAATTCAGTGATTACTTTGACTCTGCCCCAATTTTTAAAATTCCAGGGAGGCGATACCCCGTCGAAATACACTTCACGACAGCGCCAGAAGCAGACTACATTGATGCTGCGATTGTTACTGTTCTTCAAATACACGTGACCCAGCCACTTGGTGACATCTTAGTGTTCCTTACAGGGCAGGAGGAAATTGAAACAGTCGATGAAATCCTTAAGCACAGAATAAAAGGTTTGGGCACAAAGATAGCGGAGCTTATCATCTGCCCGATTTATGCCAACCTCCCCACTGAGCTGCAAGCAAAGATTTTTGAACCTACACCTGAAGGTGCCCGCAAGGTTGTTTTGGCTACTAATATAGCCGAAACATCGTTAACAATTGATGGAATAAAATATGTTGTCGACCCTGGATTTTGTAAAATTAAATCATATAACCCTAGAACTGGGATGGAGTCTTTGCTGGTGAATCCGATCTCAAAGGCATCTGCAGAGCAAAGGGCTGGTAGGTCTGGGCGTACTGGACCTGGAAAATGTTTTCGCCTTTATACAAAGTATAATTACGATCATGATCTCGAGGAGAACAGTGTTCCAGAGATTCAAAGGACGAATTTAGCGAACGTTGTACTCACTCTTAAAAGTTTGGGTATTCATGACTTGGTCAATTTTGATTTCATGGATCCTCCTCCATCAGAGGCATTGCTTAAGGCTCTTGAGCAACTATTTGCTCTTAACGCGCTGAATAGCCGAGGTGAGTTGACTAAGACTGGGAGAAGGATGGCTGAGTTTCCACTGGACCCCATGCTTTCAAAAATGATAGTTGCTTCGGACAAGTACAAGTGTTCTGACGAGATCATATCCGTTGCGGCGATGTTGTCGGTTGGAAATTCAATATTTTATCGTCCAAAGGACAAACAAGTTCATGCAGATAATGCAAGGATGAATTTCCACACTGGGAATGTTGGAGATCATATTGCGTTGCTTAATGTATGTATTTTTATTTTTTTCACTCATTTCTTTCATTGACAATATTACATTGACTCATAATTCCTATCGAGTAACTTGATTTAGTTTTGTGATATATGTTGTTGATTGTTGTTGTTTATCATGTTGATTCAGGTCTACAATTCCTGGAAAGAAACTAATTACTCGACTCAATGGTGCTATGAAAATTATATCCAGGTATTTTCAACTAATTGCATCTACTTATCGTGAATTCATGTTTTTGTTGCCACTAAATCAAATATTATAATTTGTAGTCTTTGCTCGCAAATTCTAAATAGTGGCTGACATTCTTAGTTCAGAAGTAGCTCGCACATGTTTTATAGTGACAATTGGTCGACCTTGGGATAGGTCTAGGTTAGGTCGACAGCACATATTAATACCATGCTACATTTATCTGAAGACAACTTGACCTGCCAACAAAGAGGACAAACCTCAGCGTGATTCATCAAAGCAATATGAAAGAAATATAGCTTAGAGCATCTTTTACTCTTGAAAATGCAGTAAATTACCCTAGAATTTCAACGTCATCACTACAGTCTTAGAATGGTGTACTTAATACTCAATAGATAACTGTAACTGTAGCTTGAAGCATTTATATTTGGTGGATGCTGTCTTTCTTTTCTCTTAGATAATTATTCACACAACTTAGTGATTCTTCACATTTGTATTTTGAAATTTGAATCTTAACCTATTTTTTTTCATATGATGAATTGCTATTTTTCCCCTTTAAATCTACCTAGCATTTTTATTGTTGTTTCTGTGAGTGCTTTGATCTTCTCTCAGTAGTTTTATAAACCATTTAATCTTTTATAAGTGAATGTTGCAGTAACCTATTCACCCTTATAAATCAGGTAAGAAGTATGAAAAGAGCTAGAGATATTCGTGATCAATTAGAGGGACTCTTGGAAAGAGTTGAGATTGAGCTCACTTCAAATGCTGATGACTTGGATACCATTAAAAAGGCAATAACATCAGGTATGAGATTCTCTTTTTTCTGAATTTTTACCTGTCAAACATTGGCGAGTTATTGAGAGAGATTTCCCTTAAATGAGTTGATATTTCAGGTTTTTTCCACCATTCTGCCAAGTTGCAAAAGAATGGTTCTTATAGAACCGTCAAAAACCCCCAAACGGTATATATACATCCGAACTCCGGACTAGCACAGGTAAGTTACTATACTGCACTTCACTTAACTTTTCAAGTTTTGAGCTTGCTTCTTAATGGTGGTCAAAATAGAATTGCTAGCATTTAGCTCCACGGAAGACCTGTATTTGAACATTTTTGTACGCTAAAAAAGACTCTTTTTTTTTGCCTGTTGGTTACACTCGATCCCTATAGGTGCTTCCTCGTTGGGTGATATACCACGAGTTGGTTCTCACAACGAAGGAGTTTATGAGACAGGTGATTATTTATGCTCTTTTGTGTAATGTTATGATCTGAGAGCTCTAATGTAGATTCCATGAATCTCGTTTAAAACTCGAATTTTGGATGTAACGCAGATTACGGAACTGAAGCCCGAATGGCTTGTAGAAATCGCGCCACACTACTATCAGCTTAAAGATGTCGATGATTGTAAGTGAACTCTTGGTTTTCCTAGATTTATAAATTTTTGGACATATGATTGTAACTGAGTTTCTTTTTTATTTTTATTTTTTCCTACTTGTTGTAACTAATTAAGTAACTTTTTACACAGCCGGAGCAAAGAAATTACCGCGTGGGACAGGACGAGCTGCATTGTAGGAGCTAGCTCCATTTTATGCACATTTTGAGCACCGGAGGAAGCCGCGCGTACAGATCTTCTTTTTTTTCCTTTTTTTTTTTTCAAGTTTTGTACAATACAAGAAAAGGGAATATCAGTGTTTTATTCTGAAATTTTCCCTTGTACTGTTGTAACAAATTTCGATTCAAGATGTACCACACAGATCGAAGAATTTTCTCA
Source organism: Puya raimondii (assembly GCA_016920855.1). Lineage (NCBI taxonomy): Eukaryota > Viridiplantae > Streptophyta > Magnoliopsida > Poales > Bromeliaceae > Puya > Puya raimondii. The sequence continues at coordinate 47,404,929 of JABWPP010000050.1, read as the reverse complement.
ACGTATAATTAATTCAACTGCTTTTTTTTTTTTTTTTTTTTGTGAATCTTAGCAGAAGTAAAAAATGAAATGGACAGCCTCGCATCCAAGTTCAAAACCTGGTTAAATGGCGTTAATGCTATTGTTTTATTTTGACGTGGATTGATCTATATTTGAATTTGGATTGTACTATGGTCATTTTAAATCTAGGCACTCAATTTTGACCCATCTTTCAATTCTTTCTTTGTCAGTATCAAATAATCGTGGCAATTTAGTTCTGAAGCTTGTTCTCAATTTTAGCCTAAGGTGGACGTCGATTTCAGTTTCGTTCCTAAGTTCAATCCAAAATTTGATTTAATCGTCAGAGTTTTAATTTTTGAAAAAAGTATACAATAAGTGATTAAGATGAAAAGTTTTAGGACTAAATTATTACGATTTAAATTTAAACAATTAGAACAAAATTGAAATTTAGATTGAACCACATAAACCAGATTTGTGAAAAAGAAAAAAAAAATGTATTTGTTGTTTATAATTTTTTTGTAAAGTGAAATAATTTGTCCGCCCAAAACTCTATTAACTAATATCTCTAGATCGCAACGGGAACCGTCGATGTGAAAATGGACGGACGCCGATGAGCAATATCTATTGCAAGTAGTGATTCTTTCCATTTTGGGAAATATGGCGAGTCCATAAATGGATAGTTTCGGGCCGACACCAAAATGGAAAGAAACCAAAGCTAAACCAAAATTATATGCATACAACGCTGTTTCCGCTCCGATAATTACACGTGAAATCTCCATATTATAAGCTAACACCTACTTAACTTTTTATTTTAATTCAAGTTATTTCTATCAAACAATTTACAAAATTTACAAATTTAACAACAGATTGTTAATGCAGCTACCAAAGAGATCAGAGAGAGAGAGAGAGAGATTTAAGAATCTGTAGTCCACACTTGGTTTCTCCAATTCTCCTTTTACAGAAAAAATTCACCATCAATCTTACTATTATTACATGTTTTCACACCTCCATGTCTCTGAATTTAACTCAAATTGAATTAGTTTTGAATAATTGGGCTTGAAAACATAGTACAAAACCAACCAGAGATGCCGAAAAAAAAAAAAGAATTTTTTTGTATTTAGGCTCTTCAAAAAATATATATATAAATAGTTCTAACAAATTTATATTTACATATATGGCCCTCTCTTTGCCATACGAGCGCCACAGTAATTGAATCACCGTATTCATGTCTACATTCTATTCCTTTTTTTTAACTTAGAGGCGATAAAAAATATTTAAAAGAATCACCGTATTCATGTCTACATTCTATTCTTTTTTTTTTAACTTAGAGGCGATAAAAAATATTAAAAAAAAACACGATGATCCTATTACCGTGTTTAAATACAGTAATACAATTACCATGTTCAACTTAAAAACACCACATAAGCACTCGTATGGCAAGAAAAAAAATATTTATATAAATATAAATTTATTAGGACTTTCCAGGGGCCTAAATACAAAAAAAAAAAAAAAACCCCAAAAAGGAAAAGGAAATGAGCCAGTAAATTAATAATTTGAAGAAAAAGGCATCTGACATGAAAACAGCAGTAGTAAATACTGGAACACATCACATGGCCTTCAGATACAAACACACCAGAGTACTAGTCCAGTAGTAAGTAGAAATCACATCAGTGAGAATTTAATTAATACAGTTCATTTCTAATTCTACCCCTCCACTACATGTACAAATAGAAAGTAGAACAAAAGAGAAAAATAATAAAATAAACTCCAAAGAAGACAATAATCCAACAAAGAAATTCCCTCCTCCCACCACCACCACTACCCCACCCACCATCACCCCACTTCAATGGAATCAAAACTCTTTCTTGTTTGCCACTAGTAAGGGGAAATAAAGAAAGAAACAAATTCTAGAGAGAGAGAGAGAGAGAGAGAGAGAGAGCAAAAGCTCCCAGAAAAAAAAAAGGTGACTTGAAAGTGCAGGAACAGATGCCTTTTTGTCACATATTCAAGTAAGAATCTAAGCACATATTCAACCCCTCCTTAGTGAAAAAACATAATAGCTGAGAAGAGGAACTGAAGAAGCACAAGGGGATGTGGGAGGAGGAGGCCAACACCACTGCCATCAGTAGAAATGCTGTTGCCAGATGGGCCAAGGCCCCCCAACACTGTTCCTGGAGGGCCATAAGTGCTTGGTGTGGTTGAACCTGGGGGGCTTGGGCTTGTGCCTGTTCCTGTTCCTGTGCCTGTGCCTGTGCCTGAGCCTGTGCTTGGGCTTGTTCCAGCAGCACTACAGAAGTTACAAAACCAAAAGAGAAAAAGAGGGGGAAAAAAGAGAAAATTGGATTAGTAGAGGTTTCAAGAGCTGAAACAGCTAGGAAATTGATTAAGTAGATGGATAGTAGTACAAGCAAAAACAAACTAATTATTTAGTACAATAAAGAGGAAAAAGCTATCTAGATAAAAAAATAAATAGAAAATAATAAAGATGTGAGTATTATTAAAAAGTGAAGGAAGAATAATATGAGAATCTTCCACTAGTAAAAAGGCCAGCTGGAAGATAGAAGAAAAGGAATCAGATTCTCCTAGAAAAGCTCACTCTAGTACAGAATACATAAAACAAATTAGTGGAGATGAACCCCCACATTGAAGTGTTGTTTTTTTCTTCTTCCTTTTTTTTGCCACAGTAAGAATCAAAATCAATCAACGCAGATATTTGGAAAAAAAATTAGAAAGTGACCAACCTACAAAAAACAAAAGAAAAAAGAATACAACTGAAAATAAAGGGAAAGGAAGAATTAAGCACTAGAAGATTTACATAGCCAGAGAAAAAAAAAAAAAAAAGTTCAACAAAGAAAAATTCCTTTGAGAGGAGAGAAAAAAAAAATTGAGATTAAAAAGCAAAAGACAACTCCATAGCAACAACCAAAGTAAGAGTAAAAATAATAAAAATAAAAGGGAAAAAAAAGTTACCTGGGACTAGCAGGGTATGTGCAACCACCAGCACCTAAAGTACAAGAAACAGAAAAAAAAACATCATCTTAATATCTCTTAAAAAGAGGGCAAAACCAAAAAAAAATAATAATAATAAATAAAAGAAAAAGGCAACAAGTAATGGGATTAAGGAGTCATCTTAATTACTTGGGTCGGTAGAAGCGAGAGTAGCAGTTCCAGTAAAGTCACAAGCCCCCTGAGCTTGCCCCTTCCTCTGGTAATAGCTGTTTGCAGCGTAAGAGCAGTGGGATTTCACTGTATTGGGCTGATAGCAAGGCCCATTCTGGAGTGTTGGGTTGCAGTCTGCCCCAGCCCCACAAGCATAGTCCAGTGTCTTCTGGAGAGCACTGTCATTCATATCAGACCTACATATACACCAAGCACCATCTTTTCCACAACAACAACAACAAAAAAAAGAGAAACAAACAAACAAACAAGTTAGATGATGATTTGGGAAATTGGTAATGAACTTAAAAAGATGCATATGTACTTATAATGAAAAGAGGGAATATGGTTTATTGTGCTAAAGAGATTAAAAAAAAAAAAAAAAAAAGTTTTGAGAGTTATAATGCTTGTTAGTATAAGGAAAGAGGCAGTGGGTCTTGCAACTTTTGAAGAAGAACTTAGTTGATTTATTTAGGGGTTCTTATATAGCCAAAAAAAAAAAAAAAAAAAAAAGAGAAAGAAAAATGGCTTTAAAAAAATTTAAAAAATAAGGATAAATTTGTTTTAAGAGTGCACCCACAAGAAAAAAAGGAAAAGATAAGATAAGGAAAGAATCATGAAAGTATAAGTAACACATAATATGAAGAAGAGGAGTTGAGCTCACACACCTGATGCCTTGAACATGGTTAAGATGATCAGCACCAAACAAGCCAGAGCTTCCATAGCTTATTATTAGCTCAGAGAGAGAGAGAGAGAGAGAGAGAGAGAGAGAGAGAGAGAGAGATCCTTGCGAGAGAACAAAAAAGAAAAAAAAGATGTGGGTTGATGATGGTAAGATTCGGACGTGGGGAATGCTCGGTATCTATAAGAAGGCCTTTTGTTTATTTATTATTTTTTGGTTCTCCTCCTCACCCACTCTATAGTCTATCCCCTCGTTTTATAATGAGGGTCTCTCTCTCTCTCTCTCTCTCTCTCTCTTCTATGTGTGAATGTGAATGTGTATGTGTATGTGTATGTGTATGTGTGCAGCAGAGGTGTAGTGGTGGTCTCGGGAAGTGAGCTGCACGCTGTGCTTAGGTTCTTCTGGCCTTTCGTAAACGGTCATAAACCCAGGCGTCGAGAGGAGGAGTACTGGAGTTCCCGGGTTGAGTAACTAGCTAGCTACCTTAGCTTAACTATCACCTATCACCCTGGACCTGGTCCACCCATATCACCATTCGTAGACCACCACCCCTGCACCCATCTCTCATTTTATTTTATTATTATAACATAATGTCACTATTATTAATTAAGAATAGAAAGAACATACAGCTGCTAGAATCTAGATAGATAGATAGATGGAGGAGTCTAAAATTCAGATATGGTCCATGGATGAGGTGGTGGACCAGGTCCCACCACTAGTTTCTATACTTTTTCTTTTTTCCATTATACTCGACTCAACCTCGGGGCATGGTTAGTGCATGGTTCGGGGCCCAATGGGCTCTGTTTTAATTTTTTTTTCCTAAAAACATTATATTTTTATTTATTTATATATGTTTTTGCCCGTTGGTATTATTGTATTGATGTGCTGTCACCGTAAGGGAAATCGTACAATATTACTATATAAATATAGGATATACTGTCGACCGACCTAGTCCCTTTTTCTGCTTTGGTGAACGGGCGATAGTAAACTATAATATAATATAATATATATATATATATATATATATATATATATATATATAGAGTTCTGCTATTATACTCTTATAAGTATAGACCCCTTTTTGTACTCATAAATTTTCGACATTTATCCAACGGTTAAAAATTTATAAGTACAAAAAATTCTATACTCACATATTAATCATAAGTATTATTATTTTATGATAGTAATGTACATAGAGTAGTATCTCGAAACCCATTCTTCGATCTTCCGCTTGGATTCTCCTATATACCTTTATGAAAAGTAAGTTAACAGGTGGCCTCAGTCGCTTTAGGATGACAACAAGTGTATTAATTAGCGGCCCCCTTGCGAAAAGAATATTTGATAACATTCCCGGGTGTTTATGAACTTGTCCTCTAGTAATAACAAATAATAAGACTAATACTAGCACTACTAATCCCAATAATAATGCACTGCTTATCTTAATAAATAACACTAATATAGTTGTAATAAAAATAATACCAATAATAATGATAATTATAGCAGCAACTGTTTGTTACCTCCATAGATCATAGGAGGAGACTAGGAATAAAAAGAAGATACTAGTAGAAACAATTACAATAGAAGGGAAAATGCGATGTAAATATCACTTTAAATGCTTCCCAAAGTAGGGCCTAGCAAATAAAAGAAGAAAAAAGACAAAGAACAACTCAGGATTAATAGTTATTTATCCAACTTGTTTAAATAGTATTATATGCTTCTTAAACATACCAAAGACTCAGAATTAACAAAGAAGTTATATGATAGCTTAAAGATCTTTCTACATATAAAAGCATACCCAGTGCACCACTATTGAACCACTTACCTACACATATAACAAATGCGAACAGTTTCTGTACACACATCAAACACAAACTAAACACCTACGTGTACGAACAGAGATTAATATGGTCATTGATATCATAAAATTGCACTAAAACATGATCCAGTGTAACATACACACACCCAAAAAAAAAAGGAAAAAAAAAAAAACCCATGGTATGCACATTTACATTAGAGTGACCATACATACAGTCATAGTATTGCATTATTAGTCCCAATCAGCATCAAAAAAACCAGCATCTTTCATCTCAGAGTAATATACATTCTCCAACCGAAAATCCTCCTCCTGTAAATACATAATTCATAAAAGAAATTATACACATAAACTATGTCAGTTCACGGAGAAGGAACAAAAATTAGCAAAAAGAGCCTCTTTCATGGAAGTCTAAAAATAAAGCAATGAATAAAGCACACCTGGAAAAAGTCAGCTAGGAATGTCACATACAAGAATGGAAGATAAAGTGCGTGGTAGCATACGGTTGTGAGATTATATAACCTGCAAGTAAATATACTATCAAGATGTTTGCCACCAAAACATTTAGAAACATAAATTATCTAATGAAGAGAGCCAACTAATTACCAGAAGCCAAACCCAGCTCCATTTCCAACAAGAATGCAGGCAAATAGCGATACGGCGTTTAATAGGAACATCACGCAGATGTACTTGTAGAATGCTGGTTTTGCTGTGGCGTGGGGAGAAAGTGAAATGTGAGATTCACATTGTAATAAAAAGGAGGGGTAATATGTGAATGTTAAAATAAGAGGTGAAAATGATAACCTGGTAGTCTCTCTCTCCATTTGGAGTGGTGCATGAACAAAATGAAGCCATAGACTGCAGTGAGCAACAGCTTGTGGACAATCCACAATCCCCATTTCACACGATTTGCTGATTCATTGGCATCGAGGAAGAGCGGAACACCAAAGCCAAATACATATATAGCCTGAAGAATAAGTCAATATATAAAGACAATATGCACCACAAACAATTCAATGGCCTTCTAGAATGCATGGACACTGGTGACTTACAAAGTAATTATTTTTACTTCCCTTTACGTGCGTCAAAACTAGACAAACAAGGTTTGTATGCAGACCCCCTAATCATAGGCCATTTTAAAATAGGGCCCCGAGATTTTCTTTTTGACACCTAAACTTTCTTCTGCCTTGATTTAATTTATTTCAGTTAAAGTAATCAGCATTGCGTCGAATTTCCTGGCTCGCACTACTTTGCAGCTGAAGTAAGGACTTCATTAACAACCGCCAATAGCTAGTGGAGGCAATAATCTTGATGAAATCCCCAATTTTTGTTGACAAATAATTCTTTCAAAGGTTGAAGGAGTGTCAATTAGTGGGGATAGGAAGTTCTAGTGCCTATTGCAAAAATTGTCTCTAGTTGAGGGGATCTCCATTCATGTTACCTAAAAAATACCATCTAGGCATGATTGAGACGAGGAGAAAAAGTCTATTACACTAACCACCGTCTAGGTCCTATAGAGCCAAGCTGATGTTCACTAATGAACTACAATCCTACTAAACGTCACATCATTATGATAAAACAAACACATAGTTGGTTCAAAATTAAGACAAAATAATAACTTGTCAACCATTTCCATTTAAAGATACTTTAATCTCCATTCACAGATCAAGTTTCATGTCCTACCATCAACTTTCGGTCGTAATAGTTGACAAGAAGCCTAACGTATAATCTCAGCTGCACGAACTATTCTATACAGCACCCAAGTCAGTGTTAAATTGGCTCTAAAAGTTCACTCAACATTTCAATATGGAGTTCAACCAAAATGATCGTTTGACTAGCTTCAAGTTAAAACTTAAAAGCAGAGCAGCGTAATTTAGAGCTATGTTTAAACATAGAATGCAGTTTAAAGATTTAAACACTTTAAGCAGCAGAATCATTGTTACAGGGCTAAGGTGATACATTAATAAGACATTGACAGAGTTTTTGTTAGAAGTAAAAGTTCATAATATGCACTTTGGATAAGATAAATGACCATTATTTGGGTATATAAGCATCTTCTCATTTATTTCTTTTATTGAATAATGTCAGAGCCCATAGGTTACTTGAATAACAGGAATATATTATTGGGTTAGAGTCTACTAGCAGCTCCAGCATACAAAAGTTGAGCAAAGAAAATACCTTGAGTAATATATCTGCTGCAACTATAACTCCAGAGACAACAAATGTTCGCGTTAGAGCTTCCAAACCACCAGCATGATTTCCTTGAAGTAGAAAGGCCATGATGCTAATTTCCAGAAACAACATTCCGGATTTTGAAAACAGTGACAGCATATTCCAAGAGAACTCCTTGCTAGGTGTACATTGCCATGCCTATCCTCACATATATAGATAGAAGAGAGGGTTTAGCTAATGCATTAAAAGGGCTTGTATATTAGTATTCACAAAATTAAGTTAGAGTTGCACAAACGTAGAAGGAAGTAAAGGCATATCAGCGAAAAAGCTAGCTAGAATACGATCCAATTCACCCAATGGAAATATTTTCATATATGATCAATAGGGTTAGCGATCATAATCAATAAGGAAGATTCCAATAGACAATTTTCTAATAAAAAACGATCAATTTTCGAAGGTGGAAAACCTACTAATGAATTAATTAATATGTAGTTCCCAAAAGAGGCCGATTCTTAACCAGATTGAATCGAGAAAACCCTAGAATGTTCGACGTGGCAAGGAGAAGGGAATCGCGTCGTACCTGGAGGACGCACCATAGGAGATTGAGAACGCTAACAACCCAGAGTAGGGCGTAGTACGCGATCATGATGTAGGATCGGCCATAGGTGAGCTTGGCGTAGCTCTTCCGCGCCTGGGAGGCGAGGTAGGCGACGAAGAGCGCTGAGGGCAGGATCAGGGCGAGGTTGTGCCAGATCCCATGGCACTCGACGAGCCACCACGAGAGGGCGGAGCCACCGCCGCCGCCGCCGCCTCCGAAGGCCGGAACCGACGCGTCCGGCGACATCGAGAGCGGGATCCCGGTGAGCTGCTCCAACTGCCTCATCTCCGCCGCCGCGAAGGGAGGAGAGGCATATCACAAGGGAATCCTAGCGCTTGGGAACCGATCGAATCCAAAGTACTCGATCAGCGTAGGGCGAGAGAAACCCTAGCTAGGATTGATCGTGGATTGCGAGAGAGAAATTGGAAAGAAGAGAGAGGAGATTCGTGTAGACGAAGCCCTAACCCTGAATCCCTTTCGCGCTTTGCTTAATGTGTGTGTGGTCAAATCAAATGACTCGAACTTGGAGAAAGGGAAAGGAAGAGGGGAGAAACCGGGGAAGGAGAGTGTGGATTCGACACGAATTATGGCTTAGCGGATTCGGATCTTTTTTAACTTATATATATAGAAGGTCACCAGATTAGGGGCGGGTCTGGGTCGAATCAGGTAGCGTCGGAAAGGAGCTCAACGTGTTAAGCTCGAGTCCGGCTCGTCTTATGTTTGAGCCGTATTCGGAGCCAGCTTATATGATTTTTGGATTTTGGATCGAACTCGAGCTGCTTGCCTACAAACGACTCAGGTTAAAGTTTCAACTCATGGACAGCTTTGATTTTTCGTACTAGTTATAGATTTTTATCGTTTTTTAAATGCCCAAAGGCTATGTATGATACATAGCCACTCATTCTAGCACTAAGCAGAATTCAAATCCAGATTTTCTGAGTCTAAAGGGGGAAAAAACAAAATACCAACTACTGTAAACAGAAATAATACTCTTTCGGAGATGTTAGAAAGTATAATAACAAGCATTTGCATCGAATAATTTCCATCCAGAATAGGAGCTTGCATTGAATATCGCACTTCACCCCTTAAAATAAAATCTCCAGGTGCCAGATCAACGGATACTAAAACATCAGTATGCTAAACCAAACCGAATAATTAAATCAAGTACGGTCGACTCTTTTAAGCTCTCTTCAAACTTCACATATTTGATTAAACAGATGAAAAAGTAATTCCTTTTTTAAGGTTATACGGGATCTATACAGCATGTTCCAACATATGCATTATCCAGAACTAGATCACTAGCAATAATTAAATTAGATGCCTACATTATTCTTCAACTGGTAAAAATATGCTGAACCAGCTGATGATCCAAAGGCCACATCCTTGAGGCATCAAGAAACCAAACAAATGTTTCTAGCATACATAACGGTAATCACAAGACGATGCCACACAATGTGGACTCAACGCTTCATTTTCTTCATATTACATATTAGAGAAGATAACGATTTAAAATGTTAACGATTTAAAATGTTATTAATAATCTTTTTATGCTTCACTCCCGCATCGATTCTTGAGATGCCTCGCTTTCGCATCGAATCTCCCGATACATAACGCGAGAACTTCACAGTTCCAATTGTCAATACCTGCGAGATGAACAAAGGCAATGCATAGGGTTTAGAAATAACTAGTGAGGTTCCATAAACGTCACAAAAATTGGCATGATAATATGTAAAAATGCACATGCCAAATAAAGCAACTACTTTTACTGAAGAATTGCAACAATATTTCTAAATCAGAAAACTGAATTTCTGCAATTTCAACTCTAAATAAATATCATTACTAAACAAGAATGTAGTGGCCAATGCATAACCGTCACTGCTAAATCCAAAATTGCAGGCCTACCTATAATATATTTGCTTTGCAATTGAATACAATGTGTTCGGCACCTAAAATCAGTCCTCGTCGCTATCAAAGACGACAGTTCTACGATGAACGGGTGGCTTTCTCGGTGGAGAGTCCGCATCTGAGTCAATCTCCTTGCGCTTTAGACCCCCACTTCCCGTTTCATTAGTCTTCCTTTTGGGTTCCTGCGAAAGTAATATATAAAAAGAAAATTTCGCTGAGAATTTCCATATTGTAAAGTTGCAAGCAAGCCCATGCACTGTTACGGCATATTTACATGAGAAATTCCTCTCTAGATGCAATAATACAGAGTACAAATACATTTAGCTGACTGCTTAATCCAAGATATCTCACGGTTGTACAAATTCCAACCTCCCGAAAAATTTGATGACCATCATTGACTTTTCTTGATTTTGCAACAAAACAAATACCGATGCAATTCATTGTTTCTAATAGTGCAGTTCAGTAGTAAAGTTATTAATATCTCGTTCAATCATGTGAAGCTTATTACTAGCCATTAATGTTGCATGCAAAAGATCAGTATTTTCTTAAAAATTGATGGGTTTAAAAATTGATCGTTAAAATGGTAATACGATAGAGGAAATTGGAACAGAATGTCAGAAGCCTAAATGGGGCAGGTGCATATTATCTTCACCTCATCTTCTTCAGATGCATAATTTGCTGCTTCTGTTGCTTCTTCATCAGCATCTTCCTCATACTCATCTTCATTATCTAACTCTTCTTCCCTTGCATTGAGTGGAAACCTGTCACCCTCCTCGCCATCACTTTCATAGTCAGATTCTTCCCTCTCGCTCTCTGAATATCGCTCAACCTCACGCGTTGGTTGACGAGCGGCAGGCAAAGATGGCTTGCGAGTAGCATTTTTGCTCATGTTGGACTGATGATCACCAAAAGAGAACAGCCAGATGATTTGAGCGAAAAAAAAAAACATATTTAGTCTACTTTCACATATATCTTGTAAACTCTGAGTTTTCATCTATGCCCTTCAAAAAATTTCTTATATATACCCATGTACTTCGAAAAGTGTCCTCCTAAAAGGGAGGGAAAAAAAATCATTTACTATAACACACCAACCTCCGCCACGAAATGAATAACTAACAAACTTACGATAACGTTGTTTTCGTAAGAAGCGGCACTTTCGAAGGTATATATGAAAATTCAGATTTTACATAGGTACATTTGTAAAATATGTGTTAAATGAAGATAAGATCACCACCTTAGCATTAATTATGCGTCTCTCAGCCTGCACTTCAGCCTCCAAATCCTCCTCAAAACGATTACGAGCTGGAGCTCGACGGTAGTAGTCTTCAGGTTCATCTTCCTGATCACATGATAAACTCAAGTGAATCAAAATAACCTATTCATGCCCATCAACAAAATTAGACACTCACTTATAATCAAGGGATAACTATTCTCTCTTTGTCACCAATAGTAGGTTTTAAACACTTCAAGAGCATAATTAAGGAAAGAACACTGAAAGACAACTAGTTTTAATATCAGTTTGGAATAATAAACAAGCATTCTTACTCGAAAATTGTACCCGAGTAAGCCACACAATATTAAAAGATTTTCTTGCATTTCCATAGGTAGCATAAACTCAAATTATGGATGAAATAAGACATGCTAAGAAGCTAACCTCATCCAGTGCCTCCTCAAGAAACCCTGGTGATAGTTGCCGTTTTTTCTTGACGTTCTGTGAATATTTCCGGTTGACTTTCTCCCTTTTCCGCTGAAGAAGTTCATGGGCTCTGATTGTTTGCCCTTCCACCTGAATTATATTACCCAAAAAAAAGAAAGAGCCAGCATGAGGGAGGAAGATATTATACAAGAAATTATGTTCATCAGAGATAAAATAAACATTTTCATGCCAGGATATAATAATAATAAGCAAAAGATTCGAATTAAGTGGTTCTCCCAAAAAAGGGGGAAAAAAAAGAAGCTATAGTGCACATAAAAGGGAAGGAAGATTCTGACTTGAAGGTATTGCAGTTAAGGTAACTGGCTTTCTATATTCAGTGGAATAACCAAATGGAAGTATCACTTACCCTTTCCCTTTCTTCCTTTTCTCTCTCCGGATCAATTTCTGTAATACAGTTTTTCACCTTGTATACTTTCTTATGGCGTGAATCAACAATAGCAGTTAATAACCGGTGCGATTTCGAGGATAAAGATGATGGCATAAACCTCATCTTCCTTAAAAGCCTGCCTTGAGATTGCAAGATACCCTGCATGATTATATTGAGGTCCATAAATATGAATAAGTTATAGAAGAATGACAGAAAATTTATGTCTTGATCACATCATTAATATCTTACGATGAGAAAGATGAGAAAACATGCTTAAAACTTGTTATTTCATAGCACAGAAGAAAGCGCACCTTCCCATGTCGAAGAAATAGGTGGGATTGGTCATGATGACCCTCATGCACAGATATGTCAAGAACTTCATTACCGATCAGTAATTGTAAGCTTCCATCTTTCCATTTTACAAAGCGTGCATTGCTTTCATACTGCAACAAATAAATGATAAATTTAAGAACTAATAGAAGGGAAGCAATTCATTGAGTATAGCTAAATAAAAATAAACTATGGCATCTGAAGAATAAGATCATCTTGCACAACAATAATCAGTTCTACGTGAAAAAGAATCAAATTTGAGCACAAAAATAAACGATAAGCTATACATCAAATAATATAATGAACAACAAGAAAAAAGCATCTCCTAATACAAATTATTCCAATGTGAAAGGTGGCATGCTAGTGCTATTATTAGGACTTTTTTATAAAATAACTTTATAAAATTTAATAATTAGCAAAATAATCGTGCCAAATTCTTATTTGGCAAACTAACCTTCTAAAAGCGGTCAATGATTCACCGCTTTCAGAATATATCGTACGGCTATTAAAGACGGTGAACCATTTACCGTCTTATTTATACTTATCCATTTAACAACCATATTCTCTTTCCCTCTCCTCCTTCTAAAGGCGGTGAATCGTTCACCGTCTTTAGAAGTCTTAATTTTTTTTTTAAATGCGGTGAATGATTCACCGTTTTTAGAAGGTTAGTTTGCCAAATAAGAATTTGGCACGATTATTTCGCTAATTATTAAATTTTATAAAGTTATTTTATAAAAAAGTCCTATTATTAACACATTCATCAACATTGCAGAAACTTTTGTGATATAGTCACATTTGAGTAAACAAATCATAATGTAGTTAAATAGCCTTCACTTACTGAGGTAGTGCCATCACGATTCTTGACAGTTCTCCAACGTACGATGTTGTCCTCTAGGCGTATTCGTTTCTTTGCCCCAGATTCATCAGTCACAAAAACATCCTCTTCTACATACGTCTTCCGATCAAATGGTTTTGGTTCAATTCCCACAATGTTTGATACTTTGATCAGATTCATCTGCAGGAACAATATATTTCAAACTTAATATTTTCCCAATAACTACACAGAAAATAGGAAAATATCTTCAAACATAGTCTGACAGTAAGAATACAATAAATAGCTGCTTTGTCAGAACTAGAAGAATGCATGCCCGTGAATTCTCCAAAAGGTTTTCACTATCCATCAGTAAGTAAGTAATATAAATGGAGATCCATGCAGAAGCAAGCATGCATGCGTACCGACGCAGAGAAATGAAATAAGATAATGAATAACAACAAGCTGATGCCTATGTTAATAATGAGGTAAGAATACCCCATAAAGTCGTACAAAGCAATACAGATATCAGAGATATATTAACCAATCAAGTGCAAAGAAATAGAACTATGTAGTTAAGTAGATATCTCACTGATGACACCTTTCCATATTAATAAAAATAATTTTATATAAAACAATCTAAAAAAGAATGACTCACTCTATCAGGTCGACCTGGAGGAGGATGCAATGGAACCTCCAACTCCAAGGGGGGACCAACCGGTTTCTCCTTTGGTTTTCGTTCAAGATTTTCGTCTTCCCATTCAAACTGCGCATCTTCATCTGGCACTATATCTTCAGGCCCCAATTCTTTCTCGTATCCACCTACCTCTTCCATAGGAGATCTCTAAAGAAAAACAACAACAAAGTACATTCCGGATCACCAGGGTGTATGGCATAACTATGTAAACAGTTAACAAGAATAGGAGAGCAGATGATGGCAAAAGTCCTAGATTCCAGTATATAACAAAGCCAATATTAAACGCGCCTATGTTTACACTAGAAATATGTATTATCTAAGAACATAGCTAACAAAGTTTGTCTTCACCAAAGCATCACATCTTAAAAGTCTTAGTACCATAGCTCTTCCGCAAGACGTCAGCCATGAAGGAGTTGCCCTATTAGGACATATGTTGAAAAAATTCATTCAAGATTTTTCATATACTATATCATAAGAAACAACTCAGCTTTTTTGCCATATATAAATGGAACACAAAAGAACATGCATAGGCATGCAAATAAGGTAATCTGCAAAACATATATTAAATCAATTTCTTGCATTAAATTGGTACCAACTTTAACTTAGGTTACTTGTTTCATTCCTAAACCTACTCTGCCATTACCTTCATTCATGATGAATTAATTGATTTATAAACAGGAATATGTTGGTTAACTGTTGAACCTACATTTACTAACAACTGTACTGAGGAATCTTTGAATGTCCAAGTATATTCAAGCTGAGGCATTTAGAAAAGTTACTGCAGTGATTAGGGAAATCAAATCCCTCTTAACAAAGAAAGTGACATGAAATACCATATTTGGTTCAAAACTTCAGGAAAAAACTGATGACATAGATATGCAAATAATCACTTTTTCAACTAAAAATTATAAAAAGATCACATATAACTCGTCTTTACATGGGAATCTTGGTCAATTTCATTTTGAGTGCCATATGCTGCAGGTTCATCCTCATCACTATCCCCAAATACGTCACGCACAACTTCATGGTCTTTTTGGTCCCCCATGTACCTATTGCAGGATGACAAGTCACATGTAACTTGAATAGCAAAAGTATCTAAACGACAAACTAAGTAAAAAAGCCAAAAACAACCTAAACAAGACGTCATCCAAGATGAATTAAAGTTTATCTATGTGTTAGAAATCTTGTCAAAACTTTGAGAACTGCTGTGGATCATTGGATTACAATAGCAAGTTTCTCACTCTTTCTGGATTCGCAGACCAATAGGCCCAGAAAAGTGAAGATGTATGTGACTCAGCTATTACCTTGACTGTGTTCCTTGATCAGCATCTTCATCCTCGTTATCTTGATGAGCATAGTGCTTATCTTCAGATCCCTCTGACTCAGAGGCAACCACCTCTCTTCTTCTACTTGTTACTACCCGTTGTCCATAGCCTTCCTCTTCACTTTCAACATCTTTTGCTTCACTCTCCACCATTTGATCACTAATTTCCCTTTCTGGTGAACTCTGCACCCTTTCCCCGTCACTCTCTGCCTGGTCAACATCAACCTCATGTACTTCACCTTCACTTTCCACTTCAACTTCACCTTGCCCCTCAATTTCACCTTCACCTTCCGCTTCACCTTCCGCATCACCTTCTGCTTCCCCTTCCCCCTCCGCCTGCCCTTCACCATCAATGTCAGCCTCACCTTCCCCTTCTTCCTGATATAAGAAAAGCATAAGTTTTTTTAAAAAAACAAATGCACAAGTTACTGGATTTATCTTCACAGGATAAAGCAGCTAATGCTTCTAGCGTAAGAATCAATGTTGTTAAACATGCCAAATCCAACTTCAAAACAGCACAATTTGCACAGTAATTATGTATCTTTTGCATTATTAAAAGAAGGCCAGTCGGCGGGCGCAGGTGCCCCCCAAGATAAGAGCCCTCTAGCCATCTGCCTTAATTTTTTTGCATCACTAGCAGCATGAAATTACTGCAAAGTATCACCATCAAATTTGTATGTTCTTCAGAAATTTGAATAAGGAGAGCGAAACATACGAGATGTCACTATAACTGCAACAAGCGCTAACACAACAAACAACGATATAATCCAGTAACACTCATCCATAGTTAGAGGATTCTCTATTTGCTACTATAAAGAAGAAGAACACCGCAAGCTTCGTTCAAAACGTGAAACCCTTGATTCCAAGGCCTAAAAAGCTTTATTCACTTTTCCAAAATAAACGTATTGCTCTGCTGGAATAATGCAAACATTGAATTACCAAGTTTATTGTCAATTCTTCGATCAGAATTGGGAATTTTAGAAACTAACAGCAGAGTTCACTCAATTCTCACGAACCCTAACTAAGAATACTACTTATAGAAACCCTAAATCAACCATATTTATCGTTCAAAAACCTAATACCGCTCGAAACGCCACGATGCGAAAGGGAAACTACAGATCGAAGTTAATATCAAAGGAAAAAACAATACCGATTGGTAATCGGAGTGGTTTGCAGCGGCTTCGTGCTCGGAATCGACCTCCTCTTCCTCCTCCTCCTCTTCCTCCTCCTCGGATTGCTCTCCGAAGAGGTTCTGCATCATCTGGTTCCTCGTCTCCTCCTCCATGTCCCTTTCCCCTCCCATTCGCCCTCAAATCCCCTCTTCTCTCTCTCTCTCTCGCTCCTCAGCTCCGCGCGATTCGTCTCCTTCCTTTCGATTTCGCCCCCAGCGGAGAAGAAGCTCGAGAGGATTCAACAACGATGGAGCTCCCCTTTATCTCTCTCCCTTCTCGACCCGGAGAGGGTATTTATTCGTGAAAAAGTACGGATACCCCCCTCAACTATACGATATTTCGATTATTAGGCCCAAACTTTATTTTCCATTAGTACCCCTAACTTTTAATTTTCTTAAATTTGAATAATCTTCTAAGAACTTTTAACATTAATGGCAGATACTAATCCTTCTAAGTTCATAAAATTAATCATAATCAGCCACTGAATACTAATAAACTATAAAATTAACGAACTTTTGTTTTATCTAACTTAGTAAAATAACACAAAATTTAAAAAATTAAAAATTAATAAAAAAAAGGGCATGCGTGGCATTAGAGATTATTGGGCCGGATTTAGGCCCATTTCGAACAAGCCCAAATCTAACTACAGAACAGGTCAACAGCACCGGGATCTTCCAATAGACCTAGCATAATCTTAGGCCCAAATGAGCCCATTTAGGCCCAAGTAAGCCGATTTAAAGAAATTTTTCCAAAAAAATTTTAAAAAATAAATTCGCCCACCGTGGGGCTCGAACCCACGACCACAAGGTTAAGAGCCTTGCGCTCTACCAACTGAGCTAGACGGGCTATTATACGTTGTAATTATTTTACTTTCTTAATTACAAATAATATAAAAAAATCACATGATCTCCCTGAAAAATTAGGGTTCAGTGGTGCAACCGAACCAAATCGAACTAGGGTTCCCGATATACGCCAATGGCGAAAGAAGAGAGAGAAGCGGTGGGAGAGGAGGAACAGGAGGGGCTCTCGGTGCATTCCCCGGCACAGGCTCCCCCTTCCTCCGCCTCCTCTCTTCCCAAGGTTCCCAAAGATCTCTCTCTCTCTTTTTAAATTTAACACAAATTATTGACTCCTTTTAATCTTAAATTTTGTTGTGATTGCTTGGTATTTTTTTAAAAAAAATTATTTTGTTGTTTTTATCAGGAGCAAACGCAGGTGGAGTTGGAGTTGAGGTTATTAGAAGCTCTGGAGGTGTACCCTCCTGCTAAATTGCAAGGTGAGATTTTTCTCCCAAATATTTATTATTTATTTTCCATTTTATTAACCTGTTTGTGGCAATTATGATAGATCATAGTAGAAATTAGATAAGGTAATTGGTGATTGGTATCAATCGCAATTTGTTTGAAGTAGGAGTACTCTGTGTGAAATGTGGAATGTGTTGTAGATATGTTGATCCTGGAACTGCATGAAGCTTACTACTATTTGAATGTAGAAAAGGTGTACAATTAGTATACGAGACGGGTAATTTGTGCTAATGTCCTTCACTAAATTCACTCTTGAAGGGAATTTTAGTATCGAATCCAAATATTGCTCATATGATTGTATGGTTATATTGATAAGAAAATGTGTTTAACATACTGCTAACTACATCGAACTAAAGTAAAATCTCACTATTATTTAGTAGTTTTGCATTGTTTCAAAGTGGCTTTGATAACAATGACAACTCTCTAAAGAAAGTCAACACCATTCGCGAAAAAAACAAATTAATAAGTCTTATTGAAAATCTATGCCCTCGTGGTTAACTATCAGCTTTCTACAGGCATCCATCGTCACTTTGTTCTCTATGGATTGATGGAACATCTGCGGCGGAAGTAAGTTATGAGAACTAGAGCATAACCTTGCAACAGCATCTCATTGGTTGTTAGTATACGTATGTTATGTCTGACATTTCAAAGCTTGGCTTCGCAGCTTTGAAAGACACTTCTCAGCTGATGAGGTCTTGCAATTACTGGACCGCTTCTTCAACTTAGATATGCTGGTAAGGGAAAACTTCTCGGCAGGGTAATTCCAAATTTTTCGGTTTTGAGATTCTTTTCCTGCATATGGCAATCGCTTGTAACTCGAGCTGTTACCATCACTTTTAAGGAAAAATTTTTTTGGCAAATTAATGTCTTCAACGCATATTTGCTGTGTGCAATATTGTTTTTAATGACGTCGGATCTTATCTCTCATAACATTATCTTTCGCCTGTGTCTTGGCTTGTTATTTTCGAGTGCCAAGATAGATTGGGGACACGCATCGACCTGATTATTGGGGATTCTATACTAATGTATGGTCCACCTGAGGCCTTTCTTTTTGGGATTCTCAGGTTGAAAACAAACTACCGAAGTAGCTTTTCATACTTCTCGTTATAGAGTAGTGCATAATTTTGTTTCTGAACAAGGTTTTAGACTGAAAACATTCTCTAGACCTGGTAAATCTAGCTAATTTTAGTGCACAAAATTGCATTAGATTTTGGATAATTGTGTTGTGAGGAAACATTCTTACTTCGATGTGCTGTTACGGTAAAAACAGAAACCAGATGACGAAGAGGCTGAGATATTCAATCAAGAGGATGACTTCACCCTGCCGCAGAGCTTCTTCGTCAAGGAAGAGCAGTAGGATGCATCATCCCAAGTTGATGAAGTTCGCATTCCGTTGTAACCATTGGAATCCTGGTTTTAGATGGCGACATTGAGAGTTTCATGTAGCATCATTACTCCTAGAATTGGGGACAAATGAAGCTACAGTTTCTGACACCTCCTCAATCTCCAATATTTTCCTTCTTGTTTATTTTTTCCCATTCCGAAGTTTTCAATCTATTTACCGTCGGCTGTACATTACCATGAGCGTTTGTAAATCTTTTTTCTTTTTTTTTCTTTCATGTGGAGGTAACATGGAAGCATCTTCAACTGCCCCAGTAATATTTGCCATAAAGAACTGATTTAGCTTGTTAAGAATGAATCCAGCTGATTTAACATGATATGAAGAAAAGTGCTAGTTATATCGCGCTTCTAGTTGATTTTGCCGGTCGGAACTAATTTGCTGATGAAAACTTTTGAATGGTAAATTTGGCCGGAGCCGTCCGTAGAGCCTAAATTGTTTCCCAGTACTTAGCAGCATAGCATTTTCGATTACCAAAAGTATTAGAGATCTGATTGGCAAAGTTGATTCGCTCAGTTTTATGGTTGAAGTTCTGGTTCTGTCGAATGCTGCTTGCTCCGTAATGTGAATGTCTTAGCAGAGTTTGCTGTATAGCGAATCATATATATATAATCTATGAAATTATGCTACTATATTATCGATAGTATCAAGCGTTCGGTGCTATCGAATTTTCGACCGTTGGATAAAAAAATGTGCGGTTAGGATGATAGTGATCTCTTAGGGTTGAGTGGGTGGTTGATTGAATAGTATAATCTAACAGGTGGAAATGAACAAAAAGTAAATCTAACGGCAAAAAATTCGATAGTATCAAGAGTTTGGTACTATTGATAGCATAATAGCCGGACTCATATAGAATTATAGGAATCAATATTGAAGTGTGGATTTAAATTTGGCTAACAAAAGAATAGTTGAAATTGTATTCAATTCATATGAAATGAAATAAATTAAACTTTTGGGAGTCTCGATGTACCGAGCTCAGATATATCATTGGTATAAATATGATATGAATTTCAGGGGTGATCATGGAGTCGTCGATCTATAGAGATTGCAATTTAAAACAAGTGTAATTATTTGACTGATTATTATTTAAAAGAAAATCTGTGCTATTAATGAACAGCGGATAGAAGTACTATGACCCCGCTTTTGCCTTCAGGGGAATGTAGGATATGTAGCACAGCTCACATGACTCGTACATAGCCTTACAATACAACAAATTCACAAAATATAGACGAATTGAAAAAGAAAACGAGGGGGTAACACACATTTAGTATAAAAACGCTCAAATAGAAACCATAGAAAGCGAAAGAGAGAAAGGGACAAAGATTAGGATGAGGGAGGAGGTTGGTCAAAATGCAAGCCACCTCCCCACCGTGATTATCTGTGACAAAGAGAAAAAGGACATCCAGCTTAAGATTAATACATGTCCATAGTTAATACATTAGTTGCATATCTATATTGTCCGAATGAAGTTGCAAACTACTTTTGATTCTGAAATGAAGACGCCGGATGCTTCCGAGTGATGCTTACATGCATCTCACTCACTTCTGAGACGGCAAAAGAAAACGGAAAAAAAAAAAACAGTTTTTATTAGTAAGGGAGAGAATTCTAAACTTGTGAGATAATATCATGTAATCGGAGAACAATTCAGTCAAATGTTTCATACCTCAGTCTCAGCAGGTGGTTTAGCCTCTTCTCCACCCTTGTATCCATCCTCACCTGCAGTCCGTTCTTGTTTTCAGTACAGTTTCCAACTTTAGTGCCTATTCTACCCGACTTCTAAAACTACTTCTCTACTTAAAAAAGCAACATTTGGGTATTTGGAAAACAAACGATCCAGAGTTTGCTATAGCGGAAGCCGAAGTTAACTTCTATGCCCCAAAAGCAAAAGCTCCAAATTGAAACCGGGAAACAAATATGAAGATTTTAATGAAGAGGCTCTTAATGCTTCTTCTAACAGCTCTAGTCTAATAACACTTCTAGCTAAAAGTTATAAAGTCTAATTTATTGTTAAATAGTTAAAAAGAAAGAGGTTCTCTCACTTCTCTGCTAGGATTTTATGGAGGCACTATACAACATAACATAGTAGTAGTTCTTCCTGGATATTCCTTCCGAAAACTATTTAACAGAACTTCGAATCATATCGGAGAATAAATTATTCTACGTTACCTCCATCCTCAGGCAAATCGGAAGTCCAGAGAGTAAGATTGTCTCTCAGCAACTGCATGATCAAAGTGCTATCCTTGTACGACTCCTCGCTTAAGGTATCCAGCTCCGCAATTGCCTCATCAAAGGCTTGCTTTGCTAGATGACAAGCCCTAGAAAAGTTCCCAGATATTATCAGATTGAGAAAAGATGAGAAATTGACAACTAGATAGATATGCTTAACTGATTTCAAATCATACCTCTCGGGGGAGTTCATGATTTCATAATAGAAGACAGAGAAGTTGAGGGCGAGACCAAGTCGGATGGGATGGGTCGGGGGAAGATCGGTGTTGGCTGTGTTTGAGGCAGCCTAAAATAATTGAAGATAAATGTTAGAGAACTAGATATTAATGGTAAAGAGAAAATATTGGACGTGCCTGATAGGCCTTCAAAGATTGATCAGCAGCCTCTTTCCTTTCTTGATCAGTCTTAAACTCCGCAAGGTAGCGATAGTAGTCACCCTTCCTGCATCAACCGGTAAGGAATTTCAGCACACGCAATTCTCTAATTGAGCCCACAACAAAAGAAAATTTCCATTGTTGAGAAGTTTAATGAACAGAGATAGAAAAGGAAATCCCAAAATTTTTGGTAATCTACACAGAAAACGTGAAAATTGATATATTACTAGCTACAAGCACATTAGAACATGCATCTGCAGGTCAATTTATTGTCCAATCAAACTTGATTTTAACCATACACTCGGGAAAACTTTGCAGTGCCAATGAGTTCCTTAAAGATAAAATATCTAGCTACCTCCGTTTATTATAATGGACTTCCGCTACAGAGCATGAATAAACAAGACGGCATATGAGTAATTTTTTGTATTTTACATTAGCTAGTATAATCAAATAGAGATTATTTACTGTTTCCAATTGCATAAGAAATGCAAGGCATTAACAACAAAGAAAAGAAAATCAATCCAAAAAAGGTACTCTAAAAGGTTCCTAGGGTCCCAGCAAACTGTATCAAATAGGTTATTATTTCGTGAATTTTAGGCATCTCATAACAGAACAGTGAAGTTAATTTTCAACAAATGAAAACGAGTAACCCTTCCCTCCCAACTACCTCTATACATCCTGCACCAACTATATTATCAGCATGATTTTTCATCAAATCAAATGCGATCATATCTTATTCCAGTTCTATAAAGCAACTGATCTTTACTAGTGCATAAATGGTCTCCATTACAGATGCCTAAATCACCTCATTTTTCGCAGGATTAATCAATTATGAATTCTGCACCTATCTTGTGTCAGAAGCTATTAATTTCTAAATAAAATAATTAAACAGACAATGCACTCCAAAAGATGAAGTAGCACTTTAACTTACATCTTATAATAAAAAACTGTAGATTCTCCAGAGCCGGAAGAGGGGATCAGATGCTGATCAATGATGGACAAGATATCATTGCATATCTTGGTAAGCTCCTCTTCTACTTTCTGGCAGTAACCCTTGATTAGTTTAACATTTTGTTCATTCCCTTTCGATTCTTCTTTCTGCTCAATAGAGGACATGATACGCCACGACGCTCGGCGGGCCCCAATGACATTTTTGTAACCCACCGAAAGGAGGTTCCTCTCCTCTACCGTCAGCTCCACATCAAGCTTGGCTACATTCTTCATGCTTTCAACCATTTCTGTATGAAGATACCGATCAATACAATAATTTGGTATACTTAAAGAAAAGTAATCATTAATTTGATTCATCCTTTATGTTCCTTGACAACACAGCTACTCTTTAATTAATAGCTCCATATAATGAAAAGTTCAAAACTTTCACCGCACATTTTATTATGTAATTCATTAATACTTCAATAGGTAAATAGTTGTATATTATGCAAAGAACCATAGACTACCTCTAAAATGGGAAATAAAATAGCAGAATAATCACATCATATCTCAGAAAAAAGATGAATGTTAACACATAACGAACCGTTTATCGTGCATACCCTATCAACACCTCAAATTTTGCACTCAAATTCCACCAAATTAGAACTCAAAATGACGACATCAATCAATAAAAAAAGTAAGCACATTGGAAAATATATTCATTTCACCAAATCATATAAGCTGAGGTATTGGGATCGTCAACATTTGCAAACAGGAGAAAATGAGAAACAAAAAAAAAAAAAAAGCACAAACTTCTCAGATCGGAGGCTAATATGACATTGCGAGGGAGAAACTAACTGCGAACACCAAATCTAACGAAAACAATCACAAATAGCCCAAATTTGCACTAAAAAAAAGGAGAAAAGAGCAATAATCAATCCACATTACGAGCCGAATCAGATGAGAGCAACCAAATGAGAAATCTCACCGTCGTATCGCTCGGCTTGCTCCGCGAGCTTCGCCAAGTAGACATGGTTCTCCCTCTCCATTTCGCCCCGCACCTGAAAAGCAAAGAGGCGCTTTTTCCGAACCCTAGAAAGAGAGAGAGAGAGAGAGAGAGAGAGAGAGAAGATGAAGGGAGAGGAGGTTAAAAATGGAACGATCCGAAAAGGGCGACGGGGTATATTTATAGGAGTGGTGGGGCCTTTAAATGGCACCTGTGGGACCCTTCTGGTACACGAAGACCAAGATCGGGCCGTCCATTCCTCCGAGACGAGCGATCGCCGCACGAATCGTGATGCGGAACCCGTCGAAGGGGCCTTCGCTGGTCGAATCGGGGCCGTCCGATCGGGCGTGATGTGGGGATGTTTTTTCAATATTAGAAAATATTTATAAAAAAAAAAGTAAAGACCAAATGAAAAGAAAAGGCGACTTTTTGCAACCACGTGTTGGTTGGGTTAGCCGTTAGTCACAATCTGACTGAACGATTATATATATGGTAATTATTTTGTTAATTTTTTTTGTACTTTTGAATTAACGAAGCTTTTATTATATTAGTATCATAATTTTTCTAACTAATTTTCTATTATTATGTTCATATTATATCGTTAGAGGTTTCCACCTTCTCGCATTCGCAAATTACGCCTTTCCACTTGGTCACAAACAAACAGTCCCTTACACCATCTCTTACTCGGGTTCGGACTTATAAGACTTTGAGCTAGAGTTCTAACTGTGGTTAGGTTCAAGACGAACCGATTCGATGAATCAGATCTATGCCATGAAAATCTTCAAGTTAAAGTTGAACAATCCCATATAAATCTCTAGGCCTAAATCCATATCTAATTCAAGCCCAACTTGGCCCAACTCAGGTTAAAGTTGAACAATTTACGCATTCCTGTAGGCCTAGTCCATATCTAATTCAAACCCAACTTGGCCCAACTCGCTTAATTCAAAGATCCAAAAGAAATGAATTCTATACTTTATTTTTCTTTTTTGAGAGAAAAGTAGTATAATACCCGCTTCATTTATTTCTTTTATAAATAATCTTAGCTGAAAATGTAAAGCAACTAGACTTCGAACTTGAAACCTCAGATACCAACCACCAAGCTCTTTGTCACTTGTGCTGGGACGGTCGCCGTCGGTTCTATGCTTTATTTTTCTCCTTTGAATTAACAAGGAATATTTAGGCCCCTTTTTACAATTATCCATTTTCATAACTCATATCGGATAAGATCTCAGAAAACCAATATTACTATTCAAAGAAGCAGCAAACCATACACAATTTGAGTTTAAAAAGAACAAAACAAAACAAAATTATTTTACGCCAATGTTCCGCACACTACATAGAAGCTATTTAAAAAACCATGCCAAAGAAGAACATGAGCACATCCTCATCAACATCTACGCCCATACAGCACCAGACAAAACAATTGGTTAGAGATCAAGAGCAAACAAATTAAACGAGAAGATAGTAACACATAGCACTACGAGACCAAATCAATGAATAAAGTAAGGAATTTCAACAGCACGCGGAGGTAAAATTAAAGCCTTTGAATGGTCCCAACATAGATTATTGTATCGTGGCGCTCGACAACCGTATGTAGACAAACCGAATAAACTAAAATAAGGCTAAAGTTAACATTAATCATATTGAAATGCGGAGCAATGCACATGGTGAGATTTGGGAGTTGGTGTTTCATTCAACAAAAGTTAGAAGATGAGGATATAAAAATATTATTAGCAATAAGTGGTCAATAAGTGGTTTGCCTGCATGACTTAGCTTCCAAACAGCAGCTTATCTACCACTCTAAGAAGGGGCAATGAAATATTTGATGAATTAAAAAGCAATTATATCCAAATCTATATACCAACTATATGCTGACTATGTCGATCCACTAGTAAATGTGAGGAGAAAGATATTTACAAATTCACTAGAAGCCGGTAAAGGGGAAGGATGTCCAAACAGGGAACAAAAAAAAGGGCTATGGACATTAAATTCAAGATCTACTAGTTCAAATGGACCAAATAGTGCTTCTCACATATAAGCAGCAGCTATATGGACATTAAATTCAAGATCTACAGGTTCATTTGCTTCAAACAATTTGATGGAGAACTCATCTCATGTTGTCATCTTACCTTTCCCAGCCCAAGGCCATGTGATCCCCCTCATGGAGCTCTCTCACCGCTTAGTAGAACACGGCTTCAAGATCACCTTCGTCAACACCGACTTCAACCACGGGCGCATCCTCCGCACCTTATCTGAGAAAGGAGATCTCCCCAGAGGGATAAATATGGTCTCTATTCCGGACGGATTGGGTCCGGGTGAGGACAGGAATGATCTTGGAAGGCTTACCGAAGGGTTCACGGCGATCATGCCTGGTCATTTAGAGAAGCTCATTAGAGAGATTAACGACGCAGAAGGAGAGAGTTACAAGATTAAGTGGATGGTCGCGGATGCGAATATGGGGTGGTCTTTTGCTGTGGCTAAGAAGATGGGCATTAGAGCAGTTTCCTTTTGGCCTCCCTCCGCGGCATTGCTCGCAATTATGCTGAGAATCCCCAAGTTCATTGAGGATGGTGTACTTGACGAAAGAGGTAGACATCATTTGGTTACAATCGATGATTTTCCCTATTCACATAAACAAAGGAAAAATAAAATGTATTGATCTTACTGAAATATCTTTTGCAAGTTTCTTTTACATGACCAGAAACTTTTAAAGGAAATAAATGAGAACAATGATAGGTGAAAGATTTTAACACTCGATAGTTTTCAGTACTCCAATGAACCAATCTAAATGGCAACTACTGATGCTGCAGCCGTATTTATGATTTTGCAAATTTAAAATTGCTTCTTGACTCTTAGTTTCTTTCTTCTTTGAGTGTAATCTCTGTACAAGTTTCTTTCGATGATTGTTTTGTAAAACATATAAAGTTTAACTACCTAAAACTTCCTTTCATTTATCTCACAGTAAGAAAAATGGACAACATATACAAGTGCACACTTTGATTCCATCTACCTGTAGGTTCCTACTTTATTTTTATTTTTTTTCGGGAGGGTGGGGGGGGAGTGGAGTAGGTTGCTATTTAGGTCCATATCACTATCAGAGTCTTCCATTTTGTAGCTTATTTGGTTGTTCTGAAGTATGACAGTTGTGGAAACTGTGCCACCAGGATAATTTAATGTTGTCTTGCGAAATCAAAGCAAGACAAAAAAAAAGGAAAAGAAGTGGTGAACTCTGGATCAGTAATTGTGACTCCAACATATTCATTTGCATCCTCAGCTGTTTCGGAGATAACAAAACACAAATGACAAAAATAAAAAATAAAAATATGAAAGGAAACTGAAGCTATTCTGCAAATATACCAAAGGAGCTTTGTAAGTGGTCCATCAATTCTTTCTCATGATTTGCATTCTATGCAGGGCTACCCAAGAGAAAAGAGACAATTCAGCTGAGCCCCGGAATGGTCCCTATCGAGACGACTGAGTTTTCGTGGAACCACATCGGCGATCCAAAAGGCCAGCCGATCATCTTCCAGCTGATACTCCAGAACAATCAAGCAACCGAACTCGCCGACGTCATCATCTGCAATTCGTTCCACGAAATCGAGTCGGCGACATTCGCCTTGTACCCAAACATACTACCCATCGGTCCACTAATGGCAGATCACAAGTTCGAGAAGCCGATCGGGCATTTCTGGCAGGAAGACATGACCTGTTTACACTGGCTGAATGAACAATCTAACAACTCCGTCGTATATGTAGCATTTGGGAGCTTCACTGTATTTGATCGAATTCAGTTAGAAGAGCTTGCTCACGGACTCGAACTCACTAAACAGCCGTTTTTATGGGTCGTGAGACCGGACTTTACGGATGGATCAAGTAATGAATGGTTAGAAGGGTTTCGAAGCCGAGTCAAAGGACAGGGAATGATTGTAAGCTGGTCTCCACAACAGCAAGTGCTGGCTCACCCTTCTATTGCTTGTTTCATATCGCACTGCGGGTGGAATTCGACTATGGAGGGAGTGAGAAACGGGGTTCCTTTTTTGTGCTGGCCTTATTTCACGGACCAGTTTCTCAATCAAAGTTATATTTGTAATTCATGGAGGATCGGTTTCAAATTGACTCCTGATGAAAGAGGGATTATATCGAGGGAGAGAATAAAAGAGAAGGTAGAGGAGTTGCTCGCGGACGAAGAGGTAAAGGCGAGGGCTTTTTTGTGGAGGGATATTGCTCACAGGAGCATAAGCGAAGGAGGGTCTTCGTATGAGAATTTCAAAAAAATTGTTAACATAATAAGCCAGGATCGCTGAATTAATTTCAGCATTCAGAGGAGGATCAAATGAGAGATACACATTTATCATGCCTAATTTACGATTTCGAACAAGACAATGTGGACAGCACTGAATAAAGAATTGTTCGAATGTCAAAGCACAAAAAAGAAGAAAAAAACACGAAACTTATTCTGTATCATCTGCTTCTAAAGTTTTCTACTTCATGTATTAGGACTCAGGGTCGGTTGTCGAAAGATGTAATGGCGCATAGTGTGCTATGATTACCAAAAATTGTACAACTCATTTAGGTGGATATATTTCATCGATGAATGTTTGCAAATTGCAAAGCTAAGGAATAAATCCAACCATTCGAATCCCACGAGCTTGTGCTAAGCTCACAAATTGTTTGTGAGCATAGAATTGTTCTAGCACACAAGCTTAACAAGATACATATTGCGTATTAAAAGGGTTATTAATAAGCATGGTCCTGTTTAGCATGTTAAAATGGAATTATGTATTAAAAAAAAAACTCTTAATTGTTACAAGATTTTCATTCGAGAATTTTACAATGGTCTCACACTATTCACAGTGATCATCACTAATGAGCATACATTAAAACAAGCAAGTGAACTGCATCTCATTTAGAAAATCTTTGTAAAGCTATGAAAACTTTAAAATAATAATAAACAACATACAGTGCATTATTAGCTCCAAAGCTGATTCAATTTTAGAACTATATCTCTACAAGTGCGATCACCATCAGTAGGCCACTAAATTCATTTAAAATATTCCGAGAGAGTAAGTTGGATCATAAGTTATGGTGTAATTAACGTGGGCACCTCACATTAATTTTTTTTTTGGCTCAAAACTGATAGCAAGCCTGCAACGTGGTTTAATCTAGTTGCACTGCACTGAGCAGCATTTCGTGGACCATAATTTTACTTATATTTTTAAAAATTTAGTCAAAATTAAAATAACTTAAATCACGTTTGAGGAAAACAAAAAGTTTTTTTTTAAAAATAAATAAAAAAATTTAAATGGGTTGGGCCGTGCCCACACCACGGACGGGCTCGGGCCGGCCCAACACGGCCCTCGACCTGTGCCAAATTGGGCTCGCTCGCGGATTGCCCGATCTTTTTTTCCACCCTTAGCCTCGCATGAGAGATTAAACATGGGGATTAAATCTCTGACCTTAATCTATAGCACTAAACTAGTGGATTTCAAATGGTTTAGTAATAATAATAAAAAAGTTATTAATAAATTTCACTGTATATAAAAATAACACAATATAAAGTGATTGTGAAACAATTTACCTTTTAACATCTAAGTTCATAAAATGCACATTTGGAAATAATTCACGTTCATAAAATGCACATCTGGAAGGGAAGAAATAATACGATTTTTAAAAACCTCTTTGCTGACCCTCTCTCCGTAGTTAGGGATATCAAGGAGCAGGGAAAAGAGTGGAGAGATTTTTGTTGAGCTGGTTAATAAGCTGATCACTTTTGTTATTTTTTCTCTTTCCTTCTTTCTTTGAACTTTATCTTATTATTTTTCTTTTCGAGGCCGCGTTGCCTCACTATTTGTAGCCAAGTTCATTTTCCAAATGAATGAAGCGGGTAGCGTGCTACCTTTTTCTCAAAAAAAAAAAGAAAAAAAAAAGAAATAATTCACGTTGACGTGACTAATTTATAACATAAGAAGAAAGAAAAACATTGACTAGATTAATTAATTCGATTGTGAATAATAATGAATATAAAATATGAACTAAAATTGCCAACCTGTTGAGTTTCCAATCCTGTCTCATTGTAGAGTAAATAAAAGGAAAAAAAATCCAAGAGACTCCACCATATCTACACCATTAATTTATACCATAGACTCCCTCATAACATATTAAGTACATAACTTGTATATATACAATCCTAATTAAATTACATAGTAATGTATCATATATATTTCACGGACAGAGATGAGATATTTAAGTAAATTCTTTGTCCATTAATTCTTTTCACTTATGTTTAAACACCGTTGGAACAACTCATGCATGTCACCATTGGGGAGTAATGTGCGGATTAAATGAGTGAGATAAATACTTAACCAAGATTATTCCCAAACAATAAATGGGCAACTAAAGCCACCAAATTTGAATTAAATGCACACTAGGAGGGAGCAAATTAACGGTCCTAAAATGACACATAATTAGAACAAAGCTAAACCTCTCTTACAATGAATCATAAAGGAGTTTCCATATTCCCCATATTCAACTTAAATACCCACCAGAAAATGGGCACTAATTTGCAAAGTTTTATTCCCTTCCATTTTGATGTCATTTGCTGTGTATAAATGTAACCTTGCAAAACAAAATGATCATAAGCACAAGAACATCACAAGAAAAAAAAAGAAACGTGGAGAGAGAGAGGGAGAGAGATAGAGAGTGGTGTGTGGGAGTGCACAAACTATAAAAAGAGAAAATGATTAAGTGTTGTGGGTTTTTTCTCGTAGTAATAGCCATAAGCGTAATGGCCACGAAAACAGTGGCCGAAGTTGCATGGGACACTGCCCATGCAACGTTCTATGGGGACATGTCCGGAGCAGAAACTATGCGTACTCTCTCTCTCTCTCTCTCTCTCTCTCTCTCTTTTTCTCTACATTAATTTTTTGAACTTTTTTTTTTTTTTGTTTTAGCTAAAATGTGTGCCACCCTTTTTTTATAGACGATTTTGAAACATTTTTCTAAGTTTTATTTTATAGTTTCTCGATCCTTCAACTACCATTTTGTACCCTTTCTCTTCTTTGCTAACATATTTTTCGCACGTCCAACGCAGAAGGAGCTTGCGGGTACGGCGATTTATTCAAACAAGGCTATGGCCTCGAGACCGCAGCCCTAAGCACGGCGCTCTTCAACAACGGCCAAACTTGCGGTGCGTGCTTCGAAATCCAATGCTACGACGACCCGCAGTGGTGCGCACCTGGCACGATCACTATCACCGCTACCAACTTTTGTCCCCCGAACTATTCTAAACCTAGTGACGACGGCGGCTGGTGCAACCCGCCTCGCAAGCACTTCGACCTCTCGATGCCCATGTTCGTAAAAATCGTAAAGGACTACCACGCGGGCATCGTCCCCGTGCAATTCCGCCGCGTCACCTGCGTGAAGCAGGGCGGCATGCGGTTCGAAATTAAAGGAAACCCTAACTGGATTTTGGTGTTGGTTTACAATGTGGCCGGCGCGGGCGATGTTGTTGCGGTGTCGGTGAAGGGGTCGTCGACGGACTGGATAGCGATGTCGAGGAACTGGGGACAAAATTGGCAAACCGGGACGCAATTGGAGGGGCAAAGCTTGTCGTTTAAGGTGACCACCAGTGATGGCCGGACGGTCGAGTCCGATAATGCTGTGCCGTCGAATTGGCAATTCGGTCAGAATTACGAGGGCGGTCAATTTTAATCAAATTGTTCATAGACGAGAAAAAAAGAGTGGAAAATTTGTGTCAGGTTGACAAGTCGAATGTGCCGAGTAGTCGGTTGTTTTTGTAGTACTATTTGATTGACGAGGAGTTTATGTTGTTGTGATGGCTCTTCTTGTTTGAATAAAATTTGTTATTTTTTTGTTACTTTTATTTTCTTTGTAAAAGTTTATTCTTGTGCTTTGTTCTAGTAAAAATCTAGATAGAATATGGTCTTTTAGTTGGTTTATGAGCTGTAAGAATAATTTTAGTGGTTAAGTGTTTTTTTATTTTCCTTTACATTTTCTTTTAATCTAAATTGGCATGCTTAACAACTGGAAAAGTTACATACAATAGTAGAAAGAATTCGATAAGGCCACTGCTATATATTGCCACATTCATTTTTGACATTGCCAAAAATGATACATTATATTTATTCGTATTTTATTTTTTTTGCTCTGATAATAACAAAATATGGTCCAACAATATTAATTTCCGTTCCAAAAACTTTTTTATATATATACACTAAAGAGATGTTCAGTGACAAACTGGGAGAGATGGAAAAGAATATTTTAAAATACAAAAAAGACTCATTACGTACACATGGAAGTTACAAGTATGGAAAGGACAAGAGAATTTGATCTTAATTATACTACAATTTGATCTTAATTTGTTTCTCTCTAAATGTGGCTTGTTGTATGAGAGGGAACAAAAAAAAAAAGATTACATATTTTTCACATATTTCCTTATCGATTTTACGGGCTAAATTATATTCTATGTGAGGAGTGTGCGGTGCACATGCTGACCTGGTGCACTGGGACTGGGCAAGGTTTTTTTATTTTCTGAACTTAAGGGTACTCCGTAAATATGGTGAAGCCGAGGGGTAAATACGGGTACCAGTCGGAATTAGAACTGCAGAATCTTAGCCCCTGCTATCGGGGGCACATTGGTCATTTCAACTTCAAACGGCTTAGAACAGTGAGGAAAATTTTCACTTATGACACTCAAAGTAAATCTAATTACATAATATCTCTCCAAATCTTATTTTTGCGTATACTTATTTTGCATTCTTTCACTCCAAGTTGCTGCATATTTACATATCTATATTTTTGATTGAGAGCAGTTCACATTAAAATGATAGTAAAAATATTCTGCTAGCTCCTCCTTAAGAAGAGATCCCTTACAACATATAACCTACTGAAGAGAGGTTGGATCGAAGACACAGCCTATGAGCTGTGCGGGACTGAAGAGAAAAGTGTGGACCACTTTTTCACACCGTGCGTCTTTACTAAATTTCTATTAGTGATGGCTGTGGAGGATGTCCAATCTAGGGATTTGGGAGATGACGTTAATTTGGTCTGGGATAGATGGATGGGTAGGAAAGGATCGCAGTCTATGAGTAATAGGCTAACTGGATTAGTAGTTTGCTGGTGGATCATTTGAGAGGTCAGAAATGATACGATCTTTAGAAAGGTCCAGCCGGATCCCCTGCTAGTAATTCACAAGATTAAACAGTTGACGAATCTTTAGAAACATCTTCTCTTAGGTAATTGACACTACTGCAAATCATAGTCTTTTTTTTTCGCCCGCCCAGTCCGAGGCCTTGGATGCCTTACCCCTATAGTCTAATTTATCTTTCTAATGAATGAAGCGGATAGCTTGCTATTATTTTCTCAAAAAAAAAAAAGCAATATATTAGAGTACACATATATATAGTGCATAAAGGGAAATTCTCAAGAAACCTTGTCGTAATATGGATATAATTAGGGGTATGTCTGCAAAAGTACCGAAATGTGAATCTGGGATATATCTCAGCCTTCCAGTAGAAGCCATCAGCGATTTGTAATTAACTACAAAATGGAGGGCGTTTTCCGTTATATAGCCCCCGCTTCGGCAACACCACCACCACCACCACCACTGCTTCGACGTTGCTAAAAGTCCCCACCGCGCGGCGAAAACCCTCTCGGCCCTCCGAATCTCCCTCGTCCCGCGCTACTCCCTCCTCTATAAAACCCCTCCCCCTTCTTCTTCTTCATCTTCTTTCTCCTCCCCCAATCTAGGGTTTCGTTCTCTCCCCCTCCGAACCCTAATTTCGCCTCCTTCCACCTTCCAGTTCCACCATTAGCGATCCCCGATTCGATCTCTCCCCCGATCCATGGAGTTCAACCAGGGGATTGGCTACGAGAAGGCGTACCGCCTCTCTAACACCAACCACTCAGAGGTCGCCCCCGCCCTCCCCCTCCCCTCTCTCCCTGTGAGCTTCGGCGCCGCGGATGCGCGGATCGAGCTCTTCGACGAGCCCTCCCATGGCGCTCGGCTAGGCGATCGCCCAGACGTCCTCTCGCACGCCGCCGCGATCGCGGAGCTCCTGAGGAACTGCGACGTTGGCTACCTGTAAGTGGTTTCAGGATTAATTTTGCATTTTTAGTGCCATCTACACTTGTCGAGCTTATTTGGTCTCCTTTACTACAAGTAATTTGAAGGAGAAGCCAAGGGAAGCTCCGAACGATCCGAGGGAGTGTTCCAGGCTGTATCAGCAAGTCCTCAAGTACAACCGCGAAGCATTTGCTAGCTCTTCTCGAGGTAAACAATACTCAATTAGTGTATATGAGATAACGAAAGGATTATGCAAAGCTTGCCTTTTGTTTTACTTCCGTGCAGTTACTTTTTCTTTCTCTTTTAGCATACTTTCTGTTCGCAACAATATATTTGTACTTTAATGCTGATATATATATATATATATGTATTGTGAGGTCTGAAAAGCTTACCTAGGTTTTATTGTATCTCATAGATAATTAGGATCATGACGATAGGCTACTAGGGAAGAAGAATCTTGGTTGGGTAGTAGATCATTAAATTTACTAAGGATCGAGACGTTTGCTATTTGACAGTTGAATTATTGTGGAATAACTCTCCAAAATTTTAGTTATCGACTTTTTTTAAGACATGAGCTTTTGTGGAGGATAAGTTCGCAAATTTTTTTTATTGAAAGTGCAGTGACTCTTAATACCTTCTGAAAGCATTTGTAACTTTTTTTCTTTGATTGTATTATGCTAGAAGGTTGGGATTCTTGAACCAAAGACTAAAAATTTACTTTATGTTGGTCAAATAAGCACCACAATTATAACTGTTGCCATTTGTTTTATCACAAAAACCATTGTTTGCTCTTCTGGAAAATGTTCTGTAGTCTTAGTTATCCCTTCTTATCGAAAAGGATCAAACATTGATTTGTTAAATATTTAGCCCACCCGCACTTTGCGACCTTATCAAAGATACTTTACCTTGGTTGTCCGTGCTAATTTTCTGCTGGGCTGTTTAAGTTTCTCAGGTCCGCTTTTGGATCAGAGCCCTCATAATCAGATACCTGAAAGGAAACCTTTTGAACAAAACGGAATTAATGTTCTTCAAGTACCAAGGGAGTATGGAGCTTCTTTTGATGACCATCCACAACGGAATCTCGTTCACGTGAGTTATTCTAGGTCACATGCTAGGTGTTTAGTTTCTTTTTCTTATCTCTAACCATTTGCTTTACAAATTATAGGATCAACCTGCTCTTGCTAGTTCAAGGAAACCGAAAGTTAGGAAAAAAGAGAGCGAAACTATTCCTTCGAATTCTGGTCTAGATATTCCTGATCATCAAGGTTTGCCGTACTTCTATATAATCTCTGCTACCTTTTCTTTCTAATTACTTTTGGGTTGATGGTGACAACCCTCAAACGTTTCAGATGCCATTATGAACTTCTGTGAGATGGTGGAAGACTTCTGCGGGAAAGCAGAAGTCCCTGATGATTTAGAAGGATCCGATGGGTTCTCTCTTCCTTTAGCTGATATCAAAGCTCTTGTAAATGAAATAACATTGGTTCATTCAAAGAAGTTTTTGCACTCCATTCCTCTTGATACTCTTACAAGACTGATAAACGTTCTAGATCGTCTTATCCAGTGTGCACAAGGTGTATCCATTGAAGGAAATGAAAATGTAAGTTATATATGCTATCGCTATGCTGTCTTAAATGCAGAATTTGTGACTTTTTCATTTTGATCATTGAACTTTTCTCTTACATAATTTCTTGCCTTTCAATGTCTATGTTTATATAATATGTTAAGGAATTCCCAAAAATATTCATTATTAGCTGTGGCAATTTTTTGTCAAATTTCACTTTAAAAAAAAATTTAAGTGTTGTTTATCTGTTTTTGGTAGCAGTATACTGTTTCATTATACTGTGATTCAATGAGTATATTACATTTTGACTGATTAAGTGGATGTTCCAGCCTGATTTAGATTGTGAGACCGTGGTTCTGTGTGCACTGGAGTCCACTCATGCAGCTTTAGCGATTATGAGTCACCATGATATGCCAAAGCAACTTTATAGAGAAGAAGTATGCTCACCGTTAATTTTCTTGACATTTGTATTTTCATTTGGATGCACTTATACATATCTTTTGCTGTACTCACTAGTACATATGAGTGTCATTTATATACTTATTTGGAAATTTTGATTCGCCATATATCAGATTATCGAGCACATTCTTGATTTCTCAAGGCATCAGATCATGGAATGCATGGCTGCGTGTAGTCCAGCCTACCGCAATCTTTACAAACCAAGTGAAAATGGTGCAAATGATGGTAAACTTCCACATTCTGGAACTATCACGTGCACTTGTTTCTCAAATTGATGCAATCCTATTTTCTCATGCCTACTTTATTAATTATGCGCATACTTTATTCCATTGATGAAGAGGAAAGTTTTACATGTAGTTTAAAACAGTCAAAACTTTTGACCTTTTGGCGGGCATGTTGGAACATATATGTTTTGGTTTATGAACATCTTTATTTTGCTCCTTGGAGCAGTTAGACACAACACCTCCTTTTTAGCTTATATCCTCAATACCTTTTTATTCTTTCTATAACAGAGCTACTATTCTGAGGATTAATAATGATATTCCAGTATGATATTAACTGCATTGTGCCACTTTGGAATTAATATGAACACCAATATATAATTTTGACAATTGAGTTACTTTTATTATATTGTAGTTGATGAGGATGAAGAGGATGACATCGATAATAGTTCGGTAGGCAAAAGGCGGCGTAACATTCGTAGTGTGAACACGAGGAAGCCTGCTGGAAACAAGTTTGCTTATAACTTCTACTTAATACATTTGTTTATTGTATTTTCTTGCATTCCTGTAAAGTATTTCCATATCTCTTCCTGGCAGGGTTTCTGTAGCTGTTTATTCTGTGGTACAGAAACTTTGTTTAATATTAGGGTTTCTCAAAGAACTCCTGTCAGTGGTGCGCTTGTCCGATAGTTGCATTCTGCAGTTAGTGAAAACAAGCTTCTCAACATTTCTGGTGGATAATATACAGATTTTACAATTAAAGTCAATTGATTTGATTTGTGGGGTAATAATTCCTTGACTGACATTTTTTCTATTGTAATGGATATATGTCTGTTTTATTTTTCCTCTCTTTTTTTAACCCAATATTTTCTCATATACAGGTATTTGCTTCATACACGCAACACAAGAGCTTCTTGATAGATGAAACAATTCAGCTTCTTCGTAAGTTGCAATTTTCAAAGCGAGCCCTTAGGACTTATCATCTTGCAGATGAAGAGCAAAAGCAGATCCAGATGATAACAGCCTTATTTGTCCAGTTGGTCCAATTCAGTGCAAACGTGCCCGACAGTTTAAAGACAACAGTGAATTGGAATACCATCTTAGATGCTTCAATTGATGCAAGTTACCCAATGAATTGTCATGAAGCTGCAACTGAAGTGTGTTGCATTTTCTGGACAAGTGTTCTTCAACGTTTCACTACTGCTAAAACTCAGGATGTAACAGAATCCAAAGTGATCTTAGAGAACCTTGTGATGGATTTGCTGATGACCCTGAATTTACCTGAGTATCCTGCTTCTGCTCCTATACTTGAGGTAATACTACCCTCTCCTTGAACTGTTGCTAAAGCTTAGGATCTTATAGAGCTTTTATCATAGTTATAATATACAAGTGCTACCGCCACTCTATTTCCCCAACACCCTCTTTGTGTAGGATAGGCAACATGATAATCAAATTTTGCCACATTGCACTGACAGATCTGCCATGATCGTATATGATTGGACTGTTGCCTATAATAGAGAAAACCTTCCCTCTAGGCA
Source organism: Puya raimondii (assembly GCA_016920855.1). NCBI lineage: Eukaryota > Viridiplantae > Streptophyta > Magnoliopsida > Poales > Bromeliaceae > Puya > Puya raimondii. Next base: position 47,367,080 of record JABWPP010000050.1, on the reverse strand, counting down.
TGCACGGTGTCATTGCCTATGCTCTGAAATGAAGTAGAAAATACTCGCTTATAAGTCTTTGTGGTACATTTGCAGGTTCTTTGTGTCTTGTTACTCCAAAATGCTGGCTTGAAATCTAAGGACACCTCAGCACGTTGCTTGGCTATTGAGCTTCTTGGCACTGTCGCTGCAAGACTCAAACGTGATTCTCTAATTTGCAGTAGGGATAAGTTTTGGATCTTGCAGGAGCTAGTTGGCGCTGGTGGCAATTCTGATGACTTGAAGGATACATGCTCTGTCTGTCTTGGTGTCAGAGGTGTGAATATTGTTTGTCATGTTTGTGGAAGATGCTTTCATTCAGATTGCTTAGGACTTGGTGGACAAGAAAATATGGTTCGGGATTGGTCTTGCCATTTATGCTTCTGCAAAAAGCAGCTCAGTGTCTTAGAGTCATACTACAAGATAGATAGCAAAGATTATGTTAAAAGGAACGCAGGCTCAGCAAGCAAAAGGCCTGGAAATTCTGACTCTGTCACAAGTTTGGAAGTTGTTCAACAAATTCTTTTGAATTATCTGCAGGAAGCTGGTTCACGAGATGATGGAAATCTATTTACTCGATGGTGCGTATTTTGAGATTCAAATTTAAGTATGTGTATTATATGAAAATTTAAACTCTTATTATTGCAGGTTTTATCTTTGCCTGTGGTATAAGGATGATCCGCAATCTCATGATAAAATAATCTACTATCTTGCAAGATTGAAATCAAAGGAAATTTTGCGAGATTCTGGTGGCAGTTTGGTGTTGTCGAGAGATTGGGTTAAAAAAATTTGCCTAGCGCTGGGGCAAAAAAACTCCTTTTCCAGAGGATTTGATAAAATTCTTTCCCTTCTTTTGGTAATTACTATCGACGTCCTTTTCTCTCATTGTTCATTAATGTTACCAATTTTTTGTACTGAAGGTCATATCAATTCTTGTTCTTAGGCCAGCTTGAGGGAAAACTCTCCGGTAATAAGAGCAAAGGCCTTACGTGCAGTGAGTACTTATAAACTTACAGATCATCTTGTCTAGGACATTGTCTCTTTTTCTTTTCTTATGTGGTGTCTCCTGTGTATATACAGGTTAGTGGTATTGTTGAAGCCGATCCGGAGGTTCTATGTGACAGACGTGTCCAATGTGCTGTAGAAGGAAGGTTTTGCGACTCTGCAATCTCTGTTCGTGAAGCTGCTCTTGAACTCGTTGGTAGGCATATTGCTTCACATCCTGATGTTGGTTTGAAGGTCAGCAAACTCTTGCAAGTTTACTTCAAAGTTTCTTTTACATGTATTCTATGAAGAGATTTTATTTTATCTTACTTCAAAGTAATTGGCTGTGCAGTACTTCGAAAAGGTTGCTGAGCGTGTAAAGGACACAGGAGTTAGCGTGCGCAAACGTGCCATCAAGATCATCCGTGATCTATGTACTTCCAATACTAATTTTTTGGAGTCAACACGAGCTTTTATTGAGATAATTTCTCGTGTTAATGATGAAGAATCTAGTGTACAGGTAAGTTGCATCTTCGATCTTCTTAGTAATTAATCTGTGGCCATCAGCTTAATATACTCGATTTTTCTCTGAGGACTGGGATGGATGTCATATTATCTGCTGAGAGATATTCATACTTCTTTTCTGGTGGAAGAAACTATATTATTACAATTGCATCAAAGAGAAATTTTTATGGGTCAAACAAAAAGATATTCTGCTTGATGAAAAAGGTTTGATCACAGCGCTTACTGCTAAATTTTATCACCAAGGACTTTAACAGTCCAAAAATCAATGTTAGACAACTGCACGAGTAGATTTTCCTATCCATTGGTTTCAATTAAATTCACTATAACTATGTAAGAAATATTTTACTTTATTTGACACCTCTTATCCATGCATCAAGCCATCCATAAAGGAACTGCTCCTGGGCACTAGTGTCATGGATGTATGATGAAGCTTCCTTTTTGGAAATCCGCATGGAATGATACTGCTAGTCTGTTGCTCTGTTAGACAGGCGCACATGACAGTGCTCACTTACATGTGCAATCGCTTTAACTTAGTTCAGATATTTTTTTTTTGCAAGAACTAATTCCACATTACATGTCATACTGTCTGTTAGGATCTTGTATGCAAAACATTTTATGAGTTCTGGTTTGAAGAACCAACTGGAAGTCATAAGCACTATGTTGCTGATGGTAGTTCTGTGCCTATGGAAGTGGCGAACAAGACTGAGCAAATTGTCGATATGTTGAGAAAGATGCCTAACCATCAGCCGCTTGTTACCATCATAAAACGTAACTTATCACTTGATTTTCTCCCGCAATCTGCTAAAGTTACTGGGATGAATGCAATATCTCTGGCATCTGTACGTAAGCGCTGTGAATTGATATGTAAGCGCTTGTTAGAAAGAATTTTGCAGGTAAAGGCTTCCTATCATATATACAGGTTTGTATCAGATGAAATTTTATCTGGCTAGTTTTATACACTTTTTTTTTTTTTTTTTTTTTTTTCAATTTTTAAGGTTGAAGAGGGACAGAGTGATGAAGAAGAGATCCATGCACTTCCTTATGTACTTGCCTTGCATGCATTTTGTGTTGTCGATCCAATGCTTTGTGCTCCAGCAACAGATCCATCCCAGTTTGTGGTGACACTTCAGCCATACCTTAAGAATCAGGTGAGTATTCACTAACATTTTGGATTCATAGTCACTAATTGGCCGTTAGCTTTTTGATATTTCATTTCAGCTCAAGCTGGCCATATGTTAATTTTGTAATCTGTAAACATGTGATTCTGTCATATGAAATCCTTTTCTCTTGTCCAACATGATATATAATAAAAACCAGATTGTTATAATTGAGTGCAATCATTTATTCTTTTGCAATTTGCATGAGTGAATGCACTGCTTGCTACTTGTAAGCAATGAGTTGCCAATCAGATGCTTTTTGCTTACGTCATCTTACAACTGCTTAGTTGATGTAGGACTGATACCCCATCTTTGTATGCAGGTTGACAATAAATCGACTGCTCAGTTGCTTGAAAGTATAATATTTATAATTGATTCTGTTCTCCCTCTGCTTCGGAAGCCGCCGCAAAGTCTTATTGCCGAGCTTGAACAGGACCTGAAACACATGATAGTTCGACATTCTTTCCTGACAGTTGTGCATGCTTGCATCAGGTGTGAATACTCCTCTCTTCCATATGTAATTGCAAGAAATTTTGCAGTGACTTATATGCTCTATAGATCTCTATGATTTTATTTATTTATTTTTCTACTGTAGGCATCTTCTTCATGTATTAATTTAATGAATAGCAATGCATTTTTAGCTTTGGTTGTTTGCATGTGTAAATGCATTTTCTCTTAAACTCTTTTCTTTGTTCCCTGCTTTACGGAACAATGTGAACACACGATTTGGCTGTTTCTTATATGCACCAAAATTGTTATGCCTTAAGAAATGTCTGTAGGTTGTCATTTTGTATTCTCAACAATTATATTGCCAGAGTTCTTGTATTCCTTTTCTTTTATTATTTGGAAACCCAAACTTTCAACTGTATATTTACTATTTAGTTAATGCTGTCCAGTAGTACGCTCTTTGCTGTCATAAACACACTTCTTCCTGGCAACTGCTTTAGCCTACTATTTGACTTATTCACTTTTTACCGTTGCACTTAATGCATAAGAACTCCTTAAGTAACCAAAGTCTTGGTAAAATTTTGGTGATAAGCAAAAGCAATATGCCTGTTTGAATGTGGTCTTCACAGTCTGATGCCACCTATTGCTGTTTATACTCTTTTCTCTACTAAGGGTCAATTTAAGTTATTGTTACGGCAATGATGAAGGCAAATCTGAGGATATGCATGATTTGGATTCGGATTCAACTAATTGTCCCTTATTGGCTTTATGTCTTAGAATTAATGCTATCCTAACTGAAATGAGGAAAACTCAAATGGGCATAAATCCTATAATTTGTTTGTAGTACTCAAAGTTGCCATTTATTGAAGTTGTTTGCTGGATGCGGTTAGTTTCTTCATTTTGTCCTGTATCAACAATAAAACATCAGCTCTTTAACCCTTTTATTAGTTTAATTGATGTTGATTCATCCATCACCTGTGATTATTTATCCTTTCTATTCTTGTCAACCTTTAGTATAACCTTGTGTCAAAAAATAATAATGGCTGATTATATTCTTCCATCCAGGTGTCTTTGTTCACTTAGTAAAATAGCTGGCAAAGGTGGATATCTAGTGGATTATCTTGTTCAGATTTTCTTCAAACATCTACTTACTCCAAGTTTTGATAATAAGCAGGTAATTTTAATTGCTTTTATATCTTGGATGCAGGAGCTTCCGATGTCATAAATTGTGATATAGTTGAAAATCTTTAGCTGGATTCTTTGATTGTGTAGCTTTAGAGTATTATAAGATTTTGTATGTAACTTGTTGCTAGTTTAGACTTTACCTAACACAACTGCCCTGTGTTCATCTTTCTCACCATTCACCAACGTTTCAGTGGTGGTAGTGAGATGGATTGTGGGCTCAAATAGCAAGTGTGAATACAGAGACCGATTTTAAAGCAATAGGTGTCAATTACAGAATTTTGTTATGATTTTTGTTTTTATTCTTTTGTTTTCTGCACACTATCATTAAATGAGCAACTCAAATTCAAATGACCATCAAGTTATTAAATTGAGCGACTCAAGTTCAAATGACAGTTGCTTAATTTAATGACTTGGCAATCATTTGAACTTGGCAGTCATTTGAACTTGAGTTGCTCAGTTTAGGGACACACAGACTGCACATGTTACTTGCATGTTGTAATATTGACAGTCATCAACATGTTCATCTAATGATCGAATTTTTTTTGTGCGATTTTCAGCTGTTGGGCCGCTCCTTATTCTGTCTAGGGCTGCTCCTTAGGTATGGGTATGAACTAATGTCCACAGGTGATAATCAACATCTCCCTATTGTTAAGAGTCTTTCATTACTTAAAAAGTACCTTCTCGTCGAGGATGACTTTGGCTTGAAAGTCCGAGCTTTACAGGTCCGTTATTACGATACATATATTTGTAGTTCTTCTCGATTTCACCACATGATCTTCATTCTTTTCGTATTCACAGGCATTAGGTTATATACTAATTGCCAAGCCTGAATATATGCTGGAGAAGGATATTCTAAAACTTCTAGAGGCAGCACTTTCTTCCCATAGTGATCATCGTTTAAAGGTATTTAATTTAGGGATTTTACATCCCTTCAAAATCATATATTTACATAATAGCTCTGTAAAATCTGAATTTAAATATATAACCCTTGAATGTGTAGCTTGTTACAAAAAGTACCTTTGAACTATGGAAGCCATCAGATTCATGGGAAAAGAATTGATTTTTTTATCACAACATAAAGAGGGACATTTTTCCCAGTATGAGGTATATTATATGTAATAGTAGAAGGCCATACATGCTGAAAGTAAGTCTCTGAATGACATATATGAATCACAGTTTACAGAGTTATGTATGTAAATAGATTATTCTCTGGGGTACATAGGTAAACATTATTTTCCATTTTAAGAATGCGTTTTTTTTTAAAAATCTTCTTTTAACTTAATTCTACTGGCCAGATGCAAGCATTACAAAACCTTCATGAGTATCTTCTTGATGCAGAGAGCCAACTTGGTACGGATAATACCAATAAGGCTCCTGCCCAGTATGTAGAAGAAAATGGAAATAAAGTGCCTGTGGCTGCGGGTGCTGGTGACACTAACAATTGTGGGGGAATTATTCAGTTGTACTGGAATCATATCCTTGAAAGATGCTTGGATGCAAATGACCAAGTTCGCCAGTTTGCTCTTAAGGTACTACTTTTGTTCTCGACATGTATCCCCGCCTTGCTTTGCCTATTCCATTCCATTTGATGATAAAAAGAACGGGAAGGCCCTGTGATATCCTTTTGTTTTGACTTGATCCCTGAACTTTTCATCTTAACTAGTTCCGTCACTTTCACATATATATCAATTTTATCCCTGCTGGTTAGAAAAAGCTCTGCCATTGACTTTTGCTGTAAACTGTTAAGTGACCTCTTTAACCCTGTTTCATGGAAACTGGAATAACAAATCCATTTTACCTGTGTAGGATAAACTAATCATTTTGGTGAGAAATTTTAGATTTTTTTTATTTTTTGATACAGGGATAGAATTGAATTTTTTAAGAAATTCAGGAACTAAAGTGTTTAACTAAGAATTACTGTAACCATGTAGCAATATCGGGGTAGTACGTGGACAATCCCTACATTTTACTTTCTCTTTTCTTTTCCTTTTTCCTTTATTTGTACTGCTTTTGATTTAGAAGTTACTTGTGTAGATTGCCGAAATTGTCCTACGCCAAGGTCTAGTCCATCCAATTACTTGTGTTCCACACCTTATTGCACTTGAAACTGATCCCTTGGAGGTGAACTCAAAGCTGGCCCATCATTTGCTCATGAACATGAATGAGAAGTATGGTCATCTAATTTATGTAATTTGATTATCATCTTTATATAATCTGTTGAAGCATGTTGATTGATTGCAGCACACATTTACAGGTACCCAGCATTTTTTGAAAGCCGTTTAGGCGATGGCCTGCAGATGTCATTCAGATTTTTTGAATCCATTTTGAGTAATCATGATATGGTTTCCGGAAATATGAAAGGGAATGCCATTGCATTTGTTAGGCCGGGGGTATCTCGAATATACAGGCTTATTAGATCAAATCGTGTTTCGAGGAACAAATTCATGCACTCAATTGTTCGTAAATTTGAGTCAGATAATTGGAATCATTCATCTCTTAGCTTTCTTGTGTAAGAGCTGAATCCTTTTGATTCAATTCTCTTAGAGGTTTGGCTTCAAAAGTTTGCAATTTTTGGAGAAAATTTATCCTAAAAAGTGCAATATTGATTGTTCGCAGATATTGTACAGAGGTTCTTGCTTCTCTCCCCTTCACATGCCCTGACGAGCCTCTTTACTTGATTTATGATATAAATCGGGTAATACAACTAAGAGCCGGGGCACTTGAGGCAAATATGAAACTTTGGAGTTCATGCTCCCAACAGCGGGATTTGATGAGTACTTCTAATGATAGTTTTAGAGCTATGCCTGTGTCAGGGGCACATTATTCATCTGATCACAATATGACAGTAACTCCACAAATGCCTGAAAACACATGCAGCATTTCAGAGGAAGATATGAAAAAAATTCAGGTTATGTTTTTTTTTTATTTTTAATATTAATAGCTCTACATATATGCAAAACTTCATTGATAATGTTAAAAATCATTGTTTTCCCAACCGAACACATATGCTAATCAAGACACTCTTTCTAGTACAAACAACTTATAAATGATTGGGAGAAACTATACGGTATTTTAAACCTCTTCCGCTCTTAGTGAAGTGACAAATTTTTCGAAATGCGGACTATTCTCTGCAGGCTTAAGTAGTTTTGTGTGGCAGTAAGTAATTTTGTTTCTTATTATGTACACTGTTGTTTTTCAGGCTGATTGTCATGATGCAATAGCTCTGCAACTTCTTTTAAAATTGAAGAGATATTTGAAAATTGTGTATGGCTTAAATGATGCTCGCTGTCAGGTTACTTTTCTTTTTCCCTCAAAATATATTCTTACCTGTCATCTTTTTCCATGTATTATATCAAGCCGTGCATATTAATTTCTTAAATATTATGTTTTCTTTTCCATTCCGAGCAGGCATTTTCTTTGAAGGAACAGCCAAAACCAGGAGAGACAATCTCCAAGCAGAACATTCCCTTCAACGTTAGCGACACCTCGATTAGTTTGCCTACTAGCTTCCAGGATATGGTACAGAAATACCAGGTATTCTATGAGTGAAATTCCTTTATTTTCTTTTCCCATTAAGCGAACATTGATGAATATTCCTTATCTTAATTATTCGAGTAACAAAGCATGAGGATGTCTTGATCCGTTCTTGTGTTGGACCTACTATTTTTCTCCATAAAGCACTGAGCTACTTTATCGAGCATTTACTAGACTATAAATAAAAGGTGAAATCTTCAGACCTTACCTAAATTATAGTACACATTTGAAATGGTTACCTACACTTTGAAAATTTTGATATTACTGCTGACACTTTGAAAATTTTGATATTACAACCCTTGCATCCGTTTGATTCAAGTACTCCATTTTAACTTGGGAGTATTGTCAACTTCTTTTGACAGAATGAGGAATATTTTATGCCCTTTTTAATGGAAACCATCAAGTTTTGATGGGACATGGCGGAACTTTCTAAAATGAAAAGTATTGAAACTGAAAGGTTATGAAGTAAAGTAAAAGTTTTCAAAGTTCAAGATACCATTTCAAAATTTTCTATTTTTCAGGTATGATCTGTAATGTTTGACCTAGTATTTAAGCTTGGGTACTCATTTTCTAAACCTGATACAATCCTGCAGGAGTTTAAGACATTGTTGAGAGAAGATTCTATAGACTATGTTACATACACATCTACAGTGAAGAGGAAACGTCCGACCCCGAGAAATTCAAGAAGTGGAAAATCAGCCATTGACAGGGGAGACGATGGCGATGATGATGGAGATGACTACTATGATGAAGATTGGACAGGCGGACCGCGGAGGCTCGACTTCTCCGGCCAAAGGAGCAATGGCGGCGGCCGGATGACTAGACAAAGGATGCACATGTGAGCCTTTGTTTGCGGTGTTGTACATTATAGGAATCAGTAAATAGCAGGATAAGTGAAAAAAGGAAAGCAAAGAAAAGGAGAAAATCTTGGTTATGTAGATTGGTCGGTGTCATTAAATCGGAGCGCTTCTCTTGCTTTGCTTTGCCCACGTTTTTATTTTCTTTCCAGGGTCGTAGCAAAGATGGATTGTGCTCCAGTTTCTCCAATTAATGGAAAAGTCCATTTTTTTTTTTTTTTTTGACCCCCATTTAGTTTCTCCAATTAATAGGAAAAAAAGTCTTTTTTTTTTTTTTTTTGTGCCCGTACATTAACTAGTAGTTCTTCAGGTATTTCAGTTGTTTTGGGGTCTGCTGGTTCTGAAGGATGATGGCATGTATGCGCACATGCAAGAACACTGCATTGCATGCAGTCTTGTAAATTTTCTGCAGCGTCTGCGGCCTGTATGGAAGCATCATAGTGCTGTGTCTGTCTTCCACACAATGGCGCCCTTTTTGCTGGTGTGCGTCGACAGTCCGGGTGGCACCACTTGGCCGAACAGGCTCGTAGTTGAAGCAGTGGTGTGGTGGTGGTTGAATTAGGTAGGAGTGGGGCATCTAGTCTAGTATGAAAGTGGAAAATTGTCCTGATTTGAATTTGGAATTGGGCCTTATAGTCGATTCTTAGTTTAACCCAAACACGGCCCAATATTTCATACCTCCCGGGTCAATTTAGTATTGGGCTAGGACTTTAAAACACTCCAAAGTCCAAACGTATGATCCCAAGCTTTATCTTTTTATTTATTTAGTTTACAATTCAAGTTGGCCTTAGTCCAAAATTGGGTTCAACATATACATTTCTAAAAATGAAAAATCCAAAATTTGATCTTCTATTCTATAAATTAGTAGTTGAATAAATATTATAAATATAATATCTCTTAATAGCATTCAACACATACATTTCTAAAAAAGAAAAATCCAAAATTTGATCTTCTATTCTGTAAATTTGTAGTTGAATAAATATTATAAATATAATATCTTTTAGTATTCTGCTATACTAACGTTAGAAGCGAGTTGACAATCTTGCACTAAGTTGACCAAATTGAGGTTTTTCATATATACTGAAAGAGCACAATTCTCTACAACATCTCTAGGGCCTCGATTAGTCAGTCTACTGCAGAGAACTGAGCAAAAAAAACATATAAAAAAAAAAAATCATCGTATGTTATCCTATCCTATAATGACATTATGGCTTTCTTTTTTTTTCATGTATCATAATACAGTGGATTAGTTATGAATATAGATGTGTTGTTGTTATTGTTGTTTTGATGGTGATGGATAGATGTTCGTGCATCATTGTTGACTAAATCCAGCAATGAGACAATCACCTTTGTCTGTTCTTGAGAAAAAAAGAGTCACAACTAATGTTGGAGAATGACAAAATGGGTGTGGGGTTCAACTCTATAATAGTACGTCGGACCATTTTGTTGTGGCCTTTTCCTTTTAGTCCTTAACAATCCTATTTGAAATATTCACAATCATCGCTATATAGAATTAACAGTTGATATGTTATCAGTTACTCGAGTGCTACGCACGAGCTAAGATATATTAGACGTACGAAAAAGACTAAAAAAAATTGCATTCATTTCCGTACCAAAATAAGAAAAGAGAAATAAAAACACGACAACACCGATGAGAAAACTCTGTGGATTCAATTTCAAATTTTGCAATCGAATGGTCCCCAAATGGTCCTCATTTGGGAAGCTTCGGGATACATATTAAGCAGGCCATAGCAAAAGAGTTCCCTCTCAAAGTGAAAAATCTTCTTTATGGCACTTGTAATATGTCTTAATTTAATCATATTGTGCCGCGTTAATAGAAAAGAGTCTGCTGAAAAACAATATAATAAATAATAATTGCACTTTTAAAAAATAATCTTATTTTTTATATAATATTTAATTAGATATTATAGTACATCCTTCTAATCAATCAATGAAACCTATCCCTTGCTGTGGACCTGGATATTCCATCCGCCACGTTCTTCTTTTTGCGTATTTTTGGCTCTTCGAATATTCCCTCTCCCCGCCCCCCCTCCCAGTAAAAATCCCAACTTTTGCGTGCAAATATCAAAAAGCTCGAAGATTTCATGGTAAATCTCAACAGTTGAGTTGATCTCCGTGGAGATTTGATTTGAATTATCGAATGATCCTAGATTTGGGTCAGTTCCCGTGCCCTTCGCTCTGTACCTCTATCTCTCTATCTCTTCAATTTGTTCTTTTGATTCTTCGTACTCTTTCCTTCGTCCTGTATTTGTTGCTCTCTCCATGGCGAATTCAAATTTGACAAGTTTCTAAGCTTTTTCGGATGCTGGGTTATCATTTGAATTTGAATTTGTGTGCTTTAGAGCCCTCTTTGCTGGGTAGGATTTGGAACCCCTCTCCTGTTTGTGTTAATGTCTCAAAAGTTCCGAACTTTTTCAAGTTTTGAGCTATTAGAGTTCCTACTTCCTATACAAAAAAGGTGTTTTTTCACTTTTGGGTGCTGTTTTGGATTATTCTTATGTTTGTTCTTCGTTTCAGGTACATAGGCTTGATGATGAGGTTATTTGTGTTGGTTTTGTGTGTGATTGTTTCAAGCCAATTTAGCTGTGGCACCGGCTCGCATACGGGGGAGCAACCCCTATCGAGGATCGCCATTCGCAAAGCCACTTTAGCCACCGACGATAGCGCCTATGTCAAAGCGTCTCCTTTAGTTGTTGGATTGAATGTAAACACTACAAATATCAAGTTTTGATTTTAAAACTTTATCTGATTAAGCTTTATCAAGTAGAAGTTATTTTTGATAATTCATTAATTTCTGATGATCAGTTAAATTTTTCGTAGATTGGATCTGCACTATATAATAGTTTTATCATATTGCAGGGCCAAAATAAGGAGTGGGTCACTTTAGAATATAGTCAGTCAAATCCGTCAAACGACGATTGGATTGGTGTTTTCTCCCCTGCAGATTTCAGGTAGTATACCTTTTTTTTTATGGTGCAATACATTTCTGTGCAATTAATGCCATCTTTAAGCTGAACTCTAAGTTCACTTTTAAGCTTATCTACTTATGGTTCCATTTTTCAAATACCAGCGCTTCGATTTGTGAGCCTGAGAGTGAAAAAGATTATCCTCCACTACTGTGTACAGCCCCTATTAAGGTTGGTATTTTTCGCTGTAGCATTTAGATGCAAAAATATCATACAGAATATACTCTGTAGTGTTGTACTTAATTTTGAATTTTAATTTTACTTCTCTTGTAGTACCAATTCGCAAACTTCTCAAACAACGACTACAGCACAACTGGAAAGGGTTTCTTGAAGCTTCAGTTGATCAATCAGAGAGAGGATTTCTCTTTTGCACTATTTTCTGGTGGTCTGTCAAGTGTAAGCCTTGAGAGCATCTTCCTAGTTGCTTGTGTATTATTCAACGTAGCAATTTTAGATTTTTTTTAAAAAAATGTCATTGGCTTTGTAGTTCCATGAGCACTATTTAGAGTATAAAATGGGTGCTTCTGCACTATCCTCTTTTAATTCTGAAACGAAAACCTTTGTTTTCTTTCTGTTCTTGGCAGCCAAAGCTGATTGCTGTCTCAAATAAAGTGACTTTTGCTAATCCAAAGGCCCCAGTTTTCCCACGGTTGGCTCAAGGAAAATCTTGGAATGAAGTGAGTTTCGTCTTCCTTTTCTTATAAGCTACTGGTGGTGGTTATTAATATATATGTTCAGTATAGCAATCTCTGATTGATAAATCTACATGTGCATAGAGAACCATGTGAGAGATTTTGGGCTACATGGTGGGTGCGGTTATTGTGAATGCTTACATTTGAGTACTTATTTCACCCCAATAGCGGTCTATGTTTTGTGCTTTTAGCTCTGGCAATTTGCGTAGCGCTCTCTATTTCGCTGTTTAGTATTCTGATTAGAAATTTGCATGATTATAGATGGCTGTTACCTGGACAAGTGGATATGGCATTAATGAGGCAGCACCTTTCGTTGAATGGGGCCTAGAAGGAGGGGCTCAAACACGGTCACCCGCTGGGACCTTAACTTTCAAACGAAATAGCATGTGTGGTATGCAATCCTATCCGTTTCTTTCATAAACAACATACTTTGGATCCACTGTAAAGCTAATATTCCATAAAATATGCCACGACTTTCTTGAAATCAGATTAGCTCTTCCTTTTGGGATTATATATGGAACAGAGCTGGATTTGTTGTATCGGATCATTTACCTTGTTTAAACATAACAAATAGGACAAGAATGCATTTAGACACTTACTTATATTATATGATTATAATCTAGTCATGGAATCAGAGTTCGTAATCAGTTTTCCCATGAGCTTCATTAAATTTAGTGCATTTCCTGGACCTTAGAGATGGAACCGTTTGTAAGACCGACTTTTTTCTATTCTGATATGCAGGTTCACCTGCACGAACAGTGGGGTGGCGTGATCCTGGTTACATACACACAAGTTTCTTGAAGGAGTTGTGGCCTAATTCAGTGTATCTTACCTCTTTTTCCTCTATTATTATTCTACTAGTTCAGTTGGAGATGACAAATTATCACCTATATAGTTGGATTTTCCTATTTTTGATGGATTACAGCAAGAGCAACATTTTAGTTTCTAATATTTTTGCATGGTAACATCACAGATATACTTACAGGCTTGGCCATAGACTATTTAATGGTTCTTATATTTGGAGTGAGTCATACAGCTTTAGAGCATCACCTTATCCTGGACAAGACTCTTTACAGCGAGTTATCATATATGGTGATATGGGAAAGGTATAGATTTAGTTACATTTTTTTCCAATGTGAAGCTTCTACAAAATAGTATTCTCAACATTCCTCTGTATTTCGGATTATTATATCTCTTATCTGCTGATCCCTATGAGGTGTTTAGCTTCATTTACTGGTCAATTAATTTGGAACTTGTTGGAGATGTAAACAGCGGAAAGTTGACTAAATGTGCTTACTTACTACTCATGGAACTAACTATTCAGACTGCCGATGAATAGTAATAATAAATAAGTCGTCCTTTTTATTTTCAACTGGGTTTTCTTCAAGTCGTGTTTCCACAGTTTTGTTCTAACTCTATTTTTTTGGTTTTGTGCAATTACTTTAGGCAGAGGAAGATGGCTCTAATGAGTACAACAATTTCCAGCCTGGTTCTCTGAACACTACCTACCAGCTCGTCAAGGACATAAAGAATATCGATATAGTTCTGCACATTGGAGATATTTGTTATGCAAATGGTTATATATCACAGTGGGATCAATTTACAGCACAAGTTGAACCAATCGCGTCAACTGTACCTTATATGATCGGAAGGTGAGCCTACTAAGATTTCAGCACTCCCGTCCAATTTCACGGCAGATAAATTCTCCCATTAAAATGGCAATCATTTTAAGGGAAAAATGTAATTGTTTCAGCGGTAATCACGAGAGAGATTGGCCAGGAACAGGATCCTTCTATGGCAATGTTGATTCAGGCGGAGAATGTGGTGTTTTAGCTCAAACCATGTTCTACGTTCCTGCAGAAAACCGAGCCAAATTCTGGTATTCAACTTACGGTTTCTGGTGAAGAAATTTAGTTAGATACATAGTTTTTGAAATTCAGATATATCAGCTACACATAAATATATTGTAAATATATATGTAAAACTCATTTCATCTTTTCCAAAAAATTACATAATTCGCAGGTACTCTACAGATTATGGCATGTTTCGCTTTTGCATAGCTGACACAGAGCACGACTGGAGGCCGGGGACCGAGCAGTACAAATTCATCGAACGCTGTCTTTCCTCAGTCGATCGAGAAAAGCAGCCGTGGCTGATCTTCCTTGCCCATCGAGTGCTCGGCTATTCATCGGGCAATTTCTACGGTATAGAAGGATCGTTCGAGGAGCCAATGGGCAGAGAGAGCCTTCAAGATCTTTGGCAGAAACACAAGGTTGACCTTGCCTTCTACGGCCATGTACACAATTACGAGAGGACATGCCCGGTCTACCAGGTATGATAGCCACATTATTAAGTATCAGTTGTTACGGCATCCTATTCTTTCGCGTGGTACTTTGTCACATAAAATATGCGGGAGTTTGTCTTTCTGTTTACTCGGTGGATTTATACTTAATTTTGACTATTAAACAGTAGTTCCTTTTACTTGTTGCTTGTAATATTGAGCACGATTAAAATTTTTACTTTTCTTGTTTGCAGAACCAATGCGTGCGAAATGCATCACACCATTACAGTGGTCCGTTTGCAGCGACCACTCATGTAGTTGTCGGAGGAGGAGGCGCGAGCCTCGCCGAATTCACCCCCTTGCGGCCCCAGTGGAGTTATTTCCAAGACTTCGACTTCGGTTTCGTGAAGCTCACCGCCTTCAACCACTCCACCCTTCTTTTCGAGTACAAGAAGAGCAGCGACGGAAAAGTATACGATCACTTCACTATCTCGCGCGATTATCGGGACGTCTTGACCTGCACTTTCGATAGCTGCTCGCGATCCACATTGGCTAGTTGAGAAGGGTTTGCGGATTTTACCTCTCTGGTTCTGATTAATAATTTTGCGGCGCGAAGAGATTCTTGGGGTTGGAGCAATAAATATGCATTGGAATGGAATTTTTTTTTTTTTTTATTTTATTTGCCTTGTTTAGTTTTATTGTGGTGGAGAGGACTTTTTATGGCAATGTGACAAAACATAATGGTGTTTACCTTATGTATCATATTGCATTAATGGCCTGTGATGTAAGTATCATACTCAACAGTGAAATCTGAACTTTGGTTGATAGCATTAACAGGAAGAACGAGGATGGAAATTTGAGTCAAAAGGCAAAATAATCTAATTATTTTTGTTGTATTCTATTTTAGTTATTATTTTTTGGCTCTTATTTGTGCTCACCAGCCTCTTGAGGTGAAATTGTTGCATGGTTGCACTTGGATTTTATTATATTTTAAGGATTTACATAACAAAAATAATAAAATTGAATTATTTGAATTATTTGAACAGTGCTCTAATTACGTTCTACATTCGAATTTTTGAACAAAACTTTTTGGTCATTGCATTACTTAGATTTGAATTTAAAACATTTGATGTTGAGCGCGGGCGCATGAGATGTACCCACACCGGGTGCAAGCAGTAAAATGTCGAATTCTAGCGGCTGAGATGATAGATCCAGAGATCCAACGGCGGAGAATAAGCGAACAAGTAGCCAATTTTTGTAAGCCCCACACACGCCCATTGCCCCATCGGAACTCTCGAACAGAGGATAATAAAAAAAAAAGTCACTGGCGAGGGAGAAAAGGTCCAAATACACTCCAATACGAATTAACCCTTATGCAGAGTTAGATCAACAACAAAAGAGGGAGGTGGAGGTGGAGGTGGAGGAGATGGGAAGAGCCTCTTCTCCGTTTCGCCTCCTCTTCTAGGTTTTTGAGTTCCCATGGTGTTTTGTTGTTGAAGCTCCCACGAGGTGTTTTCGATTTGATCCGCATTGTGGGCTCCTACACGAGTGCCTCTGGTGAGAAAACCCTGCTATCTCCTTTTCCTTTCCCCCCTTCATTTTTTCTTTTCCTTTTTATTTTTCGTCTGATTTAGACCTCTTTTGATGCTTCTACGAAATGGGTTTTTTTTTGCTTTTTTTTTTTTTTTTTTTCCTACGGTTTTTGGGGCCAAGGTTAATTTTTGTTTGTTTGTTTGCTTTTTAGGTGCTCGTTTCGGTTAAAGACAGGATTTTTATCGTTTTAGCGCGATATATTTGGATTTTGATGCTTCTAAATGTCGAAAATTTTATGTCATTTGAGGGCTATGGTGTGTTCTTCAAGGGCTTCTGATTGTGGCTGTTGTCCTGGGGTTTAAGTTTTGGCCATAACCCTCAAAGAAAAAAAAAAAAAAAAGGGAACAGAGAAATAATTTTGACCAGGATTTCTTTGTTTTGAATTCATGTGTTCCTATCAATTCGGGAGTATTGAGCATTGGATAATCTGTTGAACGGAAGATGTTGATTGTTTCAAGGATCCGACATCTCGGTTTTGTGTTCTTCCTTATCTGGAGCGGAGGAGCATGCATAATAGACTTGTAAAAAGCCGCGACAAGTTAGTGTTGCAGGGTATTTGAGCGAGCATCAATTGAAGATAGTGAAAAAGGGTGTAGACATGTCTATCGGAATCCTTAGATAGTTATTTTACTAGCGAAAGGACAAGAAAAGCTTCCCTCTTCGATGGATAGGAATGGTGATCAGAAGAGACCGGAATCCGGGAGCAACATTTTCCGCAGACTAATTTGTAGACAAATTTCAGGTGATTCTTTCTCCGATAAAGAGAAGGTCCCCTGTAACACTCCTAGAAGGTCCTCGGAATCAAGAGCTGATTGTTCATTACATCAAATGGCTTCAAATTCTGTAACTAATGGAACTTCCCTAATGGGCTCTAGCGAATACGTGAGAGACCCCAGTTCTATTTTAAGTTTGCAGCCGTGGATTTTTAAAAGAGAGAATTCTCAGATAAACGAAGAAAACATGGACTCAAATGGCGATTATACCGATAAATGTGCATACGAAATGAATGGTTTTACAGATGCTTCCATGGCTGAGGCTTCTCCAACGAGTGTAAGTCTTGGATATAGTTCGGGTAGAGGTCGAAGCTCTCTTAGAAGCAGGCGGTCTCGCAGAAATACTACAAAGCCGCTTACTTCTATGGAGAATAGCCTCATTCCTCAGCTTTACAATGAGAATTTCGAGATAGAAGAGTACGCGTACAGTTCATTTTCCTCCCCGAGAGCAGTAGCTGCAAGGCCATTTATCGTAACAGATGGGAGCAAAATAATTAGCAAGTCCGGATATGAACCTTCAGTTGTACCATTTAATTTTGGCTTGCATAGGGACAGCGAGGGTGATAGTTTGAGAGTAAAAGTGCCCGTGTTTGGGTTTTCTCCTCTTCCTGAGCTAAGGAAGATGAAGCGGAAGAGCAGGGTAAGGGAGCAAGTGTTGGACTCATCCAGTTCGCATAGATTGAGCAAGCACTCACATTCACAAGGTAAAATAATCTTTCTCTGATATATTTCTAGGCCATTTGTATCCTCTATAGAAGTCTTTTGCAAACTGAGTACTGAAAACAGGTTATGTGACAAAACATAGCTTGTTACACATTCATCTGGTTTTTTGGTTCATAATGGAGCCTGTTATCGACCATTGGTACAATGCAACTAGGTGATAAATCATCTGTTTAGCCGGTTTGTCTAAATATTGTCTTACCTCATTCTATTTATAATTTGAATTTTGATCATATTGAAGTAACAGCGATTTTAATTCTGCAGATTCATTTGATAGAACGCTTCTTTTCTCTCTTGGAATCAGCATCGGCATCTTATTCTCTGCTTTGTCAAATAAAAAGGAGGTGGAAAAATTAAATACCATGTTAAAGCGCACAGAGAACTTGGTTCAAGATCTACAAGACGAACTGGAGATGAAAGATTCGCTCGTTGTTGAGGAACTGCCCCGAGAAGCTTGTGGAAGCCAGAGAGGTAGTTTCATTAACTCTCTGAAGAAGTATTATCTATTGGCTTCTAGAGCATCTTCTCTACTCCAAGAAGAGAAGCTTCGATAACAAGGCTTTTGCTAATAGATAGTCTGGAGCTTTTCGCTGTGACAGAAAGCTAAAATAAGCTTTTAGGCCCAAATAGCAAAGGATTCTATTTGAAGCTTCTTCTTCTGCGTCTGCTGCAGTGAGACACTGTAAAGTAGAATTTAATCAGAAAGTCACTAGTGGCTTGTCTAACAGCTGTACTCACCAGCATCTTTCCAGAAGTTCCAGCCAAACAAACTAGCCATAAGATTTAGGTTTCAAATTCTTACTGTCTTATGCTATATAGATGAACATGCAAAACCGCACTTGCCTGAGGTTGAGTCAATGAGCAAAATCGAAGCGGAGCTTCAAGCTGAACTTGAGAGATTGGAACTGAATATGAATGCTAACAGCCAGGAGAGAAGATCATCTGATCTTGAGGAGGTGAGCATTTTCTGTTCATTCTTGAAGTCCAACGTCTCTTATACTCTTTCATTTTGTTGCTCAGTCTAGAGTGAACTGTACTACCTCGATATGCAAGATGATTATAAACTAGGTTTGATTGCTTTCGTGGCAATTCTCAAATGTCCATACTTGAGGATATAGAAATTCTGGAGAGGAATATACAAGTTTGTGTGCATCACAGGATATTACATTGATAATCAGCATCTCAAGTATCAAGACTTCAAACTGTTTACTTCATTATCCGAGACCACACATACTATATCCCTAAAGCAGGAGTGCCCGTGGCTTCCCCATTGCATGAGCTTTGCTCTATATAATTTTATTGGAAATGATATTATTTTGATAGAAAAATATTTTATAGCAACTTTCAATTGTTGATGATGTTGATTATTTTGAGTACGACTTTTTGCATTTTGTACAAAATCAGAGATGTAGCTATTTAATAATTTCTCACATCATACATGCTTTAAATTAAACTAGAAATTTGTCCTATTGTGCCCTTTCTCTTAGACAAAGATCGCATTGTTCAATAAGGCTTGGGAGATTATCAACACGAAGCATAGCAAAGTATCATTTAACATAGATGAGCAGCGTGAGCTATATACGGCTTCTAAGCATCTACCGTACCTTCATTTGACCTACCCAGTGTTTTGCTGATTGCAGGTTGATCAAGAGCTCCTAGGAGATGTTGTTCATGGAGAACTAAGAGCGGATAAGTTTTTTAAACAAACAGATATTACAAGCGGGGGAGATCAAGATCGAGACAACAAAGGCAGTTCCACAGGAGGTGTTCATGATACCAACTACTCGGTTTGTCCGAAAGAACTAAGCTTACGCCTCCACGAGGTGATCCAGCACAGACTAGAAGAAAGAATCAAGGAACTCGAAGAATCGCTTTCCCAAAGCCTCAAGCAGCTGCAGCCGATAGAGGCCGAAAAAGTCCTTTCAGATAGAACATTTTCAAACAGCGATATGGGTTCGTCTTCCAACTGGGAGAGCCCGACTTTGATTCGAAGAGACAGCGATTCGATCCAACCATTCTGTTTAAATCTAGCTGGAGATGCACTAGATGCCTATCAGGAAGCTTACAATGAGTTCATGCGAATGGCAGATACTGATTCTGCAAATATTAGGGACGAATATGGGAATGAATTAAATCATGCGGATCGCAGTTTAATTTGGGGATTGGAAGAGGGTCGAAAAGATAGTGTGATAATGCCTCCATGGGAGGAGGTATTGAAGAGCAGGGAATTGAACGACACTCATGAGAGTGATGGAGATATGGAAGAGGAATATGAAGATGATGAGAGTAAGTTACTAATCCAACAGATTGTAGAGAGAGCAAGAGATGGCTCACCTGTATTGTTACATGCTCAAAGAATATTGTTTTCCGCAGATGAGTAATTAAACCCTAGTGAAGGAAATATCTAATTGATTATATTTGTAAGTTTCATCTGTCTCAATTGTTTTGTGAAGCATATTAGAATGTAGAACATGAAAAAGCAAAAGCAAATTATTCATATTTCACAATTCCTGCGTCATAGGATGGGCTCAATCTGTGTTGCTCCTATGTGTGGTCGAAAAATACAGAGTTTTTCAATAGAACAAAGCCTGAAAAACTCAAATGCGCACCAACTAAACAGGAGGGCTGATATAGAAAACCACACAAATACGGAGTCCTTGCGCCTAATTTAACAAGTTCCTGAACACATCCCAATTTCACGTTCACTCATGTATGCTTTGTTCAACAACACTATTTTGCTGCACACAAACAGAGCAAAGTAAGCAGCACTGGTGCTAAACATCAGTCCACTAGGCAAGTGTTCCTCAAACTCACTAGTTATTCCATAACATAAGAACAAGCACGCAACAGGCAGTGCAATAATGCTAAACATGATGATTTATTTAAAAGCAGATTAGAACATTGCAGGAAAGTCAATACACCTTAAAACATTTCTTTGTTCAAATACATTGTGAACTAAAATAGCTAAAAAACAAGCGAGAACTCAACAACTAACAAGACATCATACTTATTGTTCCACAGGACAAAGAACATGTTCTTCTTCAACTTTGCTTATTAGCATAGCCAGGCTCAGCAGAATCATCCTTATACTTGCCATCCAACAGGTTCTCTTGACTAGTATTGCTGTAACCGCTAGGGTTTTCAAAAGCATCGGCATTGTCCTGTTGGTTGAAACCAGTTCCATAGTCCGTAGCCTTGTTCCCGCCAGATTCGTTAGCACCGCTGATGCCCGAGTAACTATTACTAAATGCACCACCGGTTAAATTGTCACTTCCGCTGCTACCTCCGGCCGCATTATAATTATCGCCACCAGTACTAACTCCGTAACCACCACTATCTCCGCCATAACCAACATTACCCCCACCATAGCCACTGCTATAGTTGCCAGAGTTGCCCCCACCATAACTACTCTGGTTGTAGCTACCACCATTGCCGCCACCAGCGTAACCACTATCACTGTAGCCACCTCCACTCTCATTATAGCTGCTGCCACCATAACCACCACCCTGGTAACCGCCGTCGCCAGCACCATAGCCACCACCTCCATAGCTGCCGCCACTGCCATAGCCACCAGCACTACCAGCATAGGCCCCGCCACTGCCGCCACCATAGCCACTGCGGCTCCGGTCAGCAGCATAATTCACTCTAACAAACCGACCATGAAGCTCCTAATAACAGAAGAAGACAAAGTCAAACATAAGGCACCTGATGCTATGTTATGATGTAATGACTCAGTGATCCATAAAAGCTATATGATTGAAGCAGGCATATAACGTATCAAAGTATATATGTAGAGAGGAATCAGACAATGAAATGCAGTTTACCGGTAACTCTGGTTAAGGGCTGGCAGTGAATTTTAGATCTCCAAAAATTATGATGCTTAGCAAGGTAACTATTCAACCAAATGCTGTCATTCCCAACGAGTTGCAGCAAATGATGCAAAGACCAGTGAAAATCAGTATGACGGCGTTACTGTGTGGTCATAAAACACTACAAGTCTACAAATTTCCAAAGTAACAGCATAAGCTCTGCAACTAAGCTACAAGATACTCTCCATTTGGGGGGGGCAGGCATAAACATTTTTTGGTGCTTTACAATCAACATGCAAACATGAATAATTTTTTAATAAAGGCACGCATATAGATATTAATAAATTATATTGAACACAAACAGCTGGATGAACAACCTTACTATCCATGCCACTAATGGCGGCGGAGGCCTCCTCACTCGATGTAAAAGTAACAAAGCCAAAACCTCTTGACCTACCGGTTTCCCTATCCATAATAACCCTAGCTGCATAAAGAAAACATCTATAAAAGATAAATCCACGTACAATGAGTTACAGCAAAATGCGAGTAGCAAATGGAAAATAAAAAATCACGCACCTTCAATTACTTCGCCAAAGCTGGTGAATGCTTCCCTTAAGCTCTGATCATCTGTGCCGTAGGATAACCCTGAAAATAAAAAGTACTACAGTTACTAAAAGCACATACATGAATAAATAGCATAACTGGAATCGGAAATACAATCAAAGGTTGGAAAAACTAGGGCAAACCTCCGATGAATATTTTTGAGGACGACATGCATCGTACTGCTTGGTAAAGAGATGGATTGGAAGTAATAGTTTGCTTGACAAGATTACCAATTTTACGAGCAAAAGCCATTGTTTTGTATCTGAAACAAGCAGAGGGAAAACGAAAATGAAAAGTAAGCACTATTAGTACCTACATACCAGAAAAAGCATTATAAACTAAATAGCCCCTAGATCAACGCCTCTTTCAACACAATAGCAAGCAAGTTTGGAGTTCCTTTAAAGGCTAGAAATGAGATCGAATAGATACATAAACTAGACCAAATGATCATTTACCAACAGATGAAATCAAATATATATATCAATATACATGAACATTGAGAGAAAGATCAAGCAAGCAGCTGGGAAAAAACAAAAAACAAAACTAGTATTTACAATCGATCCAAACAAATAGATCGATCATTCGCTTTTACTGCACACAAAACTGTACAAGAACGAGAGCGAGCGAGCGAGCGAGAGAAAGACTAGGGTTAGGGTTTTAGAGAGAAGCACAGCGTACCTCCGTCGACCCCGAAGAGGCTGAGGGAGAGGGTTTTAGAGAAAGGCGAGGGTTTCTTTTATCAGAGGATCGATTCGATCACCGGACCCTTCTCGCGGAAGCTTAAGATATATAATAATATAATAATAGGGAAAATATCAACGGTCGGATGGAAGGGAAGGAGCAGTGCTGCGGATCGCGCACGCGTGCGATCCTGCCACGTGGATCGTTGTGGTTGGCTTCTTATTTGGGCTTATACTGTTCCGCGGGTACCTTATTTTCACTCTTGCCATCCCCATCTAAAGCTATCGAGTATTCGAGGAGCATCTCTAGGCTCTAGCTATTCTTAACTTGGTTTAACAAATAATTAGTATTTAAAATTAAATACGATTGATTTATTAATGAGTTGACAAAATAGGGGGACAAAAAAAAATACCTGTACTAGTTCTAATATGAGCAAATTCTCCAACATAAGTTAGCAAATTCTTCAACAAGGCAACACGGAGGAGACACTGATGAATTACTTCTAAAATATATTTTTACCTTCGCTCGAGTTTGAAAGCATCATGCTCTCAAATTCAGCAATCAAAATGTTTATAGAATGATTTGAGAACCCTGCTTCTGCTCAATAGCGAGTTTAAGAAGAAACTGCAAAGGCTCCTGAGACCATCTCAAGATGTTCGAGCATCGGCGCAGCCAAATTCAAAGGTTTTTTTTTTTTTTTTTTTTTTGAGGAAAAGGTAGCACGCTACCCGCTTCATTCATTCAGACGGTGAACTAAGCTACATGGGTGAGACAGCAGGACCTCAAGCTAGGCGAAAAAAAAAAAGAAAAAAAAATTTAGCAGGATCTCTCGACGTGGCATAGTTTCCCTCACAGAGACCTCAGCTGATTGATCTTGAAGATTCTGCGTAATGGATCCGTCTGAGTCTTCTTAAAAATCACTCCATTCCTGGTCTTCCATATGACCCACCAGCAGGCTATTATACCAATTAAACCGTTGACCCACCAGCAGGCTATTCAAAGGTTTTGTTAAGGCTAATACAGTTCATTCTCCTGGACCTGGAGCACTCGAAATTAGGATCGCACAATGAAACAGAATCAAATACGGCAAATAATCTGCGCAATGTTACAATTACTAGCGCAAATCATAAAGTTCAACAAGAACCTGTTATATGATAAACACATCAAAATTAGAAGCCCCGACAACCACATAGTAATAATCATCAGCATACCTCTCTCCACATTTGAAGTTCACATGCTCTTGTTATTCACAAAAACATATCAAAGGAATGCAGTCCTTCAGATACACACAAACCATACATTACAATCTGCTTGAAGATGACAAATAGCACCATATCGCATGTCGTTTTGATCCACAAAACAAACAAGCATTTCGCTTATACCGAGCTCAATAAAAGAAGATTGATATCCATCGTACTGAGTTCAGCGGTAGGAATTAAAGGAAACTTAATAAAAAGGTATTGATTACATCAACTTCAGAGCAGCTCAAACAAAGAATTTGCCTAGTTATTCAAGCAGTACAAGACTTGGAGACACAGAATGAAAACAGAGACACCTAGTACATATCATTGGGCCAACTAAAGAGTTTCCAAAGCTTCACTAGATTTTAAATTGCCATTAGATCACCAAAGTTGCGCATTAGTACTATGGAGCCAGCAAATAATCCAAAGGCACGCAGCAGTTTCTGCACAAAACAGAATTGACAGATAATTAGCTCGATAAGCATCAGAATTATGCCTATAAATGGAAAATATAGTTAACATAGTAACGCGGCTTATATGTTGCACAAACATAAGCAGACGATTATGAACTGGCTTATTTGCCCTGGTGAAGGATAAAATCAATCCAACAGCATTCCTTAAGTGCTCAATGTCACATTAATATGCCGAATATATGTACTTGAATGAGCAAATGTTTCATTCTAGGCAAAATCGAGTATACAAACCCAGAAACAATTGGCAATACACTCCACGTTCCCGTTCAATTCCATCTAGAGATACATACTCTGTAAAGCAAATCAATACACTAGATTTTCTGAAAGTTTATAATGGCTTACTTCTCACTCGCATATTTTTCCACACAGATTTTTGATGTGAGTGGGAAAAAATAACTTGAATATGTACCTTGATTAACATAGCTCATCCACAGTTTATTGGACAATAAGGCTCTTCAATTGCTTGCACATCGACCAGTCATACATAAAGGTATGAGAACAATCACAAAGTGTAATTGGGCTCCAGATGAAAGGTCTCAGGATATAATGAGGAAATTAAAATGGTTATCTCCGATTATCTAAATTGAAACACGAAAGCAAATACAAACCATTTTCTGGCACTATTTCGCGTAATAGTCAAAAGAAAAGCGAGATAAATCATACTCAGGTAGCCTGAAGTTTCACCAGAACATACCAATACATTTAAGCACATCACAAAACTCCCTACGTTTAAATGATAAGAGATGAGCATTGCATCCATGGAGCAATAAAAGGATAAACTTTTCACTTTGCATCACAAATTAATCTGGGGCGAACTAAACTAGTTTTTGAAATTCTAGTGCCGAACCACTTCGATGCAACCTGATTCACTAGAAACTTAAATCCAACCACACAAAAAAAAAAAAAAAAAAAAAAAACCCTAGAAAATCTCTACAAAGTACAAACACATGATAATCTTACAAAAATTCGAAAAAAGAGAACATCAATTTTTCACAATCTACTAACAACAACGCGTGTCGAATGAGAAACAACGGAAGAAGAAGGCGACGAAGAATAAGAAGAAGAAGAAGAATACCGAGTTGACAGCCCACTTCTCCTCGTCGTTGATCTGAAAATTCCACAAGTCCTTGAGCTTCTCCATCGTGGTCGCACCTTTCGCCATTGTTAGGGTTTAGGGTTTCGACGGAACCAGCGGAAGGAAAGGAAGGAAAAGAAAGGAGGGACTAGCCGACTACTTTAAAGAGAGTTCGTGTTAATCACGAAACTGCCACTACTTTAAAGGAGAGCTAGCTATTGGGCTTTTCATACCATAGCAATAGGAAGGCCCGTTCAATAGATTGGGGATATGGGCCTAATAGTTGAACAAAAAAGTGGGCTCAATAAGGGGCCTCGCTATAAAGGCCCAGTTAATAGATTGGACATATGGGCCTACAGAGGCCATCTAAGATAGTGCCACTTTGATAGAGAGCTGAGCTCTCGGGCTTGGGCTTCTTAGTTGAACAAAAAAAATTGGAGAGCCCATCTGATAGAAGATTAGACACATGGGCCTAAAGAAAAGCCCACGGCCCATTTAAAATAAATGGGATTTATGAGAAGGGGACAGGAGTTACGACTCCACTGGGGATCGAACCCAGAATCTCTGGTTCCGTAGACCAGCGCCTTATCCATTGGGCCATGGAGTCTCAGTTGGGGATGCGTGCAAATAAAATATTGACTTTATTTCTCGTTCGGCGTTGACAATTAACTTGCACATTTTTACTTGCCAAACAAATTTACTATTATCAATTTTTTTTGTTTTAAATATTTTTCTTCCCTAGTTTTCTATGTTACACTTTAGAACAAAACAGAGAAGTTTTTTTGTACATTTTTGAACATGGAATACTTCTTATTTTCACAACTTTAATCTGCTTTTCACCTTATAAACCATAATTGTTTCTCCACTACTACTTATTTTTTTTTGTGTGTGGAAAATAATCATATCTTTAGAATAGTACGTTTATTATAAAATTGTTGCATCGATTTTCCTGTTACAAAAAGAAAAACCACCAATTAATACCCATGAAATAGCCGGAGCAGACCAGTGGGAGAAATCTGTTCAACTATTACAAGTCGCATGCTGAATATTAGCAGATTATCAGTGGTGTTATTTGTTTAATCAAACAACACATGAATTTTGGCAAATTTCATGCCACACTTTAACAAACTCTTTCCAATTACATCACAAAATTTCCTATATCCTTCAAAGTTTGCTCTTTGCACCAATACATTCAAGAATAACTTTCAACTATTTTTTCCTGTTGCCAGTAAATGCTCGACCAAGCGGCACAAACCAACTTTCTCGTATACAATTGCCTTGACTTGATCATAGCAACTCCCCTTGGCTAAAAACAATTTTACTTTGATTACTCAAAGTAGGCACTATAAGGGCTAATGTTGCTGGCGAATTGAACCATTTCTAGCAATTCTAACACAATCATTGTGGATTCCGCGGCTCATTTTGTGGCTGACGAATCACGACACTTCCTGCAGATGCCTGATTTGCTGCGCGGTTGCTCCCAAAGTTTTTTCGGTTTGATTCTCTCGCAATTCTCGAACCAAACTGTTTGAAACAGAAGACCACAGTTCATGTTAGTTCAAGTCAACTAGCTAATCCAATTTAACTGGGTTCAGCTACGTGAGTTGTTTGTCTTCGTTCAACTCTATCCTTGGCTGTCCTTCAGTTATATCCTCCACCAAAGGAAGCCCAAAACAAACTATACTGAGTTACTATATATTTTTTTTCAGAAATATGAGCAGCGACAAAGACACATAAACCACCCTAGGATTTACATGCTCATTGTTAAATTTAACAACAAATAGAAATAAATGAATATGTGCAGTTAAATGTCACCTGGATCGCCCTTTTCGGCAGAAGAGCAGCTTCTTGTAAGCCCAGCAATTTTGCAACCTTCAATGTGATAAGAGGAATAGAATAAGGGCAATAATACATATATTACATAAATAGGAATGAAATGGGGTTTTAAGTGGCAGTGATTGTAGATTAAGTCAAAAAGGAAAGGAAAAAATACAGATGGATAAAATTCAGTCTAGTTGTTTTAGTAGAAAAGCAAAGGAAGAAGAGATCCAGAATTTGCCTTTAAATTCATAACAAAACCAGGAGGTTTATCAAAAAATGAACTGCATTGTAACTTTGGCAGTACAATGGGAGCCTCGGATCTTACATGAGAAAAAAGGGTTATATGAAGAAAACGTAAATTATTGGAAACAAAAGTTTGAAAGGTTACTAGGGATATTTTCTGCACTTAAAAATAGAAAAAATGGTTCCATTAGAACAGCAAAACAAAGTCAGCTACAGACCTCTCTCAATATCTTCTTGTCACCTGTTCCTACAGGTTTATCAAGTTCAGCGATTTCCCATAAAGGAATTTCCAGTAAAGTCGCAATAACATCTTCGTCAAGGAATGGAAATCGAGCCTGCATCACAAGAGGCATGAGCCCATGACCAAAGTGACATTGAAAGAAAGATTGAGAGAGTTGGTATTTTGTATGATACCTCCTTTCCATGATCAGAAATGCACCTGTCATCTCTACCCATATTCCTTTTCCAGATCCGTTGCATATCCAAACGCATTTCCTCATGAAGTGCCACCCAACTAAAAGAAAATTAAAAAGGAAAAAGTAAAATTCAATAAAAAGACAACTTTTCTAAGAGTAAAGCTTCAACTTTTCTTTTTTAACACATCAGGGGCCATGTTGTTTGATGGCAGGATCTATTTTCAAACAAGCTATGACCAAACGTCTTTGCCAGCGAAGGTTAAGAGTGGCTCAAAGGATGACAGCATTTAGAGCAGACTATCCATGCCAGTAATTTGTTGTTCAAGCTAAACAGCAGGAACTGCATAAGATGGTAACACTGGGAATGATGGCAAAGATCATCGACAGAACTACTAAGTTCTAAAGAAGTTCAACGAATGAGCAGTTATATAAGCAAACTTCCTTTATTATAGGAAAAAGACTGGCAAGACTAAAAGCTACAATGATGACCTAGAAGAGAACTGCGTAAGAAACACAGAATAATCATTGAAGAAACATATTTGTACATCTTACGTACCCTCCCAGCCTAAACTTTGTCCTGTGCCTACCATATCCAGCACATTGCTCATCAGCACCAGACCCAACTAAGAGAACTTTGGATGTTGATTTATATTTATAACGATCGCAACTTTCGTGCAGTTTGCACAACTCTCCATCCACCCAACCATCTCCACCAGCAGCCAACCATAATGCTATGCCAATGTTCAGATCCTGTGGTAAAAGTATCCAAAGATATGGTATCTGTAAAGCAAGTGGTTAACTACAAAGAAAACAGGCAAAATGTGTAAAGCTATCTTGTGTGACGCTAGGACCGATTTTACAGAAATCATCAATACCCAGTATTCCACAAATGGCAGATATCAATAAATTTACATGCTTGGACTTTCTCTGCGCAAAACTTAGCATATAAATCTAGCACTAGAGAACTTCGAGCTAAAAAAGCATGCGATTCCAGAAAAGTCATGTATCTTTCTCATTACACACTTTATCATGTAAAAGTATTTGCTCTAACTCATTTTTACATATAATGAATTACAAGTTCAAGGAAGCAAATAAATTGCAGACATGCGAAGAAGTTTTGTTTCCAGCAAGGATAAGTCGAATAATGCACGGACAAATTTTTATGATAAGAACAAGATAAGACAGCGCGTACCATATAAGTATTTGTAGGATGTATCAACGACAGTACATGCTCAGTTTCCTGTTTTAGGTGAGACAAAGAAGCATCGATTTCCACAAGTTGCCACCTGTTATCAAGAGAAACCTGACAATTAAAACAAACATAATCAAAGGCAAGCACTACATAAAATAGATTGATCATAACTCATAAACAAGCATATAGAACACAAGGATTGCATTTAAGTACAACAGGACATACAAAGGTTTTTCTTTTCACTGATTAATAAAAAATGGAGACATAAATTCAATCCTATAGTGAAAAATACAGCACAGAAACATCAAACCAAAGACATTAAAGAAGTGGCAGAGATCTAATACGATACATATTAATAGATGATTGAGAAAAAAAATTGTAACATAATATAGTATGTTTTTTTCAATTTGCAACTCAGGAGTGAGATTTGGACAACGGTGGATATCTAGAACTGCTAGTGATTGTAAGAAATCAGAATGGGTGAATAAAGGTTTATATACATGAATCACAGCTACCTTCTGAGTGGAGAAATCCTTCGAAGTTCCCTCAATCCTGCCTTTGCAGAAACTCTATCAGGAGCAAGCTGTCCATCGAAACTTACATTTAGCAAATCTATCATGTCTGCCAGAGAATATTTATCAGCTTCAATTAAACACTATCAAAAAGCATGCTAGCAAAACACACGATCAAACCCTTTTCTTTTATATATTTGCTGAAAACTTACAGAAGCACAAGCAAGGAGAACAATAAGACGTATCAGACTAAAGCAAGATGTTTAACATGAGTAGAAGCATGCAAGATGTATACTACATCAACCAGGCCACAATATCATCAGTTACAGCTGCAGATAAATCACTAGACTCACTTTGACGAATAACACAACATCTTCGCATTCTTTCAAAATTCTTCTTTACAATCGTCCTTATAATTGCATACAAAAAGGAAAGAAATCTCTGCTTTGCCCCCCGAATAAGAACTAATTATTTACTGTTCAGGCTATAACATGTCACAAACACGAGAATAAACAAACTAACCAAAAAACGAAAATTAAATGCAACAAAAGTTTCACACAGAAAAGTAAAAAAAGAGAAAAATAATGTAGTTTAAACAACAGATGGAAAAGAACATATATAATCTTAAGGACAAGCTGTGAGAGGCTAGGCTTACATTTGGGATTAAGACATTTGTCTAGTAGTGCCCCAAGTATCATAGAGTCCAAGCCACCAGAAAAGAGAATTGCTATAGGGGTTGAACCCTCTCCTCTAACTTCATGTAGATCTCCCTGTGAACTCACACGTGTAAGTGCTCATAAGCATCAAAAACTGTCTTAACAATTAAATTAATTATTTTCTGATTTTTCTCATACAAGGAGGAAAAGTATTGCAAGATTAAAATGCATGGAAAGTTCTTACAAAAACTACTTAAAGAAAGTTCTTATAGCAAATACTCTAAGTCACTTGTAAAACTAAAGGACTATATAGGTGAAAGGACTAGGACAGGAACATCACAAATATATAAATCAGGATATATGATTATAGTGCACTGATTAAGGAAGCTGAGAATTCAATAAATAAATAGTTGGGAATCAAGGGCATGTCTATAACAAGGGCAGAACTAGATATGGCTAATGCATCAAGAGAATATGCAACATGTTTTCTTTTACAATGTACCATGGAATAATTTACGAAAGGTGCCGGCACATTACAAAGTGGATGAACAAGCAGGGGACTCCAATATGAAGAGAAAATCCATATACTTTCAGATATCTAACCTGAAATTCTCTGCTTACAGTAGTTCGTCGCAGTACAGACTCTCTTAGTGCAGTAAGCACCTTATGTATTGAGTGCTGATACCCTTGTATAAGATTAGGTGAAATTTTCAAAAAAGAATAAGAAAATCAACCAGTAAAAGCAAACTCCTCCTTTCAACTTAGAATGCTTAGATACAACTCATACCTGATAGTGTCACATTTTTTGTTAAAAAGCAATTAGTATCCAACTCCTTTTCAAGTGAATTAGCAGGCAAAGAAAATTCCCTCAATTTAGGAATCACAGAAGTCCTCTCCCACTTAATCAATTTACTTAGTAAGGGATTGTTCCACTCATGCTTTTTTGCTTCACTAATTAATTCTTCCTTTACAGGGAGAGTATTGCTTTGGGCACCTTGCAAGAGAACACTGTATATTCCACATGGAAGCTCCTCCCAGTATGACAATTTGCATATTGTTTCTGTAAGTGCAGGATCTTCCCCAGGTACAGAACCATCATTTGATGAGACAGAACCTGTTGTAACTAAAACAGCATGAATATAATGACATTTATAGCCCAATAGAAAGATAAAAGATATAATGCAGGCTATGACCAGAAAAATTTTGTTGCTCAAAAAAGAAAACAAAAATTTTAAAGTAAATATAGCCAAAGACAGACGTAAAGTTAAACACAAAATGCAAATATATAAGATTGCAAGAATCTGAATATAGACTTTCTAAAGGCCCATAAAGTATTTATTGGTGAAGCAGGAAACATTTAGCCAAAAAAAGAACATTACAGTTTGCTTTAACAATCAAGTCTATACTTAATGGAAGAAATAAACGAAAATATATTGCTTCCACCAACAAATCCACCAACAATATGAACACATTAAATAAAGCTCAAATCAATATATAAAACTTGAGTAAGATTTACCAAAATCCTTCGTGACCATTGAAGGAGGCGACAATGAGCTTAGAACGAACTGTGACTCGTCAGACTTTGGCCAATGAACCAGGAGGCTACGTCTTCCAAATGCATCTCGACCAAACCAAATTGTTTTTGACTTCTCCTGGAAATTGAAAACTCTGATATTGTCATAATAGCTTCAAATAATTAGCAAGGATGTTCAACTTTATGGCTTCAATACAAGAGGTACCAGTGACTTCATACCTGCCAGTATATCAAGGCCCATGGTCCTTTGATCGTTGAAAGGATCTCAGGAACTGTTTTCCCTCCGTTGCCAACACAAGAGCGATCTTTGTCATGCCAATTGTTATCACAAGAACAACATGTTTCCAATGCATTCAAAAGAGACTTGGCATCATTTTGATCACCAGCAACATGAATCCCCCCAAATATCTCACCTTTAAAGACAATATCACAGTTAATAGATGTTATAGTGTTAGGTTGAAGAAGAGTAACACACATAACACCTATTACTATAAAACTTAAACTATAAGCATCGTATTCTCACCATGGGAAAAAACTTCTACTTAAATCAACTTTCACCGTAGTATATTTCTTTCTTGAGCATGATAGATATTACATAAGTCTGACCTAATTAGGAGAATTATGGGATTGATTAAAGTATTATGCACATTGCATTTATGTGCAACACAATACTTACATTAAAGAGCTCTAGAAAATCTTAAGTTGGTAGTCATATCATAACTTATATAAAGAACAAAAGTAGTGAAAAAAGTAAAGAATAATATAAGAAACAACACAGAGTAAAGGTAAATAATGATGAAGCTGTTTAAAAGATGTGTTGATCCCTGACTCCAATCGTAAGAAACCACTGAAAGATGTCTTGGATATAAGAGAGCACCATTATATACAAGAATGTTTCCGGAAGTAGACACCAGCGGCTGAGATACAGCGGTTATTCCCCTAAGCTGTAATGTTGCACCAAAGAAGCACAATTCAGCAATAGGTTTTACTCCAATATCACCATCTTCTTGATCAGCTGCTGCTTGTAATGCAGAACTGGTGCAACCATTGGATATTTCTCCAAAACTTGAACATCCTTTCTTCACCACTTCATCTGCACTTTCAAAATTGCGAAAAAATATTCATGCTATGAACACCAAATCAACTTTGCAAAGATCAGAAAAAAGGCTATTACCGCCATTTGCGACAGAAGACGTGCAATGTGGATGAAGAAGGACCTTTCTGCAACCGAGGTTATCAGGACCTCTTCTATAAAGAGAAGCCTTAAGATCATCAATTGGTAAAACTGGTTCATACACCTGCACAATTTTGTCATTTGCTTAATAGACACATAAACTTCGTGAAAAGAAACATCAATGATAAAAGCCAAATGACTAGTTCTTATGTTTTATCAAGAGATAATAAGCGAAATAACACATATGCATTGCTGGTTGAGGTCAAAAATGAACTGCCGGTATCATGAAAGAAATCATGCCGCACACCTCTTTACTGTGGGAATGTAAAGCTCGATCTCTGCAACACTCGTTATACGAATCAAAGCCGACGATCCGAACCCCAGACACTATCAGAGCAATTCCGCACATATTCTCCCCTTCCTTCTCCTGTCCCCTCCACTTGGCTCTTGAATTTTCTCCTTAAGAAGTGCTGAAGATCAAGAGGAATCTGGAACCTGCAGCTGACCTACTGCATGAAGCCCGGCGCGCTGTTCACATAAATACAAAATAATCTTCTATAGCCAGTGTTTTAAAAAATATAACCATGCATCATAAAGAGGAATGAATCAAACTATGCTAAAGAAGCAAATATGAATGAAGGGACAAACGGAGACATAATACACAACATTCCACTTGCAGAGCAAAACATTCACAAAGACAGGAAACAGAGACATATTACACAGCATGCAACTAGAAAAGCAAAGCATTCACAAAGGAAAAAAATTCCTCATGAAAAATAAATTAAGAAGAAAAAAAAAAAACAAACTTGCTGATGAAAAAGGAAGCGTTTTCACTGTAAAAGAACGCTTGCTATCACCTTTGGAGGTTATTTTGGGTAAATTTTAGCCCTTTTTCCTGCTCATATTTATCTACTACTAATTTGGATTGCGAAAAACAAGTGGATTCAATTAAAACTTGATATATGAGATCTTTTCGTTCTTTTTTCCGGGAAAACAAACAAGAAGGGGAAAGAAAAGTACTGTGTTTTGCTGCTTCGTGGAGGAATTCGTTCGTGAAACTCGTCTATTCATGCGAAGGAGCTCTACTCCACAGTCCACACTAGTACAAGGATCTCATCAGGTTTCTAGGGTATAAAGCGAGAATTTTAAGCTTTTACTATGAGGCTTCTCTTGCATCGCACATATTCACGCGGAGGAGGGAGGAGGGAGGAGGGAGGAGGGAGGAGAAAGTCGGTTCACTAGAGGCTCGGAAGCGGAGTTTCGGGCCCGAATTGTCTACGGGCCCAAAGTGGGCCGGGCCGCAGCATAGGTTTTTCGTTGCCTTCAAATGTACCACTTTTTGTGGGCCCTAAGTGGACATGGGCCGGATGGTCCGAGCGCGCGTCCGGTGTTTCGCTGCCGTATTCAGCAATGTGAGGGAATGGCCAAGTAACGGAGCTGGAGTTGGAGTTGGAGTTGTCGCCGCCGACTTCAACATCTGCGAGTGTTTTTGTGCGTCGGCCTCCAAACCCTAAACCCCTTCCCTTACCGCACGCGCCTCTCTCTCTCTCTCTCGCCCGTCGAAGGCGGCGCCGTCGATTTGTGCACACGTCTCTGAGAGGAGGAGAGCTCATAAAGGTATTTTTTTTTCCATTAATCCCCTCTTAATTGGTGGGAAAACGTATGAAACTGATTCGATCTATGATCCCATTTTGGAACGACTATTCAATTGTTTGTACCTAATCTTCCGGTTTTGTTTGATTGGAACAGTGGTTGATAGCTCTTCCATTAAGCATTAGTGCTAACGTGAAGCAAATGAGACGCTCAGAATTAATGTTACTTAAGAAAACTATCCAATTACTAGAATTAAACGAATAGAGTAAAATCATAACTATTTTAACGATTTTGGCTGGTCATCCCAGAAGGGATAATAATAGTTCAGGTTTGTTCTGTGCGTTTTTATCTTACTAAGATCAGAGACTCAGCTAACGAAATTGCTCGATCTCTGTGGGCATCAATCATCTGCATGTAATATGCAATATTGGTGCCACATTGGTTATTTGAATGGAAGAGTTTGTTGCACTATTTATTTTCTCTTTTTGATAATATCTCTTGGCTGGAGATTGAACCCTACTTGGTTTTCATTTTTGGGTTTTAGATGGTTAGCAATAACAAGTGTTGGCGAGCGGAGGAGGCCATCGCGGGAAATAGTAGAGCTCTCGAGGTTCTTCGAGAGCTCATAATCTACCCGTTCCTTTATTCAGAGGAGTCAAAAAAGCTCGGCCTCAAGGTCAGCTTTTCTTTGCCTCCTCGGAATTTTGATAGCCTTTCAATGTAATGATGGATGTGTTCTTCTTGTTGATCCGCTTTTGAAATGGCTCTGATTTTGTTTGGTACAGTGGCCTAGGGGATTGCTTCTCTATGGCCCGCCCGGAACTGGAAAGGTATGTTTGTTTTGCACTCTAGTTTGGGTTTGTTATGTATGATCGTGATAGCACCGAGCTCCACCGGAAAGGCAAATGGTTTCAGCAAATTTGTCTTCTACGAGCTTATTCTATTCAAATTAGTACTATTGCAGTCAATTAAAAACTGCTGATGCTTGCTCTATAGGCTTCCATAAGTAGGATTGGCTGTTAAGACTTGCGGCTGAAAATCTTTACTTAATACCACTTGAGTTTTAAAAGATGAAATCAGGCTAGCGAGTTCACTTATGGATGTTAAGTTTGCATCATGACTGATGAATGTCAAGTAGCTTTTTTTTTTTTTTAATG
This sequence comes from Puya raimondii, assembly GCA_016920855.1. Classification (NCBI taxonomy): domain Eukaryota; kingdom Viridiplantae; phylum Streptophyta; class Magnoliopsida; order Poales; family Bromeliaceae; genus Puya; species Puya raimondii. The sequence continues at coordinate 47,331,147 of JABWPP010000050.1, read as the reverse complement.
AGTCTGCATTTGTTCCCTCTATAGCTTTACTTACATACTATCCGCCATTTAAATGGTGATTTTGTCCCAGACAACTATGGTCCAAGCTGTTGTGCGAGAGAGTGATGCACATTTGATAATGATCAAGTACTGAACTCCGAACTCTTCTGTGATAATTTTGTCGTGCGCTTAGGATGATTGCTCATTCTTGGCGACAGTTTTATCAACAGTTTTTAGTTTATTGAATATTTGTAATTTTTAACCACATGCTTTATCTTTGTTCTCGATATACAGCCCATATTCTGTTCATGGAGCACATGTTGGTGAGGGCGAGAAATATTTAAGAGAAGCATTTTCTCAAGCGTATTCCTATGCATCATTGGGAAAGCCCTCTGTTATTTTTATAGATCAAATTGATGCTATATGTCCTCGACGAAACAGTAGGTATGTCTCATAAATATATATATATATATATATACCAAGTGCTTGGTACTTTCACAAGCACCATAGCCGGACTCTATATATATATATATATATATATATATGCCTAATTACATGTTGAGGTTTAGCTTATTTCTTCTTTCCTTGAACAATTTGTTTTCACTTACAGGAGAGAACAGGGGTCCCGCATAGTTGGTCAGCTTCTGACATTGATGGATGGGAACAAATCTTCATCCAGTTCTCTTCCTCACATTGTTGTAGTCGCAGCAACTAACAGGTCACTGTTATATCTATCACAATACTACAATTGATTTTGCTGTCATCTTTTTTCTTTCCATTTCAGTTTACTGGTTTTTTTTTCTTTTCAGTACCTTCTTTCATACTATATGTTTATTCATATGTTTACTCTGTTCTTTATCTGAAGAAAAACTATTTCAATCTTATTAGGGTGGATGCGATTGATCCAGCATTACGAAGGCCAGGACGTTTTGACTCAGAAATAGAAATCACAGTTCCTACTGCAGAGGAACGGTTGCAAATTCTTGAGGTACAGTGCTATTGTGTTGATATACCATCTATCCTTCTTATTTGTATAGGTTTCAGTACCACTCTTCTTGTCCTGATTTTGTCCCTAGATGCTAAGTGACTTAAATTTAGGGAGTAGAAACTGAGCATTTGGTATTCTTGGGGCTTGTTTGTTATGGATTCGTGATTATTTTTTATTTTATTTTTTTGGTAAGACATCTCTTGTTTATAGTGTTCTAAATATAACTTGTTTCTGTTTAGCTTCATTCCAGGAATCTACTACATATGGATCAAAATGTAAATCTACAAGTTATTGCCGTTTCATGCAATGGATATGTGGGTGCTGATTTAGAAGCACTCTGTCAGCAAGCTGCTAGCTTGGCAAATTGTAGGTCGCAAAACTCTACCATTGATGGTTGTGTGCTCACAGTAAGAATGGAAGATTGGGAATCTGCAAAATTGGAGATTGGTCCAAGTATTACAAGAGGTATCACTAAAGAAGTTCCAAAGGTATCGTGGGATGATATTGGAGGATTACAGGAATTAAAGGTGTGGCTTTTTTTTAAAACTCGCACCTATCTGTTTGATTTTAGTCAGATTTTATTAGATTAATACCTGTACCGTTTGATTTTAGTCAGGTTTTATTAGGTTGAAGACTAGTCAATTTTGTGTACTATCATTTTATCAGGTTTTTAATGTATAATGATGTTATGTCTCCTTTAACAGAAAAAAATCCAGCAGGCTGTTGAGTGGCCTATCAAGCATGCTGATGCATTAGCAAGATTAGGTATATCACCTGTACGTGGTGTTCTTTTACATGGTCCACCAGGGTGCTCAAAGACTACCCTTGCTAAGGCTGCTGCTCATGCCTCTCAAGCCTCATTTTTTTCCTTGAGGTTGTTATTCCCAAGATTTTATAGCTTTGTTTACTGATTTCTTTTATGTTAAGAAAAGTTTAGTTCTTACCTGAACTCTAGGGCATTTTGAAATGGATATTAAAATGATTTACTACCTAATTTTGCAACATGTTTTGACTACCTAACCTTGCGACATATTTAAGTATCCATCCCTCAGAAGTTATCTTCCTGTAACCGCATGGAATACTATGTGACCTAATATTCTTTAATATTTTTGAAAGAAACCATTAACTGAGTTTAGCAGGATATAATGAAACAAAAAAATAATGAAAAGGCAGGAGGTTAAGTCAAAGTTTATGTAGTTTAGTTATTAGTGTCAAAATGCACCATAGTTCAAATAAGGTCTGTATGGTTTTACCTTTCTTTTTTTTGGTCATACTAATGGCTTTTGATATAAATTAGCCTTTACAAATTGCCAGCAATAAGTCGTCAATCATCTCCACATGATGGTTTTTTTGCTTAATTTCTTGCTCGTTTCCTGAATTCGACTGCTTTTCCTGCAGCTGTGCAGATCTATACTCAAAGTATGTTGGAGAAGGAGAAGCCTTATTACGAGCCACATTCCAAAAGGCACGCCTTGCTGCTCCGAGCATTATATTCTTTGATGAAGCTGATGCAATTGCCCCACAACGGTAAGCCTTCCGATAGAATGGAGAACAATTTTCACGTGCAACTGTAATTGATTCAAGCACATGTCCAGAATTAGTAGACTGCGTGGTTCTCATATTACTCCATTATCTAATTGTTTTATATGCTCATGTTATGCTATATTTATTTGGCTTGCCGTTTGTTAGAATATGCTCCTAATTAGGCAACTTGCTTGCAAATTTCTCTAGTGCTAGCGATGGACAGACTACTGGCAATGCCATTGTTGGAGAACGGCTTCTTTCTACTTTACTGACTGAGATGGATGGTTTAGAGCAAGCCACTGTACAGCCACCCTTCGTGCTTTTAGCTCAATTTATCTCAAATTCGATTTTTTTTTTCCGTATCTCATGTGTCTTGCTTTTCGATTTAACAGGGAATTATTGTACTGGCTGCTACTAATCGTCTCCGTGCTATTGATCCTGCTCTTTTGCGACCTGGCCGCTTTGACTTGGTACATGTTCATATATCCACATAACATTCCTCGGATCTTTTGTTAGTTGAATATAAGTCTATCTCTGTTCATAGGCAATTAGTATTGTCGAAAAGGAAAACCATTTTCATGTAATCTCACCGGATGCATCAGAATGAATCACACTTACATTATTACCTTGCAACAGGTATTATATGCGCCGCCACCAGATATAGAAGGCCGTTATGAAATTCTGCGCATTCACACACGGAATATGAAGTTAGCGGAAGATGTTGATCTTCGGCAGATCGCAGAAAGCACAGAGCTCTTCACTGGGGCAGATATCGAAGGTCTCTGCAGGGAGGCAGGAAGAGTAGCTCTTAGAGAAGTGAGGGAGGTTGCTGAAAGCAGTGGCCTCTTTACTGGGGCAGATCTCGGAGGTCTTCGCACAGAGGAAGGAATGGCTGCTCTTAGAAAGGTTTTATCAGTCAGTTCAATAAATAGCCGGCATTTCCAGGCCGCAAGAAACTCGAGAGGACCATCACTGACAAAAGCGATGCTCGAGGAGTATTCCACTGCAACGGCTCGCCGCTGAGAAAAGAAAATATATATAATGCGCAAAAGGAAAGCATTTGGCATTTGATTTCCTGGTTGCATTTTTGATTTCCTGGTTGCAATCATTACAAAGATTTTGCTTCCGACTTGTCAATTATATCATGGGTTAGGTGGAGCTACTAAATTTGATTCAAGCTGTATTTCTCAGGGCGAGAGTTCTATGGCTCAAATTTCTACTCTTAAATATGGCTGGTTTCCTCAAGAGGAGTCTTCTTTGCAACAATTGTCCCTACCAGAATTACTAGCCATCCAATTAAACACTACCACCTTGTTTTATAAATCTACAAAAATCTCTTACTTTACCATTTTTCTTCTTTCAAAATATATATATTCTTAATGCCCTCTATGCGATGCGTAATAATAGATCACTGTTGATACACATGAAATAACCATCATACATACAAGTGGCTCCCCAGTGTCATCACTCTAATAATCACCACTTTCATGGACGGCTTGCTTCAGGAACAGAATAAACTGCATTATGATCAACTCAGAGGCCAGAGCATCGAAGGAAAAGAAAACCTCAAATCAATGCGTAAACAATGGACAATAAATAAGAACCACAGTTCATACACAAGCAAATTTGAAACTTAAAACTAACCAAATTGCAAGACTCAAAAAAAATTCATCCAGACAAATGTTTGCCCAGTAAAGCCACAGGCAGCTTCAGATCTATCATGCTATCTACTGAGAAAACAACCAATAGAGAAAATAGCACTGCAAAATTGGTGTTCCATATAGAAAAAAAGAACAAAAGCATTCCCCAACATCAGTATTTCAAAGGAGCTAGTATTTCGAGTTGAGAACCAAGCTTCTCTTCGGCCGCCTTCTCTGCCTTCAAACGCAGTTTCGCCAGCTGCTTCCTCCTCTCATAGGCAACTTGGGCTCTCTGCTTCCTCTTCTCCTCCAATTCCTATTATCGCACATTCAAAGCATCGTACAGTAGTCAGCAAATAGTAGAAAATAACATAAAATCACATCACAAAATTTGCATACTAGAAACTAACATAAAATCACATCACAAAATTTGCATGACCACCTCCTAAATGAAAGATTGAATCGCCATAATCTAATAAAAGAAATTCAGTAAAGCAAACAAAATATTTGATTTTGCAGAACTTGACTTGAAAAATAGTCTGCTTATTATTCATACACCAAGGGAGAAAGCAAGCTAGAAAATGTATCCCCTGTTGTTAAATAATAAGGACTATTATTGAGACATCACATATGGACATAAACTGAATGACACGTCAATGCATGATCACCTGGAAAAATGAAATTGCAACTGAAGCAAGTAGTAAACCACTATTGAACATACAATCATACAATCACAACAGTTATATATACGAGGCACATAAAGGAAGCAACTTTCCAAACTAAATCACCACGGAAGAGAAAAGGAACCAAATACAGAGAGAAATTAGAGATTAAAGAGAGAAGCTTTTATTAAAGTATGATTTTATTCTTATTCATACCTTGATGGTGTCGTGGTGGTTCCATCCGACCTCTTTGGAGAGGCGGCCCAAGAGGCAATACTTGTGACCCGGCTGAAGCCTCAACACCCTAACAAAAAATTACACACAAAAAAAAGAAAAAAAAAAAAAATCAAACTTTTACGAGGGAAGCAGATGAATGAAGCAATCAGTATACTAAGATAGAAGTTTTTTTTCTATCTTTTTACTTGAGTGCGTCGGGGACGACGAGGCGCTTGGTCTTGTCGTAGGGCGGGGGCACGCCCTCGTAGGCCTTGAGCCTGGCGAGCGCGGCCTCCCCGCGCTTGGTCTTGTGGGGGATCATCCCGCGCACGGTGCGCCAGAGGATCTTGGCGGGGGACCGGAAGTGGATGGGGCCGTGCGAGGGCTTGGTGTTCATGCGCTTGCGGAGGAAGCGGAGGTACTTCATCTTCTGGCGCACGAGCCCCCCCGAGAGGCACAGCTCCTCGCACCGCACCACCACCACGCGCTGCCCGTTCAGGAGCTCCTTCGCCACGATCGACGCCAGCCGCCCCAGCATGTGGTGCCGCGCGTCCACCACCACGCGCTCCGCGCATATCCCCGACCCCGACACCATCTCTTTCTTCCCCGCCTCCTACTCCTACTCCTCCTTCCTACGGTTAGGGTTAGGGTTAGGGTTAGGGTTAGGGTTAGGGTTAGGGCAAGGGTTTGGGAAACCGGCGGGGGACGGAGGAGAGAGGAGGAGGGAGGGCTAGGGTTTCTCCCGTCAGAATATTTTATAGGTTGGTTATGAGGTGGTGAAATGCCCATGCTACCCCCACTTTGACCCTATATTATGGGCTTTTGTTATTTGGGCCGATCTTTAATACTCATGGTGCCACGGAATATGGGCCGAATCAATTCATGGTCCCAATGAAACTAAATAGGCCCATAAGTGATCCACGAACCAAAGGCCGGGCGGAGTACAAACGGCCCAGGCCCGATTTTGATAAGTCTATTTTTGGCATGTTTCGTTTTTTTTAACTAAAAAAGGAAAAAAATTTATTTCGATGGGGAGTAAAATCTAATTGAAAGAAATTAATAAATTAATTAGTCCATCAAATCTAGATGCGGTAGATGCCCAAATCGAAAAATCCTATTTGGCTGTTTTTTTATGTTTGTGTTGTCTATTCAAGCCCCCGAGAAGTTAGAGACTATGAATCTTTTGTTTGCCTAAGCCACAAACAAAAGCTTGAATTTCTAGCTTCCCTCTTAAATAGCCGTCTCCGTAACAACCACTATACTACTTCGTAGTTGTTAGAAATTTAAATTTAAGATGGAAAGGAAGAGACCATAAAAGGCCACAAAGAAAGCTGTTGTAAAGGACAAAAACATTAAAAACACTTCATATCAGTGTAGTAGAGCTAAGGCACACAATATCAGCATTATTGAAGCAAAAATATTACTGTCTTATGCCCTTAGAACACCACTGTATCAATGTGCCAAAAAATTTCACTCAAAAATGTTATTAACAACTAAGCCAACTAATTTGATGTTATCAATGGCTTCAAAAAAGAAAAAACAGTTTGCCACTATCGATTACTACTAAGCTCCCGATATAGCTTCGAACTGAGAACCTTACAATTGTCTCTTCACAAGTACAATGTAGTTGCCGTCATCAAAAAAAAAAAAATGTCGGCCACCAGCGACCAAGCAATACCTTCATTGTCGGCCACATGAACTTTTGAAGCCCTAACTTCTTCATTCGCAGTTTGATATATTACTAACATATTTTTTAGAACAAAATACTATATAATTTATACTTTCAGGTGAGTAGCAATTGCCTAACAAAGTAAGATTCTCTCTTAACTCTAATACACATGCTGGAACATTGAGTACCTTTTCAAAACTTCGCGTGCATGATTAAAGGTGTTCTTCAAATCTTCATTTCAAAACACTCTTCCGTTCTTAATTGAGGGTTGTTCAACAAATAGTTGATTTTTCAATGAAGACAGTATTTTTTTGGTTATTATGGCACCAGAATTTTGTTGTTGTCAAAAGAAAATAGCAAGATAAGCCAAACTTAGAGACCCTGTTGTACAATCCACTGCTGGGGGCTGTTGTCAACACTGAACCATTTCAAAATAAAGAAATTTAATAAGTGTAATTGAAGTAATTTGATTTTAAAACACATAAAAGATACTTACGAAACATTGTGGAGTTTGGACACAAAATGCAACATATTTGTGCAAATTCGGCCTATTTTAGATCATTCACAGTTTCTGAGTTATACAATGTATCGGAGTCTTCATGCTGTGTTATTAATACTTCCAAAGCAAGCAGAACACTGCCGCAAGTCACCATGGAATAAAGAATAAAAAAAATTATTATACAAAAACAAAGTAAAACAGTAATAAACAAGATATATTATTTTAATGAATTATCTTACAAGTCAGAATAAAAGTGTGCACTAAAAATAGCCTATCTTAAATGTTTGAATGCGTCTTGCAAATCAAACAATCATTTGAAACAAACTAATTTTTTGAAAATAGTAAATCTAGCACTACAACATTATAAGTCTATTTTTGGCATGTTTCATTTACCTCTTAAATAGCCATCCGGGTGATAACCACTATACTACTTATTAGTTGTTAGAGAGTTAAATTTAAAATAAAAAGAAAGAGATCGTAAAGGTACACAAAGAAAGTTATTGTAAAGGAACAAAAACATATTAAAAACACTTCATATCAGTGTAGAGCTAAGGCACACAACATCAGCGTTATTGAAGCAAAAACATTACTGTCTTATGCCCTTAGAACACCATTGTATCAATGTGCCAAAAAATTTCACACAAAAATGTTATTAACAACTAAGCCAACTAATTTGATGTTATCAATGGCTTCAAAAAAGAAAAAACAGTTTGCCACTATCGATTACTACTAAGCTCCCGATATAGCTTCGAACTGAGAACCTTACAATTGTCTCTTCACAAGTACAATGTAGTTGCCGTCATCAAAAAAAAAATTTGTCGGCCACCAACGACCAAGCAATACCTTCATTGTCGGCCACATGAACTTTTGAAGCCCTAACTTCTTCATTGGCAGTTTGAATCGAAGCTGCACGATCATTGGCACCCTCATTTCTTCTAATATACTAGAAGAGAAAAAAATATATATGTTAAAACAAGCAAATATATTACTAACATATTTTTAGAACAAAATACTATATAATTTATACTTTCAGTTGAGTGGCAATGCCTTATTGGATAACCTTTAGGTAAGTGGCAATTGTCTTATTGGATAACCAAGAGTAACCATGGAAATCGCATAGAAATTTTTTAATATTATGAGATTAACATATGTTTATGAAGTATATGTATAACTGTAATAAATAAAGAAAGATTCCCCCTTAACTTGAAGTATATTTATAACTGTAATAAATAAAGAAAGATTCTCTCTTAACTCTAATACACATACTAGAACATTGAGTACCTTCTTTTAGAACTTCGCGTGCATGATTAAAGGTGTTCTTCAGATCTTCATTCATAAACCAAACTTAGAGACCCTGTCATGCAATCAACTGCTGGGGGCCATTGTCAACACTGAATTTAAAAAATTTCAAAATAAAGAAATTTAATAAGTGTAATTGAAGTAATTTGATTTTTAAAAAATATAAAAGATATCTATGAAACGTTGCGGAGTTTGGACACAAAATGCAACATATTTGTACAAATTCGGCCCATTTCAGATAATTCACTGTTTCTGAGACTATTATACAGTGTATTGACGTCTTCGCACGCTATATTGTTAATACTTCCAAAGCAATTAGAACACTCCCGCAGGTCACTAGTAGAATAAAGGATAAAAAAATTTGCTATACGAAAACAAAGTAAAACAGCAATGAACAAGATATATTATTTCAATTAAGATATATAATTTCAATTAATTATTGACACAAAATGCAATATATTTGTACAAATTCGGCCCATTTCAGATAATTCACTGTTTCTGAGACTATTATACAATGTATTGGCGTCTTCGCACGCTATATTGTTAATACTTCCAAAGTAATTAGAACACTCCCGCAAGTCACTAGTAGAATAAAGGATAAAAAAATTTGCTATACGAAAACAAAGTAAAACAGCAATGAACAAGATATATTATTTCAATTAAGATATATAATTTCAATTAATTATTTTATAAGTCAGAATAAAAGTGTGGACTATAAATAGCCTAATCTTAAATGTTTGAACGCATCTTTCAAATCAAGCAATCATTTGAAACAAACTATTTTCTTGAAAATAGGAGATCTAGCTATACAACATTCTAGACTCTAAAACCCCTAAATAACAAAGAATGCAAGTATTATTAAAAGTTACCGAGCAAAAATCAGATTGAACAACTATTGAAAATTAGAAAACCCCACTAGAATAAATAATCAAATAATAAAGGATAAAAAAAAAGTAATGTACAAAAACAAAGTAAAACAATAATGAACAAGCTATATTACTTCAATTAATTAGCTCGCAAACTCAGAATAAAAGTTTGAACTGCAAATAACCTAATCATATTTGAACGCATATTGCAAATCAAACAATCATTTGAAACATAGCAGATCTAGTTATACAACATTATAAGACTCTAAAAACCCTAAATAATAAAGAATGCAAGTAATCTTAAAAGTTACCAACCAAAAATCATATAGACACATCTTAGAAATCAGAAAACCGTTTACGGGAAATAAATTTCTGGATTCATTGAAGAGAAGGATATGAACCAAAAAAAATCTGTAAATAGTAGGTCGGCACGGCCGGGCCAAGGGCTGTGCTGGGCCAAGGGTCCAAAAAATCTGGCCCGGCCTGGCACGGCCCGAATTTCTGGCCGGCTCGGCCACAGGCCCGTTTCGGCCCGAAAATTTTAAATATTTTCTATCCGAATACGGATGAAATCAAATATGGGCGCGGATACGGTTGTATATCATCCGATCCATTTTCACCCCTAACAAAACCACTATCAAGAAGAAAGTATAGCTCGAATTCTGCATCCAGAGAATTTTCCAGTCGCTTACTTCCTTCCAATCTATCAGGTGCAACCTAATGGAAATTCTCACACACGAAGCGAATTCTTGAGAGCTTGAAAAGGTACATATGAGAAAGAAGCTGTTGTAAAGGACCAAAACATTGAAAATGCTTCATATTATTACAGAGCTTAGGTGCACAGCAACAATGTGCAGAAAATTCGCACAGGTAAATGTTATCAACATCTAAGACAATTAATTTGATGTTATCAACGAGTACAAGAAGAAAACAGAAAATCTAGCTTTGCCACCATCAATTACTACTAAGCTCTTGGCTAACATCATTGCTGGCTTCAAATCGAGGACCTTGCAATTGCCTCTTCACAAGTGCAGTATAGATGCCGTTTTGGCTGAGTAGTTCATCATGTGTACCCCTCTCCACTATCTGACCATCAGATACAACAGCCACACTATCTGCACTCTTCACAGTCGAAAGCCTGTGTGCTATCACCAGAACAGTTCTTCCTTTCATTAGGGAATCCATCGCATCCTGTAGCATAGTAAGCACGTTATTTACTGCAAAGTTTCATAAGAACAATGCGAAGAGGCCTTTAATGAATCATGTAAGTATGTAACTAAAATGATTACTGTAGCTTGGATTAGATTATAAAAGTATATTGTATATTACCTACGATCGTACTGTCTGTTTCACTTTTCTGTTTAACCTAAAATTCTTAAATTAATCTACGAGTGAACTTAGTGTTTAGTTTTGCTTATTAATTTGCACTAGCAACTTGCTTAACAAGGAAAGCAGACAAAAATATGTTTTTCAGTTAATTGTTGACAAAAGACATAGACATAGGGTTTGCAAACAAACTGAATATAGCCAAGAAAAATAATCTCTGAGAGCATTTCACCATAGAACTTGAGGATTATACCTGGACCAGATACTCGCTTTCAGCATCCAAAGCGCTAGTAGCCTCATCCAAGAGAAGAATGCGCGGGTTCATTAGCAAAGCTCTCGCGATCGCTATTCGCTGTTTCTGTCCACCAGATAGTCTTATCCCTCTTTCCCCAACAACAGTCTTGTACTGCTCGGGAAAGCTAGATACAAATTCATGGGCATTTGCCATTTTCTGTATATAAGATCTATGGTTAGCATTTAGTACCTAAAGTAAAAAAGGTTAATTGAATAGTAGCACGTACAATTACTTACAGCAGCATTCTCAATAGCATCAATGCTAGCACTGCCGTCTAATCCGTAAGCGATATTCTCTCCAATAGAGCAGTTAAACAGGACAGGTTCCTGGCTCACTATGCTGACCTGTGAATTTATGCAACCCCCAATAGAAGGAAACTCTCTTTTAAGGTCATATAAAACATTTTGTACGATATAATTCTTCAATTTTACAATTAATATTCTAAATTTTCCAAATTCATCCGTGGAACTAGTAATAATGAGACGAACATGGCAATATCATTGTCTCCAAATACAAATACTGCATAGATTACCTGTCTGTGGAGAAACTTGTGTGATATTTCAACCAACTGAACTCCATTTAGCAATATCTTTCCCTTGAGAGGGTCATAAAATCGTTCGATCAAATTTGCTATAGTAGTCTGCAGAAAGCATACGGTAGGAGAAAAATAATTCCACAAAGGCCAAATAGATGATGAAAAGTTTTTCTCTATAAAAAAGATTAAAATAAACAATAGTTTGTGTCATGAACTCAAATCAAGTAGGAACTTACTTTTCCGCCACCACTTGGCCCAACAAGTGCAACTTTTGAACCGGGACTCAATTTTAATGTAATTCCCTGAAACTTACAACATCTTATTAGAGAACAGACACTTTCTAGATATGCACTGTAGCGTCACTAACTAAAAGCTAACACATTGCTCGTGATTGTTCAATATTCTTGACATCAATACTAAACTAGCACAACTATTAGATCATCTGAAAAAGAAATTGCCAAAAAGGGAAAAAAAGAGTAAGTTGATAGCATAGCAGTGCTAAAGATTTCTACAAAGAGTTAAAAAAAAAAAAAAAAAAATCTATAGAGAATTTATATTGCACCATTTTCAATGCATCATCCAACAACAACTACCTTAAGAACCATATGAGCAGGGCGAGAAGGATAAGCAAACCAGACGTCATCCAGCTCAACATCTCCATCACGGTCGCTACTAGCAAAGCCAGAGGAACTCAAATAAGACGATTATTAGCTACGAGACTAAATAGATATTAGTCCCACCAAAAAATAAAGAGTAATATATAGGAGAACCGACATCGTTGGACTCTTATCTCCATTATTTGGCATGGAGGAAACACGGTCTAGAAGTTGGAATACTCTCCTGCTTGCACCCGAAGCTTTCATGATTGTCGTATATAATCCCGATAAGCCAGAAACTGAAGAACCAACTGCAGGGGACAAGATCTAGACTATAGAATCAGTCCAAACAGAAGTATTATAACATAGAGATATTCACACTACATATATACCTTACAAATTGTCTATCATCATATCTGTTGCCGCTTACAAATTGCCTATCATCATATTTGTTTTCTTAACTATATCCCCTTGTGCGTACAGAAATGCCCCCATTTGAGGAAACCTTTTTATAATAGAAAAACAACTTTGCATAAATTGAAGGACCCCCAAAATTGATGTAGGATATTCTTCTAAGAAACTGTACTTTCGTGTTTCGGAAGTATGTATTAAAATTTGGATTTTACATGGAAATATGTATAAACATAGATGATTTTGCAGGATATGCATGTAAAAGACCCTAGAATTTATGTTAAGAATTGTAATCTCCACTGACAGAGCTTTGTTCATGAAAACTTACGAAGGCTATACATGATGATTAAATGATGTGGATATAATAATGTGGATATAACCATAGAGGTAAAGCCATCAAGCAGTACCTGTAAGGCTGTAGAGAATGAATGAAGTGAGAGCACCAGTTGTCATAGAGCCGGTGATGGTTAAGTTAGCACCATAAATCAGCACGATAACAACTGATAATGTTGTTGCTGCACTCATACCCCCAGAAAAGAGACCAACAACTTTCTACAGAATACATAAATTTTAAAACACTTTCAGCTCAAAGAGAGAGTAATTTTGAAAATATAGTAAAGCCCTACAAGAAAACTCACAGCTTGCTTGAGTCCAAGCTTTAGTGTTTCATCTACTTTTTCAGAGTAGCGTGAGATTTCTTGCTCTTCTTGCGCAAAGGACCTAACCGTGCGAATGGCTCCAAAAGATTCCTGAATGAGTTCAACAAAAGTATTGTTATTACGTCTATACGAGCTGCCCCAAATTTCATATATCATTGAATGAAATGGAGCACCAAAATAAAATATGACGGGATTAAACTACAAGATTTGAGAAGCTTATAATCTGTGATTCTGTATAGTCCATATCATGGCTCATTATCTATCATCGTCATAATTAATATGATTTCTTCTTTTATTTTACTCACATCAAAAATTAAGAAAACTCAAATTTAAACACTGAAATTTGACCCTCATTTCAATTTCATCCTCTCGTTTTTCAAATAGTGCTTCTTAAAATAGAAACTTTGGATTAAAGGAAATAGGGCAAACTTCAGGGATTACATTGTCAAAATCTAAACAAAGAGGATGAAGATGTTATGGAAGTCAAACTTCAGGTAGTAAATTGTTGCATTTGAAACTTTGAGAACGAAATTCAAGTTCTGGTTAAGATTTCAAGGACTAAACTAGTAATTAACCCATCTAAGAAACCATGGCTTAAAGAGACCTCAGCAATTGATGCCGCTGCAGCTGCTGCAGCTTGAGTTTGATGTGAAAGTTCACGGAGATAGCGCCCAAACTTACGTACGGCAACTGATATAGCAGGCACAATAACAAGTGCCAACACTGTCGAAAGACGAAAGCATTAGATTCATCTAGAAAAACAAAGCCTGTACTTTTTTTTAGCAAATTGCAGATACTTCTGAAAGAAGAATATGAAAATACTAATGTTCCTGCAAGAAATGAAGGTTGTGGAGGGCACAATTAAAAACTGTGAGAAAGTACAGGGAAAACAGGTAAAGGAGCCTTAAAATGCTATATTTGAACTCGCATTTTACAAACAACTCGTGATTTTCAAGTGTAGTTTGTACTTACATGTTAATTTCCATGATGTCACAAACATGAAACCGAGGCCCATCATCGTAGTAGTGATATTACGCAACGCTTCCGACAAGTTGGTGGTTGCAGCATTTTTTATGATTTGAGTATCTTCAGAAAGTCTACTTAGGAGCTCTCCGGTCCTAGTCACGTCAAAAAATGCTATTTCCTAACAAATAGGTGAAAATATTATGATAAAGACATACGACTCTGTGTAGCGCTAGCAAAACTTCAACTTCATACTAAAAGATCAACAGCATACCTGATTAATAAGATGACTAAACAAGTCTTTCCTTAGACGAGCAACCACTCTTTCACTAGCAGAATTGAACAGCCATGCCCGCAGCGCAGTGCAGATTGAACTGAAGCAATGATAAAATAAATATAGTCTTTAGATTCATCACAATATAATATAGGCTGCGTTCAGCTTATTTATTGAAAGAAATTGAGTACAAGCAACCATAACATGACTTAATCATGACATTCCTGAACATTTACAAATTTCGCACGTCTAAGAAGATTGAAAGAACTAAAAGCAGCAGTATAGTCACTCTATCAATCAAAAATCAGAAAGCTGAAAATGCATCATAAATTCTCCAAACCAATTTAAAATTTTATTAGCTCATGTCTAAATTTAGTTTCTAGGGGTTTTTTTAAGCACTGTGACTAAATCCTTAAGACATTTTGCTTATCATCATGAGATACGCTTTTCCCTCTAAAAAGTGAGTCGGCTATAAAACAGAGCTCCAAATTGATGAAGTTGACTGAAAAAATGAGCAAATTTTAATACCAATAGCCAACTTCTTGCCAGTTACCTGCGAATTGGTACAGATACCTTCTATATAGACTCATAGTACATGATTCGTAAGGCACAAGAGAAAGCTTCCAAGAAAACGTTGATGTCGATTTTTGTGTTTAGATTCTCATAATTCACATGATGTTTCCAACCAAACAGACTTGATTGCTGACAACAACAAAAAAATTTGTAGAACCATAGACAATAGCATAGATACAGTTGAACATGAATGTGTCTATGAATGATGCTTGGTGATTAAAAATAGATAGAGAATATGATCAAATAGAGTGACATAAGGCTTTTGTACAGATCTACTAAACAATCAATAAGATTAGTATTTTCTCGACTTTGAGGGCTCGATTTACAAGATAACAACCTCCATACGTAAAGAAACGAAATGATCAATTTTCTTGGCATTGTTATGTATGTATGAAGTAGCAAATAGAATCAATGAGAAAAACATAATTTTTTCTAAAATCCCGAGAAACATAATATAGTACAATGAATAGAAAATAGCCAAAAAACAGAGCGTATGGTATGCGACACATATCAACACGAAAATCAAAAGTGCAAAAACGTTTCTGTAGTACATACCCGACTACAACAATTATCACAATCTCCAATATGGTGCTCTTCACAGCATTTAAAGCTGCAGCTTGTTCTTCAGGTTCTCGGGCATCTCTTGACACAATGTCTATTATCTTCCCACCATATTTAGGCTGTAGTTAAGATTAAAACCAATGAGAAATGGAGATCGCTTTGCTCTTTAGTATGAAACATAGAATATGGAACTTTCAAATGAACAGCATAACATAATAATATATATGTATTAGAAATCATTTCAAGCTCCACCATCTAGAACTTGCTGCTGCTGGTTGTTATTTTACTGGAAATCATGTCTTTGTCAATTTCAAGCTGTGCGTCAATTAGGCAGTAGACAGCTTCTAGATCTTACATGCCGGCCAGTTTCATTTTCCTACTGATGGTATTTCTAGCTTATATTTCTTACTCCTTCCCACACAAATGGAAAGTGCATATGCAAAAGCTGCGAAATTAGTAATGTTTCAACTTTCAACGACAGACAAGTGGTCAGAACCAATAAGGATTGTCGCATTGACTTGTGATTATATCAGTAGGACTGCTTACCTAAAGAAATATATAAAACACATGAATACACACATGCTACCCCAAATACACTTAGAAGAAAAGTAATCCCAAGTTACTCAGAACATATGCTAAGAGTACATTTCAATGATCAAAAAAAGACTTTGCATTTGCAAATTTATCATAGAGAACAACCACCGGTATTTCGGGGAGAAAAACTAAAAAGTGGATCTTTCCTCGATCATTCTAGTTTTGATTTTATAAAATTGATAATTGCTTGCTACATGCCATATATTGGCTAGAAATCTTGGTAATCTAGATTGCCTGTTTTCCTCTCCATAATGATCCAGCAACTGCAGATGTCGACATAAAACTTGAGCATATATTGTGATTTCTCTTTGCTCAAGAAATCAAAATATATGCCGAAAAGAAATCAAACAAATAAAAGTGCATGGAAACAAGTAAGAAAGGAACACCTACAATTAGAATGTTCTTTTCTTTTCTTTTCTTTTCTTTTCTTTTTTTTTTTTTTTTTTTGAGAGAGAGAGAGAGATACACCTACAATTAGAATGTTGCTCAGAGAAGCTATCAATAATGCTATGGTGGCCAGAACCAGCTTCCCTGCATCAGGTTTTGCCTGCAAGCAAAAAGCTCGAATCCACAAATAAATAAATATACATACATACATACCCTCAACTAACTAAAGAAGAACAGAAGAGGAGCACAAACATACCAACCGTAGAACTCTACAGAATCCAACATTCCCCGGCTGAGGTTTACAGTGACAGTAGCAGAGTCAGCAACAATATTCATCAGATATATGTACATTTTTTTTTTCTGTTACTTAATAAGAACGAAAAGCACCTGAATTTCATTGCCTTCTTCGAGATCCGACAACGGACGGCTCGATTCCTGTGATGCAACTGGTATTAGCTACAGCTACAATACACAGACTCTCTCTTCGACGAGGTGGAATTTATAAGCGAGCTAAACCGTTTAAATACGAGAGTTCCGTTCTAATCCTGTTGAGTTTAAACTAAAGCAAAACGAGAGTGTCCCAGATACGTCCACTATAATAGTTAACCATATTGCATCTCACAGCACAATCTTTCATCATGTAAACAAACAAATAAACAAAAAACATAGATTTTAAATCTTTTGTTCCTTTCGATTTCAATAAATTCCTCAAAAACCTTTTATCAAATTTCATCAATGTAATGATTTGTGTGCTCATTTGAAAAAAGAATATAAGTACGCACGTGAATTAAACATGGTCCAAGAATAAGTCTTATTTAGGCACAAATTTTAACAAAAGTAGACGGTAAATATATATATATATGTATTTATGGAATAAATGAGAACATGGGAATATACATGTACAAATACATACCTCATGATTGTTGAGCAGTAAAGGGGCCTGATTGCTTGCCGTGGCTGTTCTGATCCTCATATTTCTCCCCATTTCTATGTCAACTCTCTCTCTCTCTCTCTCTCTCTCTCTCTCTCTCTTCTACTTACCCAACAGAGATAGATAAAATGCGACAAAAAACCGGGCGGCTAGAGAGAGAGATGTAGAGCGTGGAGGAGTGGGTGGAACTGGAATTAGATTATTACGGATGTCGGTGAAAATTTATAGAGACCACCTAACCTATTGGTTATTTTGAAATTGACCTCTCAACGTTATTTTTTGTAAGCCTTTAAAAAAAATTTAATTTGAGGTAGTACTACTTGTATTCTCTGTTCAAAATAGGGTTTATCCCTGTTTAATCAAAAAAAAAAAAAATTTGAAGTTAAGAAATTTGCTAAATTTAATAACTATATCAGCGATAGATGTTAATTATTTAAAAAAAATTATTTGATTTGTCAAAATTAAAAATTAATCAAAAGTTTGAGGAGGAGTATTACAATGTGGCACATATTATTTGTACATTCTTTTAATGGGGCGTAAGTGTTACGCCTCGCTCTTTTTATGGACGAAATATTTTTACAAGTCATATAGACGTGACTATTGAAGATCTAACGCCTATAGAATAATTAAGGTGTAAGATTTATATTTAATTTTAGATGTACGGACAGTATTGATCGGAATATTTAATTGCGTTAGTATACGGTTGGGAAGAGAATATTGCGCATGTTGGATGCCACCTCCTCGAGTGTTTGGAGCATTTGGAGTACATGTTTGTCGTTGCAACATCAAAAATCCAATATTCTTGGGATCAGCCCAAAACTCTTCTTAACACTTAAAAGTAACGAGCATAAAAATGACTCTTTACGACCAATAGCGTAGATTATATTTAACGAAGTTAATCATCAATTTGGATATCTCATTATTATTAAAAAAAATTGATAGCATGAAATTTTCTGTGCTTATAATAGCATATTAGCCGAACTCTCTCTATATGTAATAGGATGTTATTTTTCTAACATAGTCAGAGAATAAATTATATATAGACAGGGCCGTGCTGGGTGCATCGGCCCAACAAGGCCCGGCGGGGCCGTATAGGTAGGAAGTTTATGAACTTTGGTCTGCAGAAAGTTCATGTACCGTAAATGATGTTTAATGACGTCGATCATCGATTCTGATGCCCCACACCTTTGAAAGTATTAAGAATTGACGGTAACATTCACTAGCTCAAAAGAGACCGTAGTATGGACAAAACCACTATCAAGAAAGTATAACTCTAATTCTGCCCTTATAGAGAATTTTCGAATATCTCACTCCCTTCCAACCTGCGAGCAATTAATGTGCACCCTTACAGAAAAATTCTCACACACCAAGCGAATTCTCAGTGACAGTAACTGATTGACAGATACAAAAGAGAAATAATCGCACTGGCTTTGCCAATAATCAACTACTACGTGGCTCGTCGGCTTCAACTCGGGGCCCTTGCAGTTGTCTCTTAACAAGGGCAGTATAGATGCCATTTCGGCTAAGTAGTTCGTCATGGGTGCCCCTCTCTACTATCTGCCCATCGGAGACGACTTCTACACTGTCCGCACTCTTCACGGTCGAAAGCCTGTGCGCTATCACGAGAACGGTCCTTCCTTTCATTAGAGATTCCATCGCATCCTGCAGAAATATTAAATGGTTGCTTTAGCTTTGAAAGAACAAGTAAATGATCTCCACAGAAGTACATTATAAGTGATTTGCTTGAACAAGATCAAAGACGCATAGAGTCTATGATTTTATTGTATGTTTAGCATTGTTTATGTTCTGCTCCCCTTTTTTTTACGGGTATATTCAAGTTCTATGTTATTAAAGGCGATGAGGAATGAATATTTCTTTTGTTTTTTCTGGCTATTTGTAAACTCAACCTTTTCTGTTAAGAAATTTGAAGAGTTACTTTTCCATTAATGGGCCTTGCAAACAACCTAACAATAACCAAATTTTAAGATTACCTTTAAGTGCTTTTGAGAACATAGAACTTTAGGAAGAACAAAAGAAAAAAAGCAGTAAACAATGCCAAAGAAGCACTTAACTTCCTGGCAAACAAAATGAAAGGCAAATGATACATTATACCTGGACCAGATACTCGCTTTCAGCATCCAAGGCACTCGTAGCCTCGTCCAAAAGAAGAACACATGGATTCATCAATAAAGCTCTTGCGATAGCTATGCGCTGTTTCTGTCCACCGGAAAGTCTTATCCCTCGCTCTCCAACAACGGTTTTATATTTGTCAGGGAATTTAGATACAAATTCATGTGCATTTGCCATTTTCTGCATAAAATATTCATAATTAGATATTATATCTTCATCTAAGGTTGCTTCCATCAGCACGCCAATACTTACAGCAACGTTCTCAATTTCAGCAGCACCGGCCTTGCCATTTAGTCCATAAGCAATATTCTCTTCAATGGAGCAGTTAAACAGGACAGGTTCTTGGCTTACTATGCTGACCTGAAATAGCAGGATCAACAGTGCGAGACATCACAAAAAGCCATATCAACACCCCCGGAGGGAACTTTAAACAAATCCTCCCATAATAAACTCATGACCAATCTCTAACACTAGTGAAGCCATCATTTAGATTTAATTTCCAACATTTAAAAGTGTACTACATAATCTGTGCATAAAACCTATGAAATAACTTGAACATGACATAGCTCTTAAATCAAGATCACGATTAATTGTGTGATAAAACTGATAAAAGTTCATTCTGAAGCATCTACTAATTTCAGGACGTAAGGCGATGATACCTGTCTGTGGAGATATTGATGTGATATTTCAACCAATGATACTCCATTTAGCAAGATCTTCCCCTTTACCGGGTCATAAAACCGTTCAATCAAATGGGCAATGGTAGTCTGCAGAGAGCATGTATTATTAATATTGTAAAACTTAGAACTGAAATAGACCAAAAACAATCTTTTCTGACTGAAGAGGGGAATAATCAATAGCTGTGTTTTGACGAGTAACAAATTACTTTTCCACCACCACTTGGTCCAACAAGTGCAACCTTCGAACCCGGACTCAACTTTAATGTAATACCCTGCAATATAAAGGCATCTTGTTAGAGATACTGGCAATGTTCAGATATTCACTGTAACTTCACTAATAGAGAGCCAAAATTAATAGAGAGCCAAAATTGAAAGCAGATATAGCCTGTTGGAATATTTGGATTGAGAGCAAAAAGAAATTTTTTTTCCCTTCTATTGAAAAGAAAAAAGAATACAAATAAGACAACCTCAGAGCCCCACACACGTGACCAGTAAGAGATATTCACGTAGTTAAGAAAATAACACTTCTTAATTTGAACATCGTACCAATTAAAAGAAAAAAAATGAAGTAAATAGAGATTTCCATTACACATTAGGACATTATTTAACAACAGTTACCTCAAGAACCATGTGAGCTGGGCGAGAAGGATACGCAAACCACACGTCGTCCAGCTCAACCTCTCCGTTATGGCCACTACCAGCACAAGCCAACACAATAAACGGTGAGAATGTTTATCAGCTATTAGACTGCTTAAAAGATGCTGGACCCACCGAGGATATAAGTGAACAACAGGTAACCCACATAGATGGACATTTGTCTCCGGATTTTGGCATAGAGGAAACACGATCTAGAAATTGAAAAACTCTCCTGCTTGCCCCTGAAGCCTTCATGATTGTCGTGTACAATCCAAATAAGGAAGATATTGAGGAAGCAACTGCAGGATATGATCGGCAGATAAAAGAATCATTCCTCAGAAAAAGTAGTAAAGGTTTATCAAGATTAACTAAATGTGACCATTGAGGTTTCATTTATGGACATTTTTATAGACGCCAAAAATGATGAGTAACAATCACATGCTGGATCCTCGTATGGAGAACGGTTAAAAGTGAATTAGTCCCAAACTTCGATCCTGATTTCAATAGATTCTCAGATTTTGAATTGTGATACAGTGGTAGAGATAAGGCATTCAAAGCAGTACCTTGAAGGCTGTAAAGGATGAAGGATGTAAGAGCACCAGTTGTCATATAGCCTTTAATGGCTAAATAAGCTCCATAAATCACCACACAGACCACTGGCAATGTAAATGCTGCATCCATACCTCCGGAGTAGAGACCAACAATTTTCTGCACAAGAAGAGTAAATTGAGAATAGAAACATTAACTTAGTATGACATCCATAAGAGAACACTTTAGCAGGCAAGGCTCACAGCTTGCTTAAGCCCAAGTTTCAATGTTTCATCAACTTTCTCGGAGTAGCATGAGATTTGATGTTCCTCTTGCGCAAAGGACCTAACCGTGCGTATGGCTCCAAACGATTCCTGCATGAGCATTCAATATACAATTGTGGTTTAGTGTGTTAAGAGACGCCGAAGGGAATGTACATATAATTACGATATAAAAATCAAAACTGTGATCTGAAGTACATATATCGGAGAAGTTCTCAATCTGAAACCAAAGATTTTGCAACTACCATGCGAAGAATCAAATATATAATCTCGACTCAGTGTAATGTGGAGATATGGTTGAAAAAAATGCTAGAAACTGAGGCTGTGTGGAATGTAGTGCCTACATAGTGCACATTTAAAAGAACTGCTGTTCATTTATAAAAGAGAACCTCAGCTATTGATGACGCTGCAGCTGCTGCAGCTTGAGTCTGATGTGAAAGTTCACGGAGATAGCGCCCAAACATACGCACGCCAACTGCTATAGCAGGTACAACAACAAGTACCAACACTGTTGAAGGAGAAAGCATTAAAATTTTGTAGATAAAATTGAAAATTTCAACAGTTTCTTCATGAAATTAAGGTTTCAGCAGTATCCTGGTCACATAATGAAAGATTAATTTCCTCTACACAGGAATGAATTCTAACAATGTCATTAGCACTTACATGTTAATTTCCCGGATGTTGCAAACATAAAACCAAGACCAATCGACACAGTAGCGATGTTCCGCAAGGCTTCCGAGAGATTGGTGGTTGCAGCATTCTTTATTACTTGTGTATCTACAGAAAGTCTACTTAGGAGCTCTCCAGTCATATTCACATCAAAAAATGCTATTTCCTAACAAATAGATCCAAAGTTATTGCAATTAAGTAGGTAGATTTAGTAAACTTCAAACCATGATTGAAAAATCAGGAGCCTTACCTGATTAATAAGATGGCTAAACAAGTCCTTTCTCAGTCGAGCAACTACTCTTTCACTGGCAGAATTGAATAGCCAAGACCGTAGTGCAGTGCAAATTGATCTGAAGAAACGATAAATCAAATTAGTATTGGAGTTTGTCAGAGCACTACACTATAGCTTCTATACAAATTCTTGTTTAGAATAAATGCAACATTGAGTAGAATCAACACAGAAAAGACAACAACATATAGAGATGATAAGCCACAAAACAACAAAAAATATGTGCAGTATGAAAGATGTATAAACTAGAATCCGGAAGCCCGCTATGTGTCTGTAATAAATACCCAACAATAACAATCAGCACGATCTCTAATATGGTGTTTTTCACAGCATCTAAAGCTTTATCCTGCTCTTCAGGTTCTCGGCGATCTCTTGACACGATGTCTATTATCTTGCCACCATACTTACGCTGCAGTTTAAGAGAAAAATATAGAGATAGTGTTGCTTCGAGAAGTACAAGAAAATCAACCAAAGTAAAAGTAGACGAAAGATCAGTGCAAGGAATACCTACAATTAAAGTGTTGCTTAGAGAAGCTATCAGTAATGCTACGGTGGCAACGACCAGCCTCCCGGAATAAGGTTTTGCCTGCAAGTAAAGACTCAAGTCAATACATAGGCAATAATGTATGCACATGGATGCATCTACGTATATGTGTACATGATCAAAGTTTCAAAATGAACAGCAAAGGGGCTGGCGACGTACCAGCGATATAACTCTCCAAAATCTGATATTTGGTGGCTGAGTTCCACGGCGAAGAATGTCAGCGGGATCTTAATTAAACAGTTGCTAACTGGATAAATATAGAAAACAGAGTGCGAAGAAATACAGAACAGAACTGAGGCACCTGAACATCATTGCCTTCTTCGAGATCGGAGGGTGCATGGCTTGATGATTCCTAAAATACAAACTGGTATTAGTTGCAAGTGTCTAAACATATGAAGCAAAACAGTGAAAGTAATATAGACAACAGGTCACTGGATACGCCAGAGTAAAAGAGAGATTAGAGAAATTATTTGGAGAAACACTATATTCATATATCCCAAAACGGCTACTTTTTGCAGCAGAATTGGAAGCCCAAATTAGAGCTTTTTGCATCCGAAGTTCAGAATCTGATTTTTTTGTTTTGTTTTTTTTTTTTTTTGTGCTTCTTGCTGCAGCAGCAGAAGTAGAAGCGGAGCCAAACAAACAAGCCCTATGGTATCGACCATGTAGATCGTTCCAAATGCACGCAACAAGTCAAAACCCCGAACAAAAGTCATCAAAAATAGAATTTTGATGCTAGGCCGAAAGAGACAAAAACAGTTAAAAGAGGTAAAGAAAATAGCGGAGCATCAGCAGCGAGCAGAGTCAGAAACTACTAAAAAGCACGGTTAACACGACTTCCGAAGATCAAGCAGTACAAAGTCAATGATCCACCGGATGATCCAAGTGTTTGGTTTCTAACAATCCGCTCTTAATTCCCCCAAAAAAGAGAAAAAAAAAAAATCCGAACTCCGAAAGAACAAACCAAAAAAAGAAAAGAAAAAAAGGGAAAATAAAAATCAAAGCGAAACCACCACTGCATGGAATCTGCCATTCGTATGGTGATGTGTATGTAAAAACGTAACGTACGTACCCCGTTGTTGAGCAAGGGGACCCGACTGCTTTTGGCCGTCTTGATCTTCCATGGCTTTCCCATTCCAGGTTTTGTCAACACCCTCTCCTCCTCCTCCTCTTCCTCCTCCTCTCTCTCCTCTCTCTCTCTCTCCTCTCTCTCTCTCTCTCCTCTCTCTCTCTCTCCTCTCTCCTCTCTCCCCACTCTTTCTCTTTCACTTTTCAACACAAATAAAATTAAAAAAAAAACTCTCTCTCTCTCTCTCTCGGAGATGGGAGGGGAGGGGGCAACTGGGGATGGTGGAATCTCCTCAATACACACACAGAGGAGGAGGAGGAGGTGATGATTTGTCACCGAGCACAGAGAGAATCTTTTCAGGTTGCGTGAGAGAGCACTGAGAAATTCGAGGGGAGAGAGAGAGAGAGAGAGAGAGGGGCTCAGCTCAACACCGTGACAAGGACAAGCTGTACCTTTTGAGCCACGCAATTTTATAGTTGGGGAGAGCGTACTTGTGTAGCAAGGAGAGGGGAAAATAAAAGGTAAAAAAAACGTACAAAATTAATTAGAATTCAAACTCGAACCTCGAATATCAACTAAAACGTAGCAAGGAGAGGAAAAAATAAAAGATAAAAAAAACGTACGAAATCAATTAGAATTCGAATTCGGAACCTCGGATATCAACTATCGAGCCCTTTGTCACTTATGCTAGGAATATCGAGCCCTTTGTCACTTGTGCTAGGAACGATCGGTGGGATGAACACTTGATCTTCAATTTTTAAGGCTTGCTTTTTATAATTATATATATTTTTTAGTTTGTCTCATCTAAACTGTTTGATGCTTCTCTGTACGGGAATTAATTGTTTAATTACTGTTTTATTAAGATATTTATATTTTAAATCTTTCTAATTTCACAGGACAATGTACCTGCGCCAATTTTTGAATAGTTTAATAAATATTGCAGCAAAGTAATTAAACTCTCCGTCTATTAAATTTATGGTTGCTGTATTGCTGTGACGTTATGCAAAACAAATGGGCTAAGGTTAAGTGGTTGTTAGGGTTGCTCAAGTGTTCGATAAATCAAATTACATTGTGACCAATGTTAAATTCACAATGGAGTTAATAATTAAAATACCAATGTTTTATCCTACGGCGAATTAAAAACTGGTTAACATTTGAGCATCTTCTTAGAATTGATCAAATGAACATATATTAATTTCAAAGAAAGGAGCATGAGGTTATTTTTTAAAAAATGAATAAATTAATTAACCCAAAATAACAATTTACAGCTAGCTTATGATTCTGCATATAAATTAAAAAGAAAGAAAGAAAAAAGAAAGAAAAAATCTTCCGTATCCTAATAAAACCTCCCCCTCTTTTATGTTGTTGTCTATGAGATATAAAAACATTCTTTGAAAAGTTATTGTCAATAAGATTGAGACCTTCTTGGAAGTTTCCACAAGAATTTATCAATTGCAAATCGTACTCAACTTATTCCTAGTTAGAAAACCAATGTTTAATTAATTCGATATCAAAATAATATTAATTTTTTGACCCTCTACAGCGAGACCATTATTTGAATTGAAAAAAAGGACTTGAAAGGTACAGCAAATTACGTAATAAAAATTCTTAACCAGATGTTATCTAAGGAAATGAATGCCCAGGGGAAAGTGAATTCAAATATATTATCAAAAGCATAGTGTTATGATCTCATGATCATAAATAGAATAAGTGGTTTTCAAGTAAGAGTTCATGTTATAGATGCTAATCATTTAATACATAGGACAACTTTCATTAACATTTGCAGATGCTATTTCTTAGATTCTAAGTAACATATTTTCTCAGTTAACTTACAGCTTATATTATAATTAGTTATGTTGATAGTATATTAATCAATACTTTAAGTTATTGGAGTTGGGGATTCATCAGTAACTAGTGTAGACAGTATGCTATCTCCATGCGTTATCAGTGACATCACTTTCCAACCGACACTTGGAGCTTATATATTTATGTGTAAAGTTTTTTTAAAATTTTTCTGAACATGGTGAATGATATGATTATTCCAGCTTCTTGTCTTGTTATAATTGATAGTGTTGGTGGAAGAAATTAAACTCGATTTGCATGGCTGCATATAAATAAGTCTATGACTAGAATTAAAAGAATACATAAAAGGGCCAAGTCTTATGATTTGCATGGCCATCTCATTAATTTCGTGCCTGCGAAGTTCCATTCAGGTAGTCAAATTTTTTGGATAGAGGAAAGATCTCAAATTACCAGCTGCGGTAGAGATTAAAGAATAAGATACAGAATAAACTGCGGATGGAAATGAGGTGCAGCAATATTATGCGGATGAGCCGGTGAAGCAGCAGTCATTCACAGTGTATGCATGCCACGAATTCTGCTTTTGTAATGATACAAGTTAAGTTCACTAAACAATGTGTGTCCTCATTTGGCTTTGGAGTGATGAGTCATGAGTCCACCAAAGCTACGAGCCATTGGGAGCTAAATGCTAGTGCTAGTAGTAGGTACGTACATAGGTGGGACATGCAACAAAAATGGGCACCAGGGCCTTTTTTTTTTTTTTTTTTCCCAAACATATTAATTAGGTATATATCTAACCTTCTCAAAAAAAGTATTTAATTGGTAAAATCTTCATCAGTCAACTAGGTACATCTATTTTAACATGTTACGCTACAAAATTATAGCAAAATCTTATTTTAAGATGTTACAGTACTAAATTAGTTCTGATGAGATTCTTCTGAAAAGGAAAGCCCAAGCATGCACCTTCTATTGCTTTGCTTACTATAGTGCCGTGTAATGCAGCATTCGTTACATTGCATTGTTGATCTTTTTCTTTAGGACTTTAATTGGACATGCGCTGTATATATACGGTGTTTTCCTTTCATATAAATCAGCTTTTAAATGATTTTTCAACCAACATTTAACCCAAGTTATTTCGTAGGATTGGGACCAATTTGGGTTCAAGTCGAGACAACACAGACTGCGCCTAGCTCAAAATAATTTTACGAGCTACAAGCTGTACAAGAAAAATGGATATTCAAAACTAAACCCGGCTAAAATCTAGATTTCTACAGTCGAACATCTTGCACGGTACTTAAATATTTTCTCATTATAGTATATATATATATATATATATATATATAGAGAGAGAGAGAGAGAGAGAGAGAGAGAGAGAGAGAGAGAGAGAGATAAATTATAGGTAGTCTTATTATGTAGATAAGTTTGTTTGTACGCATGCACGTACTTGTATGTATGTTTACGAGTACTATAGTTTCCGGTTTCCGTCTAGGCGCATAGTTTCCGGTTTCCGTTTAGGGCTCCATTTGGGCTTGAGACTCGGGCCAACTCCTATGGGCTCCTATTTGAGCTTCGGGCGCTCGGTTTCTACTGAATCCAACTCGTAAGTTTGACTCGCGCCAATAAAAACCCCCACTCTCCCCGTACCCCCATTCCTTTCCCTTTTTCCTTTCTCCTTTCTCGTTTCTCCCATGGATTTCTCTCCTCGCTCTTCGTCGTCCTCGCGCGGCCACCGCCATAAGAAGTCCGATCTCTACTCCACCGTAGTCATCCATGGCGACGACGACGGATCCGACACCAAGCTCGACGACGAGGAGGAGGACGAGGAGGAGGACGCCTCGTCCCTCCCTCCCCTCCTCCAGCGCGTTCCCAAGGACTTCGGCGGCGTCGCATTCGACGACGAGGACGAAGATGAGGAGGACGACGACGAGGCGCTAGGGTTTTCCGGAACAGTCGTCGTCAAGCGCGGCGCCGGAGGAGGGCTGGGACCAAGGCCTTCGGCGTCGCCCTCCGGTAGAAGGCCGAGCCGAGCTCCATTCTCGGATCTGAGGCGCGCGAGCCCTAGAGGCCGATCCGAGGCGGACGATGCGTATTCTACGTTTCTGATCCGGTCCACGGCCCGGTCGAGCGAGTCGAGCCCCAGGGAGTCTATCTCGGGGACTGTGATAAGACGCACCGGTGGTGGCGGCGGCAGCAGCGGAGGAAGCGGAGGAGGAGGAGGAGGAGGAGGAGGAGGAGGAGGAGGAGGAGGAGGGGGTTTCGGGTCGCCGTTCATGAGCGGGGCGTTTGAGGGGTTGAGGACGGCGGAGTCGGAGGAAGGGAAGCATCAGCAGCATCCGAGGAGGAAGGCGTCGGTTAGCTCGGTCCCGGACAGTGTCGCGAAGGAAGACCCTTCCACAAAGTATGAACTGCTCCATGAGCTCGGTTAGTGTTCTGTTCTCTCTGGTTGCGTTCGTTAATTTAAATAGAGAAATGAATGAATTTGTTGAGATCCCTAGTTGCTGAACAAGTGCATTCAATTGCCGTATAGTTTCTGCAGTAGTAGTTCACTTATATAGACTATTGTGTGTTCATGTATCTTTCTAATCGAACTCGTATTTGGTGAACTGCAGGGAAAGGTTCATATGGTGCGGTTTATAAAGCCAGAGACCTAAGGACTTCAGAACTTGTTGCTGTCAAAGTTATATCCTTAACTGAAGGGGTATATTACTTCTTCCCCCATTAGGGGTAAAACGCAAATTGGAAAAATTATATGTTTTATTAGTTCTTTAAATTCCTCTGTCAACATGCTTGTTTAATAGTGCATCCGTCTTATGATTGATTCTCGTTTGGTTTGGTTAGTGATATGCTAAGGCCTCCTTTGGCATTGTTGCCTTTTTTCTTTTTTTTTTACATAGAATTTCTACATGAAGTAGTGTAGAAAGATATGTGGATTGCTTCCAATCCTTACATACAATGTAATTGTTTGGCAACCAATAGTAAAAACTTGAAAGCTTTTTTTTTTTTTTTTTTGCTTCCAAGTTTTTTTTCCAAAAAAAAAAAAGTGATCCATTTCTTGGTCCGAGTGTATTACAAGCTAACTAATTATGACAACAAAAGAAAGTCTTCCCACCAGTATATCAAATTATATGTTATTAGTTTCTAAAAAAAAAAAAAAAGGCAACAATGCCAAATGAGGCCTGAGCTGGTATCTTTCCAATCACTTGTTGGAGATCACTTTTGTTTTTGCTTAATTTCCGACTGCAGCCTATTTAAATTTGTAAATGCCAATATCAGGAGGAGGGCTATGATGACATTCGAGGAGAAATTGAAATGCTGCAGCAGTGTAGCCACCCAAATGTTGTTCGGTACTTTGGAAGCTATCAAGGAGAGGAGTACCTGTGGGTATGAACAAATGACCTGGTGCAATTTGGCATGATCTTACTTGAATATGGAAGATCTATTTAGTCCTATGTATACTGTTGTGAAACTTCATTTTGCAGATAGTGATGGAGTACTGTGGTGGTGGAAGTGTTGCTGACTTGATGAATACTACTGAGGAACCGTTAGAGGAGTCTCAAATAGCTTACATCTGTAGGGAAGCATTGAAGGTACTTGATTTTTGTAAGTAATTATATATGGAAGTAAAAATTGTTATAAAACTTTGCATGTTCAGTTAGAGAAATTGGTATACATTTAACCAATTGTTGTCGTGTTTGCATTGATATGTACTGGAGTGACTTGTTTTACATATAAAAATTGCAACGTGAGGAGAGTGAATGTTTCCCACTGGTAGCTCACAATCAAGTTTCATCAAGGCAAATGCATGAATTGGACTTAGATGTATCTATTATTTGTTACCCATCATTCGAACCTTGGTAATTGTTTTTCAAAAGAATAGGGATTGAAGTTGAGTTTTTTTCCCTCTCCCAAAGGTCATCCTCATTCCAGTGAATTCCATATTCACATTCATGACGCTGAGTTGGCATTGGAAGTGCGGGCCAATGCTGCATGAAATCGATGTATCGATTTTCTGTTTAGTAGAAATGATAGGATAAGAAATGAGTGCATCCATCACTAGTTAGAGGTGGTATTCACTGAAGTCAGATACCAGTCTGAAGAGTGGTGCAATTCGTCTATTCCATGTTGGAGATTCCTTAAGAGGAAAAGATAGAAACCAGAAATGACTTGATTGAAGTAATGAGGCTAGTTTCGATAGCTTTTATATTGATGAACCTTTCCGTGGCCTAGGGTTTAATGGGTATTAGGTTTCATATTTAACAAAATTTTATTAGATGCGACGTACAGTTGTCTGTTTTTTCGTGTTAAGCATGCATTACATGTACTTCTTACTTGATAAGTGATGCAAAAGTCTTGCAATCGAATATTGCTCGTATGTTTATTCATGTATGTTTTGCCTTCAAAATTGACATGGAAAATTTTACTGATGTAGGGTCTTTCTTACTTGCACTCGATTTTTAAAGTCCATAGAGACATTAAAGGTGGCAATATTCTGCTTACTGAGCAGGGAGAGGTAAAGTTGGGTGAGCACTGCTCTCATTGTGTAGAAATTGTTCTCCAATATCTTAGCGCTTTGACATTGTAGGATTTTCTCGTTCTTTTTGATGAATATGCTGAGTTTCTTGATTGTTTTTCTTAGTTGAGCTCTGACTGCTATGATCATTTCAACAGGTGATTTTGGTGTTGCTGCCCAGCTTACCAGGACCATGTCAAAGCGCAACACTGTAAGATTGTCTTGTCTAGCCTGGCTAATATCTCCCATCAAGTACAAAAAGTTTTTTTTTCTTTCCTTTATGCATATTAGAACATGCTAGATTGTGGATATTTGAAGCATGTGATCCATGAAGTGCTACCAGATAATTACCCTAACATCAGTATGCTGAAAATCTCGAAAGTTATCCAATTTCTTCATGCTCCTTTCAGATGTGATTTGAAAGCGGTGAAATTGCGACCCTCCGTGTGTTTTGACTTCATAGTTCTTACCCCTCAGTACTGTCTATTCACAAATAATTGATGAGTTCTCGTTTGATGAATGATCATATGCTATTTAGTTGTAATCTCCATTCATTTAGACCATTCAGTCTTTGTTTTCTTATATAGATTAATCTTCAACTGCTGTTAGTCTAACAGATTCTAGCATCTTTCATGTCTTTCAATTTCCCTTTATATAGATTAATCTTCAACTGTTATGATGATTTGCATCATTATGGTATTTCTTGACTTTCAGTTCATTGGCACTCCTCATTGGATGGCTCCTGAAGTAATACAAGAAAATCGGTATGATGGAAAGGTAATATATCATCTACAGAATTATCTTGTCATGTATGAATACTATCTTGTGATGCTAACACAGCACTTCAAAATGTTGTCAGTGTTGTTGAAATGTAGAACAGCAATTAATCAAATTATTTGAAGAATCAAATCTATATGTTAGGAATTGATACCTCAAGAATTTGAGTTTAGAAGAAGTATTCTTGTATTATCTGCATAATTCATTACATCATCTACAGGTTGATCAAGTCATTTATATTTTCTCACATTTAAAGTTCAATGCAACTAAATAGAGAACACAGCGAATTTTAATACTTGATGTATTAAACATACTTTCTTTCTTAGCTAACCTTTGAGCAAATGACATGCATTTAAGTACTTTCCAAATCAGTCCTGCTGCTTGATTTCTGAATCTTTTCTAGGTAGACGTATGGGCTCTTGGTGTCTCCGCAATTGAGATGGCAGAGGTATGCTTATTACATATATGAAATTGTTGTGCATTTGTTCCCAATTCTTGCTTCAAGTTTATATACCTATTGTGTTTTTCAACTCATCCTTTCGTTGTCAGTGTTGGCTGTTATTATTTCTTACATTCTGTTCTTTTCCTTCTATTTTGTTTAGGGAATGCCACCTAGGTCTACAGTGCATCCAATGAGAGTATGTGCATATCTCTGACCTTCTGCTCCTATTTGCATTTTTGGCTAAAATCACTTGATGATTCTTTTGAACTTTTGCATGCTATACCATAATTTTCTTTTATTCTCTTTGTCGTCTTTATGTTTTACCTGATCTTGCAGTCATTTTTGAAAAGTTGTTGATTTCCTGTAGCAGTTCATTTATTTATAATATACCATTTATATTTTGCAGTAAATCTTATACAGTGAGTATAAAACTTAACATTTTACTTTCTATTCCAATCCGTAGTTGAGTAGGTTAACCATGCTTACAGCTAGTGTTGTTTCGTCAGATTCTAAAATATTGGCCTCTTCTTAATTGTTTTTTGGCTGATACTAACTTTTCCTGGTAGGTTCTTTTTATGATATCTCGTGAGCCTGCTCCAATGCTCGAGGATAAAGAGAAGTGGTATGATTTTGTTACTTCTGTTAATGCATCTATATGAAGTCTGTATTTGTATTTTTTTATCCAACATCTCTCCTCTAAATTAGGAAATACAGGTTCAGTTGTTGCTATATTGTGGTTGTTGTAGCTGTTATATTACGTTATCGTTATAATTATTTCTTTCGGTTCTATTATATGCTCTATTTATTGTTCTAGGTCCCTTCTTTTCCATGATTTTATAGCCAAATGCTTGACAAAAGATCCCAGGCTTCGTCCTTCAGCAGCTGAGATGCTGAAGGTACATATTGCTCCTTCAGCGACGATTAAATACAAGAATTCTTATCTTTGCATTGTATTGCCTTTTAAATCAAGCTTTCTTACCTTCTAAGAAATTTTCAGGGTTGTTTTTTGAATTTGCTTGTTTCTTTCAGTAAAATTATTCTCGTTGTGCTACAGGTAATGTAGTTAGTACTCATTTCCTTGCTTCAATTCCCATTGCAGCACAAGTTTACTGAAAAGTGCACATCTGGCGCTTCAAAAATGTTGCCAAAGATCAAACAAGCAAGACAAATCAGAGCAGCAATGGCTGCACAAGCACAAAACAGCCAATCCAGGCCAGACAATGTATGATCTTCTTATTTGCTATTATTATCTCCACTATATTCTGATTTCATTTTCCGTATTCTCACTCCGCCATATTAGCAAGTGGCGATAGGGGGGACTACACATATAAACGAAGATTACGGGGATACTCTTCCTTCCAATGCTCTGAAACATCAAATTGATGAATCACCTGAGGATGGTGGTAAGTTGGTACCTGAGGAAGAACAATTTGCTTGTAGAGTTATTGCTAATATATATATATTTTCCGAAGCACTACTGCTTTTATTGTGGTTTTGCTTTTTTGTTTTTATTTATTTTATAAGCTGTGTATCTCCTCTCTAGATTGGCTACTTTAATCCTTTGGCACAAAATTTAATGGGTATACAGAACCCTCCTCTCCCTTGGTTGAGAACTAGTGAGACAGAATAATAACAAGCATTTCAACTTATTGGCACAATGTTAACTTCTAGTTGAGCAAATGCTTAACTAGATGCTCTCGTGCGCGCTTGCACCACACTTTTGTGCATGTTTTGTACAATTAAATGGCCACCCTACACCACGAACTTCACTTTTATAAATTTGACTGTAACATCTCATGTTTTACGATGACTAGTTTGGTAAGACTTTATTTTAAAATTTAGAGGCTTGGAGGTTGGCAGGATTTAAGAGGCATAACTGTAGTAAGGTTGTTTCACTACTTGATGCCTTTTTGCACATATTGAGACAGTATATTTATGTCTCTGTTAATTTTAAATAATTGTGCATAAATGACATACAAAATCATGCTTAAGATACTATTGATAACCAAAACTTCTCTCATGCAGGTGACTTTAGTACTGTAGTATATCACTCTGAAGATGGTGATGAACTCCGTGAATCACCTGTTTCATTGACAGCAGAATTTATACCGGGCCTTGGCGGTATAAGTTCTTTCACACATGATCCAAGAAGAGAGAAAATTGCAAACATTTGGTATGCCAAGATTTTAAGTGCAAACCTGTTCTTTCTTCTAGAGAACAACTTATTATGAATTTTTTTTGCTTTCTGTTAGTACCATATGAAGGCTGTGTTTCTTCATACTCTATGCAATTTGTCTGACGATTATGTAAAATCATGTCATTTGGATGCCAATTAGTCAAAATAAGACACATGAATATTAGTGGATTGTGCAATTGTTACTGAGAACAATCATTTCCACAATCAAGATAACTGTTGCTCTAGTAGCAGGTGTGAAGGGACCAGACTTCTGTTAATTCTGCAGCTAGTCTAATAGGGAAGAGGTATACTGCTCTGTGAAGTGTCTAAACTTTGCAAATGATGGGACTAAAGTTTGATCCATCATCACACTTATTCTCCTTTTTAAGTTACCATATTTTGTAGTCAACTTCATAGAGTATCTCAAAATATTTTCCAATGAATTTTCTACCGCGGAATGTAGCATCTTATCATCTTTTAGATATGTTTTGCTAAATATCGGTTAAGAAACCTTTTGTTACAAACTGTTTTGTCAGGGAGGAGAATGCAACTGGTACCATTGTCAGCAAACAGACGAATAAAAATCAGGGCCCTGATATACAAGAAACCCTGGGTTCACCATCTGTAGCTGGATTACCCAAAGAGGAAAAGAATTCAGAGGGTATTTTGGCACAGCAAGATCAACCGACTGATCCTGTAGTTGGTAGTGTCGGTGGTAACATGAGCAAACCTAACAGTGCTACCATCAGCCGTAAGGCCTTTTCGATTCAAGACAAGGTACTGCCACTAATACTCATTTTACACAACTTGGCCTGGTATTTTGTATTATTTTCCTGTACATCTTTTGAATCTAATAATTCAACTCTATCCTTTTTCTTGTTATTGAAGCTCTGGTCAATTTATGCTGCTGGAAATACAGTACCAATACCGTTTCTTAAAGCAATTGATATTTCTCCTTTAGCTCTAGTATCAGATAATGTAGTCGGGGATAAGCTACCAGGGTCAAGCAGTAATGCTGCCCTAGAAGCAGTTAGGGAGCTGTTCAGTGGTGATGGACAGACAAAGAAAGGACGGAAAGGACAAACTGAGGTTCCTACTGACTTTTCCTTTTTTTTAAAAAAAAAATCACAAATTAAAGAAAATTCATCATGTATCTCTTCCTTTATTGATTGCTCTATCGTCTGTTGCTTGACTCATCTGTAGGTGCCTTTACCTCCCGGAGTACACCAAAGATTAACTACGAGTCCAACACTAATGAACTTAGCTCAGGCTTTAGCTTACCATAAAATGTGAGAGTCGTGCTGCATATTTGCTTGATGTTCTATGCTCTAAGCTAAAATATTATTCATGGCGTTTTAAGTTGCATTTTTTTTTTCCCCAGGTGCTATGAGGATATGCCTCTTCAAGAGCCGCAAGCAACACAGGAGCAGCAGACTATCCAAAACCTCTGCGATACGCTACGAACTATTTTGCGCTTGTAGAGCATGTTGCGACAAAGAACCTAAGAGCAGCGTGCTTGGATTGAGGATGGATTATGCGGGGATGCCTTTTTCTGTCCCCAGATTGTCTAGTTTGTCCGTGTATAATCTTTTGTTGTGTTTATAATGGCTTTAGCTTTTAGATTATGTAGGAACGGCTGTAATGTTTCTTAAGGGGAATAAGCGCCACAATGAAGTATAACTGTACTGTTTTCTGTAGGTGGGTGGGGTTGGGTGAATTGCTGTTTTGACTACGACGATAGCTGACTAATCAAGGATAGAGTGGATGATAGCTCAATTCCAATGATTTGCTCGAAAAGTGATTCTTTCTTATTTTAATCTAGAATGATGTGGTATCACTTTTTTTCATCTTCATGCTGCAACTTATAGAAGAAAGGGATAATTTGAATGATCGCTTTTACCCTTTATTCTATTCGAGAGTACATCCATAGGCTATTCCGGGTTACGCATCAAAACAGGAACCCCGCAACAGGTGCAAATACAGCATGCAATACAGCAAGTGTCTCGGAAATATGGAGAGGATAAAAATGCACAGCTTCTCTAAGCTGCATCGGATCCCGACTATCCCGGTCTACCAGGACCTAAAAGGAAACCTGAGAGAAAACTCCACCTGAACACGTGCAGGCAGCCACACATCCCAAGGAGGAAAAAAAAAAGGAAAGAAGTCTTCGCTTGCACATTTAATTTGGAACATCCGGCGGAGTCTAGTAATTGAGTCAATTGCATTTAAACAGAACGACGAGAATCAAAGAATAGCATAGGTTAGCACAAACAGGATAACTCATATTGCCATCAAAGAAATCTAAAACATGAGCAACTGCAATACAAGAAAACCGCAGGGGGTTAATCAAGAAAGAAAAAACTAAGTTGACACTCTATTTGAGACCTACCCTCTCTTTGTTGCACAAACGTGAAAAACTTGAATGGATCAGATGCATCTCTATGGATCATAATGTCATCAGAAGCAAGCACTGGAGCGTTTCGGTATGTTGGTTACTTCACAGTTCGCACCCAACCTATAGAGTCTCTTTCCAGAATCTAACTGATCTATCGTTCCCACATGTGACAAATGCTGCCTCAGCTGGAGAGTGTTCTATCCACCTCGGCGCACCAATGTGATTGGACGGCAACCTTGCTGTAATCTCAGCGGTGAGAGCATCCCAAATAACAACCTGCAACCAATCTCATTTTACTAGTATTTATAATATTATCAAGATCTGTGGAGCAGGGAGGACTAACCTCATTTTTCGGTTCGTCGACTGATAGAATGAATTCCTCTGTTTCATTGAAGACAGCCTACAAAACCACCCATTAGGTAAGGCATAAGATGTAACATGACTAACCAATCAGCTGCAAATTGGAGAAGTAATCAACAACAGAATCATCTGCTTTACTGAAGTGACTCTAACAATTGAGGGTTCCTCTCATCACTAGTGAACTGTGAGTTTGTGATATACGCGAGCAAGGAACATTTTCTTCCTTCCTTTTACATTAACTTTTTAGAGATATTTCAGGTTTTGACTTCTTATAAGTAATATAAAAATTCCTACAGGTCACATCAACTGAATTGTCGTTTTTCCAAATGCTAGTTTAAGCATCCATAAATATTGAAACAAGTACGAGAAGTTGATAAAAGATCACATTTAGACATTAGTAAGGCCGTGATGCTTTAAGTGGAAAGAAGAAAATCAACCAACCTGGCAACGCAAGTGCGTGTGGATTGCACCCAGATATTGTTTGACTAGTCTTCCTGTGCCAACTTCCCATAACTTTATAGAAGAGTCCTTCCCGCAAGATAGAATAAACCTAATAGATTGAAGCTGTGCATGTCATAATAAGGGAAAAGGAACACAAGTAATAAATGCGACTATGTGTTGTATCTTGGACCATGTGAGTAACTAGGTATCAGCTTCATCATAACACTAGAAGAACAAAGTTTCTCAGGAAGAAATGCACAACAAGAAAATTAAA
Source organism: Puya raimondii (assembly GCA_016920855.1). Classification (NCBI taxonomy): domain Eukaryota; kingdom Viridiplantae; phylum Streptophyta; class Magnoliopsida; order Poales; family Bromeliaceae; genus Puya; species Puya raimondii. The sequence goes on along the minus strand of JABWPP010000050.1, from coordinate 47,293,699 downwards.
ATAAAGTATTTAGAGCATACATAACATACTATACCTCTGGTCCTTTGTGAAACTTGCACTAGTGGCCTCAGCCAACCCATGTGCCCCAATTATAGACCGAACATATTGTGCAGTTACTCCATCCCATACACGAATAGAACCATCTTTCGAAGCTGTAACATAAGTACTGCCGGTAGTTGAATATCGCACCTACACCCAAAATTCCAAAAATGTCGGATAATAATTTCCTAAGAGTGAAGTTTTTTTCCCATCAAGATGGATGCACAATAGAAAGAAACCAACATGCCTGGTTGATGGCAGCATTCGCATTTAGGTCTTGGGCATTTGCTGACAAGTAGCACTTGAAAGTATTGATATCATATAAGTGCGGAATAGGATGATCAGTCCCTGTAAAGTGATTATCCTAGTCATTTCACTGTAATGTAAACTAGGAACTACTAAGAATTGCAGGTAAACATATAATGGAAATTAAAAGAAAGGCATCCGATTTCAATTTTCACAACTTGACGCAGGTTTAGAGAACATAGTACAAGGCTTGTAAAATTTAACAAATATAAGACGACAGAAAGATACCGGCCAAGAGATAATCCCCAGAAGGATGAAAACAAACAGATCTCACATTATGCGTATCCTGTTCCAAAAATTTATACAAAAATAATAAATAAGCTATTACAATCAATAGCTTGATCCTACCGAAATACATATTGAAGATAAAGTGATCGTAAGAACCTGGATAACTCTAAAAGCTCTCCTAGCAACCGTCTTCGAAAAATCAAAGAACCTGAAAAGTTAATTTCAGATACATATAGGTTATGTTTGGTTGCATGTAGAAGTACCCCGAAAAGAGTTTCAAGATGGAAAACTTCTTTAAATGTCCAACAATGTGTGAAACAAGTTCGCCATCTACATATAATTGAATAACAGCAAGATTCAAGAAATGTAGCCTCTTGGGAAAAAGTTTTACAGAAAATGCAAAACAATTAACTTGAGATCTGCATTAACTTCTATTAGTAAATTTCTCCTAGTAAACATACTTAATTGTGTGGTCCTTTGCCCCAGATATCAATATAGTATTTTGCGGATGGAAATCCAAATCGTTGATCGGCTGCAAGGGAACAGTAGACAGTGCATTACGAATAATATTACACCAACATGAAATACACACATTTAACAGATGCTATTATCAGTACACATTGGAAAAAAAAAAAAGAGAGAGGCAAAACTGAAGTCAGTGAATTTATCATTCTGAATAAGACCCATAGCAGAAAATACTTACCAAAGTTATTAGAAAAATAAAATCGCCTCCTATAACACAGACAAGCACATTTCAAAAGAGCTGGTAATAAATATCTGATTAAAGGGAGCACAACATGGCGTCTAGCAATTTGCATTTACGGTTATCAAAAAATAAAAGGGGTCTTACATTACATAAATTGATTACTGCCCAAACTATTACATTATCTAAAACTCGCAACATATACAAGTTTTCAAAGCTTATTAGAAAATGTGCTGTAAAGTAGCACTTGCACAACATTTCAAGCTAAAGTCTTCCAGTACATAAATTAGAAGAGAAAGTAAAACTTGGCTACCTGTAAATGATCATAAAATGTTCTAATAACAGGGCGAATAGGACCATCCCTGCCATCTCCAAGCATCATTTGCTTTACTTTTAAAACCTACGGAAAACAAATAGGACTGTCAAAGAGCATTCAGAAACCATGATTGTGTACAGATACCACAATAACAACTGAAGTATACCTCGAAAAGCTTGAGAGATGTGTCCGTACTCCCAGTTGCAAAGAATCTCCCGTCAGGACTGAATCTCGCACATCTAGCAACATTCTAAACAGCAGAACAAATCACAATACATCTTCACTATGTTCACATACGAATACAAAAAAGCCATCACTAAATGCAGGTCCGAGACATGCATGCTTAAAAGAGCACAAACATTCGAATACCGAGCATTCAAAGTCAGTATTTATCACACAAGTGATTCTAAAACATTGAGGACATAGGTACTCCTCAAATTGATTCTTCGGTCGATTACAAAAAATCTATATCAACCCATAAATCACAAATCACCTACTGTCGGCAAGTAATATAACAAAAGGCCCATTTACTTAAAAGGATTTTGAGAAAACCACGAAAAGCACGACATACGATCATTGCAATACCTTATGCTCTGAAACATGTCTAGTCTCATGCTTCGGGAAGCTCTTGGAGGAACCTTTAGTATCCTGCACCGCACTGGTTTCATAATTCAATATATCAGCCAAATATCTCGGAACGACAACAGCAAAAAGATGCATTAAGGGGCTCAATGTTATAGTTCACGGGTCAAAAATAAAACGTAGAATTGTCTACACTACTGTGAAACATAACATGCAAAAATGACACTATTGCATGGAAAAGGCCCGATATGCGCATTTCACCTGAAATCTACAGCATTGGTAGGAAGATGAACCACGCCATATCCTGCCAACATCCCTCCAGTAGAATCAACACCAGCACCACCAGAAGAAACTCCCCTCGACGCCTCGTCCCTCTCCGCCGCAAGACCCTATCGCACCGACCAAAACCCGCATAAACTAAAAAAGAACATTTTGCAGCAACAAAAAAAAAAAAAGAGTATTTTTTTTCCTACAAAAATTGCATTAAAAATAGGACCTTTGCAACGAGTTCCAGAAGCTTGTTTGGGGGAGCTTCTGCGTTCAAAGGCGTCATGGTGGCCGAAGCAACTGCGGTCGCGGCCTACGTTAAACTAAATATATATTACTAATTAATTTTTTTTAAGAAAAGGGGAGATTTTGCGGTATAAATTGGGGGAAACTGGAAACGAGCATTGCCTGATTGAGATTGTGGTCGCGGAGATGGGCGACGATCAAAGCATTAACCTGGCGAAGGAGCTTCCCCTCCTGAAGAGTCTGCTCCAAATACACCTCCATTATACCAAAATTGGGAGAATTTGGGAGTTTAGATTCAAAATTAAGCTAAAAAGAAGCGTAGGAATCTAAATTTTCCTTCAAACATCGAGCTTTCATAACGAATTCGAGGCAAAATCGACACTTTCGATGCGATTGAGTTCCGACTATCTCTGAAAAGCCCAAATATGAGCTACTAAATTAACTCGCAGTGATCACTTTCTAAAACCCTAGCTCCCAGGCGGAAAAAAAAGAGTTTTTATTTTTTATTTTTTATGATAAAGCACACTATGGGAGTAGAAACTTTTAGCTGAACAGAGTTTACCACGTCAGCTTTAAACCACACAGTGGATGCGGTAACTTCTATCTCGTTTAAGGATTTCACAACTTTTCTACATAAAGCTGAGGTTACAGTTTCTCATCAGTTCTATCAGGTTAATTATTATGTTAGTCATAAATTAAAATTTTGTCTTCATATATTATACATATCATGCAATTAAAATATTATATGTCATTATATAAGTAAAATATTGTAAAAAAAAAATGTTATTATATGTGAGCCCAGCCAGTAGTTTTTTTTTTTTTTTCCTCAAAGAGCAAACTAAATGAAACTAGATGACACTAGACCAATAAAATAAGTTTGTTTAATGAAATAACTTTTGATATGGAACGAGTTTAATTTGAAAAAATATGTATTTTTTTGGGGGTATTTATTTCGCTTTTTAGGGAGAGGGCGATGAATGAATTGATAATGAGACGCTACTCAACACTGATTTCCAACTTTGTTTTAAAATGATTTATGCTTTTCAACTAACCATGAATCAAAAACCACGACCCTCCAAAATAGTTAGTAATCTATGCATGAACCTGGAGAGGACTCACTACCTACTTAATGCAAATATCCTTCCTTATTATGGGATTTTCCACCGCAATTAGCAACGTCATGAAACTTCAATCATCGTGGCGGGCCCCGCAATAAGAAATTAATTTCTTTGCCCCGTTGTTGGATTCGATTAATAAGGTGCTGTTCTCAATTAAGCAAGCATATATATATATATATATATATAAAATATAAAAAAAGGCCTCAATCGAATAAATCGGTTGGTGGAGGGTCATTGGCCTCGTGAGTACCAACCGTTTGATGGGGACCCGATCTTCTTTTTAAAAAACTTTTTGTTTTACGCGGACGAGCCCTTGTTTGCATAATTGTTCTAAGTAGAGGGGCAAGCTTGCAATTTCTGCTCTCCCTCTCACCACCGACAGAAAGAAAGAGAGTAGCGGGGAGGAAATTGCCACTCCTCACAAATCACACCCCCGCATTTTCTTTTCTTTCTTTTTTAAAGAAAAAATTATTATTTTCTTTGTCGGCTTGCATGTGTGTGTGTGCGCTCTTTTCCATTACCACCTTCCGCCAATAATTAACTCAACTAATCCTATTAGTCAAAGACGCCAAAACTGTTGCTCTTCCATATTTGCCCCTGCTTTCTATTTCCTCTAGTTTTTTTTTTTCTGAATTTTTAATTTCTTTCCGCATATATCAAGACAAATATGAAGTTTTTCTTTTTTATACAATCAAGCTTCAAGGCCATCTTCCTTTTATAATATTTGATATAACAATTTCTTCTATTTATTAAAAAATATTTTTATATAATTTTTATTTTACACGTATAATTTAATCTGTTCGTGATTTAAATATTACTATAAATTTAATTATATTATTTTTTTAAAATATAGGAAAAGAAAAAGACAATCATACAACATTTTATAAGAATTAGTTAGATTGAGAACGCTGCACCACTAGAAGAAATAAGAGAAAAGAAAAAAATATATGTTATTAAATCGTGCAAGAAAATTATTTATAACGATGACAAATACTGATTTATTATTTAATCCCGGTTGTAATTTAAAATGCTAAGGGTGTTTTGGGCAATAAGAAAAGAGTGGGAGCAGCGAGGTGTCTTATGCAGTAGTAAACCACGAAATCAGGGGAGGAGGGTAAGCGCGGAATGTGATTTGTTTTATAATAATAATAATAATAATAATCGGGAGAGAATTTAATTAAACATTACTCACAATCTCCAGCTCTGTAGGTAGAGCACATGCTTTAAGCTCCACCATGACTCTCCATTCCAGATCTTAGTAGAGGTATAGGAAGAGGCCACTACCACACACACACACACACACACACACACGCACATACTCTCTCTCTCTCTCTCTCCCCTCCTCCGCGATCGGAGCTCGGAATCGATTCTCCGAAGAGATCTGATAATGGAGGTGGGTAGTGTTAGTATGAGCTCTTCCTCCTCCTCCCCCGTTCTCAGATCCGTCTCAAAGCTCGCACCGTTCGCGGCTTCTCTCGTGCTCCTCCTCCTCCTCAACGCTCCTACTTCGACAGGTTCGTAGCCAGATCGATCTCATGTTCAGTCCTGTTTCTTTGGGAGATTTGATCTTTCAGATGCTTCGATTTGCGCTTTTTTTTGCTGGTTTTTGGGGGAACCCAATTGATACGAAGGATTTTGGAGGAAATTTTATAGTTTTTCTGATGTTCTCAAGTGAGATCTGCTTTTCCTTTCCTAAATTCAACCGCATTTTAACGTAATTGCAGTTTCTGATCATGCCAGAGGATTGGAAATTAAGAAATTTACGAGTGAAATGCTTTAGGGCCGATTCCGTACTAAATTTGGCCCTAAATGGGAGTGAGCACGAATCAGTGATCTGTCTTTTTATGCGAATCAAGTTGACAAGGAAAAGGAGCAAATTTTTGTACAAAATTAGCAGTTTTGACTTTTTGAGTATTTGGACTTTTTGGAAGCGAAGTTTGGAACTTCATTCGATTGTTTTTTTTTGGAACTTGTTTGTATTTATATTCCCTAGCATTTATTTATATTCCCTAGCATTTAAAATTCTCGAGAAGCCTCATCAAATATTTGCATCAAAAATTTCTTTTTTCATTCTCCATGATGAGAGATCTGTTATAAATCCGATAGTCATTTATTATCAAAATTGCGAAAATAAGAACAAGACTTGCTAATTAAATAGGATAGATCTGATGGTTGTTGATCCAAACTGAAGGCCTTAGGAGCCGACGTGTTACTGATTTTAACCAAGAGAGTTCTTATCTTATATTTCGCAGAATTTTTTTGAACCACTACAAAAATTGTTCTATAATTTTGAAGAAGCAGAAAATTTGTTTATGTTGTGGGTCTTAACTGTAAAAGTAGATGTGCACTCTAGATCACAAATTCAAAGCCATATAACAATGTATAACTGCTATTCTATGTTTGTTGTTTGTTGTTTGTTATCAACTATTGTTGTCTTGGAAAAGTAATTAAAGTTTGAGTAAGGCAGGAATTATTCTTTCTCATCCTTTGATGTCTGTCTCTAATGGATATTCTCTTTTTCTTTAACAGAAGCATTCGACTCTCTCGACCCAAATGGAAACATTACCATTAAATGGGATGTTATGCAGTGGACTCCTGATGGCTATGTTGTAAGTACATACTAATATCAGAAAATTGGGTTTGTTGCGTGTTTCCTATTAATATACTAAATTATACAACTAATTCTCTTTCAGGCTGTTGTCACGATGTTCAATTTTCAACAATACCGCCATATCCAAGCTCCCGGCTGGACGCTAGGATGGACATGGGCTAAAAAGGAAGTCATTTGGTCAATGGTCGGGGCCCAAACTACTGAGCAGGGAGATTGCTCCAAATTCAAAGGGAACATCCCTCACTGCTGTAAAAGAGATCCGACGATTGTCGATCTGCTTCCCGGCACTTCATACAATATGCAGATTGCGAATTGCTGCAAGGCTGGAGTTATTACTTCGTTCAATCAGGATCCAGCCAGTGCCGCTAGCTCATTCCAGATTAGCGTGGGTCTTGCTGGGACAACAAATAAGACAGTCAAACTGCCCAAGAACTTCACACTTAAAGCTCCTGGGCCTGGTTATACTTGTGGGCTCGCGAAGATTGTGAAGCCCACTAAGTTTGTTACTCAGGATGGGAGGAGAACTACCCAGGCTCTAAGTAAGTTTCTCTTATGAAGTTCTCTCTGTTTCTTTTAGATGATGCAATTTTGGGTACTGAAGCAGCTTTCTTTATATTTATAATCATGAAGTGAAATATTGACTATTGATCTAACCTGAAAGATGGACTTAACATCCTTTGTTGGTATTTGTGAGGAAAAGGAAAAAAAGACTGATAGCAAGACCAGTTCATAGTTCTTGTGCATCAGTATGTTGTTCTGATATCCAGCTTATATAAGCTCTGCTGTCTAAATTGTGGCGATAAATTTCAAAGTAAAATAGTACTTAAAAGTTATTATATAACTGAATTCTTGCTACTACAAAGTGATGCTCCTGTGATGTTTAGAGCAGCGAATCTCAAGCAGCTATTTTGTTTCTGTTGCAACCACGAAACTTTATGTGGATTATATTCAGAACATCTGGGTTGTTTGAGGATTTTATTCCATAAGGAGATATAAGATAATCTGAAAAATACCTGATGATGATGATTTATTATTTCTCTCGTGTCTATCTTCCTTCATTTGTCATATCTGATTAACTTGTCTCCATCCTGATGCAGTGACATGGAATGTTACCTGCACATACTCCCAATTTCTTGCTCAGAAGACTCCAACATGCTGTGTATCTCTCTCATCTTTCTATAATGACACCATCGTCAATTGCCCAACATGCTCTTGTGGCTGCCAAAACAACAATACTCAACCAGGAAGCTGCGTGGAGTGAGTTATATTGACTTCTTTGCTCTGTTATTTTGCATGTTTATTATAAATTAGTACAACATTGATAATTCTTTATGTACTTTTCACAGGGGTGATTCACCTTATCTAGCTTCTGCCATTAATGGCCCTGGCAAATCCAGTAACCAACCTTTGGTTCAGTGCACTTCGCATATGTGCCCCATCAGAGTGCACTGGCACGTGAAGCTTAACTATAAAGACTACTGGCGAGTGAAGATCACTATCACAAACTTCAATTACCGCATGAATTACACCCAGTGGAACTTGGTTGTTCAGCATCCTAACTTCGATAATGTCACCCAGCTGTTTAGCTTTAATTACAAGTCACTCACTCCTTACGGAGCTGCTATAAGTAAGTCGTCTTGCCAAATGAAATTTCTCTATATCTATTTTTCTTTTTATTCACTACATTTAATTACTCAATTACTTATATGCCCCATTCAAATGTTTATCTCTCTTCAGATGATACTGCAATGCTGTGGGGGGTAAAGTTCTATAATGATTTGCTTATGGAAGCTGGTCCTTATGGAAACGTGCAGTCCGAACTTCTTTTCAGGAAAGACGCAAATACCTTCACTTTTGACAAAGGATGGGCTTATCCACGCCGCATTTATTTCAACGGCGATAACTGCGTTATGCCATCTCCAGATGCATATCCATGGTTGCCTAATGCTTCACCTCTATCAAAGAGACCCTTTTCACTTCATGTTAGGGCCTTTTGGATGGTCCTGATGGGCTTGCTGCTTTATGTATAATGAAGGAAATTAAGCTATTGGGAAGTTTTTAATTTATTACTTACGTTCCATGGGAAGTACAACAACCTTTTTTGGTGGATCTTAGAGTCTCAAGCTGGAAAATTTGCTAAAGGAATCGGGATGAAGCTGCTTCAGGTTATTGCTTTGGCCAGATTGTATTTATTGTTCTGTATACTGAGAAAATCTCAATCCAATGGATTTAGTTACTGCATTCTGTTATTGTATTGTAGTTGCACTTCATAATGTACTCAGAGTGTAGTCTATTTATATGACGTTATTTGTTGTAGGAAAATGGGGCTGTCCCCAATAATGTTTGATAAGATTGTTGAACAAGAACTCGATGTTGATTGATGTTGAGGATTAAGTATTTTATAAAATATATAATTTTGAGTACCTTAATTATCATTCTTCATTGACCCCCTGTATTTTTTCTTAGTACAGTCGTTATATGAGCTTGTGATCTCTTTAATGTACTTCATTTCATGAGCCTCCTACTCGAAGAAACTTATAACACTTGAAAAGGAGTGCATGCCTATATATTTGCTGGAACTTCAAATAGTAAGATCAACTGTGGCATGAATTTTGGTGGCTGGGAGATTTTAGATATAATTTAGCAACTGAAATATTACCGTCATGACATAATTACAAACAGTATGAAATTATAAAATCTAAATTATGATATTGCTCAGTTGATTTTGATGCTCATTAAAGGAGAATTAATGAATTCTTAAACCAAAAAAAAACCCTCCCTGTTGCAATAAAAAGAGACAGTTGCAAATAATTAAGAATAATTTACTAGTACAATAGAACATTAGCAAATATTTGTCCTTCTGTTTTTGTAATGGGGCACTACCATCAGAAAATTCGGTACATGAGCTCTGCCCATCTGTCGTAAAACTGTATATGAACAGGAGAAGACACAATTGGGGAGATTTTCTAGAGAGGAAAAGCCTAAGGTATCCATCCAATGGAAATTAAAGACGGAAAATTGAGTTGTGTGAGGTTCTTCAACAGAAGCAGATAATGCGGTAACAAATACCCCACTAAATAGTCTAGAATGGTTCACATTACTTCCCAGGGACACATCAGTAGAAACTTTGAGAATTTACACCAAATATATGGTGCTTGGCCTTGATAAAGGACACAAGGTTTTGTGAGTGCATAACCTGGTAAGTCCATAACAATGATACTGAAACCTTCAGTTAAGAATTCTATCAGTAGTAGTATGTTATCGAGACAGAAGATTGATCCTTGATTGCAATAATCTGCCAATGCTTTGTGTTTTGAAATGATTTAGGAATGCTAATTCAGACTAAAAAGTTCGACTGTAAAAGCTAAAGAGAGCTTATGATAGAGATATATAACCATGGTAGTGAACTGAATTGAATTTGCATAGACAAATTAATACCCAGTATTCTTTCACATCTGAAGGAAGATTGAACTGGCAATATGTGATAGATTCGCAAAGCGCTCCACAGAGCTCTCAAGATCATTCAGCGACAGGAACAAAGTCATGCTAAGGCTAGTTTATACGAGGAGCAATGACTAATATTTCTTACCAGAGAATGATGGGCAGGGATCGGTGAGGAAAACAGCATCAGATCTCTCAACAAGGCAAGACACAATGCTGTTGTTTGTATCGGCATTGATCTCAGTTTCAATCGGGGCAAAATGATTACGTAGGAGTCTTTTATACGATAACAGAGAGGAAGAAAGAAAGAAGCAGCAGAAGCAATAGCTCATCAATCATCTTACATATATCTCTTTATGCAACGTTCCTGTGTGTTAAAGCAATGCCTTGGTTGGAAGAGAAAAAAGTGAGGGAAACTTCATGAGAGAACTGCCCAACGCACTGCTAGCTGGTGTGGAAAAGAGACAGTGATATGACATTTTCTTTGAGAGGAAAACAAAATATACATATATATCGTAGCCTTTTAGCCTTTTTGTTTGTGTGTAGTATTTCCTTACGACGTCCGCAGTTATTTAGGGAAAAATACATAAATATAGAAGACCAAGAGTCAGCCAACTGATCTAAACCTAATGGAAATTTACCAAGAAAAAGAACTAACTAAATGATTCACATACATAATAATCTCTCAGAAGATAAGGTAGTGACGATAGATGGCATGTTCTGAGCTTATTTGTATTAAATGTGTAGCAGATTAATACTTGTTCACAAGTAGCAGGACTCGAAAAGAAAGCAAAGAAATGAGAAGCAGATGAAGGGTCCCAATCTGAAGTATACTCCACAGCCAACCTCGACGTCAAGGTTTCAGAGTTGAAAAGAAGCGACACAACTGCGCTGTTTCCGGACAAATAGAAACACAAGCAATTACCTGATGATAAGCTGTTGTTTTTCCTAATTCTTCAAATCATGCCTGGAGGTGCGTAAACACAAGTAAGCATTCTCTCCTCTTCTTCCTTGATACGTAAAATTCTTATAGCTTTTTAAGAGCCACTTGAAGCTGCACCGTAGAAAGATGATCTGCCATCATCTGTGGTGCCTATACCCCAGTCATTGTTACTGCTAATGATTGTATTTATATCATTAGACAAGTAATGCGAGTCCTTTTCCATCAGGTATGTAAATTGAAAGTATAAGAATGAGAAATAGCCAAACAGGAGAAGACAATACTCATCAATAGATTGCATCGTCGCTTGAAAAACATAACCAATGAATCACCAAAATGCCGCCCATAAAACAACACACCTTCCTGAGACCAGCTGTGTTAATTTTCATCTTGTAACCAACCTGTTCAGAACTACTTTGCACAAACTGCAGGCCAACAGAACGGACGATACACGGCGGGATAGATCAAAACCAGAACATATATATTCACGGAGGTCACGAAAACTTTAAACCCAGAAATCAACTTCAGGCTTGATCTATGCGACGGAAACACCAAGTTCAACTCGGGCAGAAAATCAATTAGAAAACTACAGCAGTCATCCTTTCCCAAATCAATAATAGAGCAGGCAATAGTGCAAACTTAGCAGTACAAGAAGAACGACAAGAAGAACAGAAAAGAAAATGCAAAGCAAAGCAAGCGGACCAACACGTCGATACCAACTAGAAGCAGAGCTTGATACAACCACGAACCTCGTCCAACCAGCAGAATATAACAAATTAAGGTCCACTTTTTACAGACTTGCTCCTACGAGTTTTGGGAGGTCGCTCTCTAAGGCGTCAGCCTCTGCAATAGCCATAGGATCGGCGGCGGCATCGGTTTCTGTCTCTTCCTCCTTCTCGCCCTCTCTCTCTCTCTCCAGCTTCTCCCTGTGCAGCCTCTCCGCTTCTTGCATCGCGGCTCGCTGTTCGGCCTGCAGGCGCTGCATTTCCTCTTCCTGCTGCTGCCTTTCGAACCACGTGTCCGCGTCCGCCCAAACTAAAACACGAAAGCAAGAGCAAATCAATCTCATCTCATATCATATCATCTCATATCATATCATCTCTTACCGCGCAACATTCTCAACAGAAGAGAATGAGAATGAGAATGAGAATCTAATCTAAGGGATCTAAGGGAAAAGAGGGGAAAAGAGGAGGAGGCGTAACTGGGTTGGGCGGCCCATCCTTGCTCGCCGCCCTTGATGCGCTCCGGGTGGGCGTAGTTGACGGTGAGGACGCGGCCGAAGAGCTCGGCGCCGTCCATGTTGTCGATGGCGGCGGCGGCGTCCTCGCGCTCCAGGAAGGTCACGAAGCCGAAGGAGCGGTGCTTCTGCGTCGCCTGGTCCAGCGGCGTCTTCACGTCCTTTATGTCCCCGAACGGCACGAACGCCGCGTGCAGTACCTTCTCGTCCACCTCCTCCGCCAAACCCCCTGCTGACACAGAGCCCTCCCTCAGAGCCAATTCGTCGAACACAAAGGCGAGGCCCCCGGACACATATTCATTGTACGAAACTTACCTACGTAGACGGTGTTCTTCTGCACTCCCTGGGGGTTCATGTCGCCGACGACGCGCGCTCTCTCTTCCCTTCCCTCGTTCCCTCCTCTCTCCCCTTCCCTTGTTCCCTTCTCTTCTGGAGTGGAGGAGTCAGCGACCTTCGCGAAAGCGCCGCCCTTTTCCTCTCTCTGTGCCTCCCTTACCCCTCTGGCCCTCTCCCACTATTGTGGCCACAACACAATGGGCTTCCAAATTAGAATCCACGAAGGGCCCAAGGTCTCGTGAAGTGCACGTGACTTGTTTCGGGCTATACCCGAGCTCCATAAGCCCACGACCATAATTGGGTTCATTATGTATGCTGTGTTGGGTGATGGGGCTTCTTCTATTCAAGCTGGGCCTAGGTCGTCCACTAGGGATCGCACTCGATGGGCTGGTCCATTTCACCACTTGTCCACGTGCGTCCGCATCGGGCCTCTTGTCGGGCGCGAGCGCATCCCATTGGTTGTGGCCTTTCTTGTTTTCTTAACAAAGCGTTTGTAAGATACTATCAAATCCACTATCGGTGAATTGAATGAGTCGTGCGTATCACCATTCACCACGAACGACGCTAGATGTAGATAGTTATGTCTTTATGAGAGAGCAAGTCTAGGTTGCACGTTGAATTGTTTATAAGAAAATATGTATCATTATTCCTATGTATCATTATTCCTATCTTTGTCACGTACCAAACAATGCTTTGGACGTATTTGTGCCTTGATCAGAATTTGTTATTATTATTGTTATTGTTATTATTTTTTATGGTTCAAAAGGCACTACCAACATTCAAGTTAAAAGATCCTGTCACAGCATCCAGCTGCAATGAAACTAGAACTACCGCAGGAGGTTAAAAGCATTATGTAGTTTTAATTTGTTAACATAACAAAAACCTCCTACATTTTTCGTCCATCAAATGCTGCTTCTCAAACTTGTTTGCAAAATCCAAGCAAATAGGCACTTTATCGATCGCATCAAACTTGGTTGTAAATTAAGATCCATAAAAAAAGAATATAATAACCTATGTAAACATGCATGGAAACCAATCAGTCAACTAATGTATCAATTATTACTAGTAGTAAATCGGATTCGAATTCAGGTCGTGATTTGACCCAATCCCTGCTTTTCTACACCCTGTTGCCTAAACTCTCGAACGAGTCGTGCCAAAGTCTCTAAATTCCCGCACATTAATTACAAACTTTTGTAAGCACGTAGTGGAACAGAAATCAAAGTAAATTCCACTTTGATAGCTCATACCTCAACCGCATACATGTGACACCACATGCGCTACGCTTTCCCTTGAGTGGATTCTTAACGCCCATTCTGACCAGTTCGGTACGAACCTGCCAATGAGAAGATGCCACGACAGAGCGGAGGCCCACGCATGTGGACTCACGTTGTGTTGAGTTTGGTAAAAAATATAAATATGGGGATCGAAGATGCATAGAAGGGGGGGGGGGGGGGGGGGGGGGAAGTTGACTTGAGGAAAGCATGTTAGGCCCATTCCCCTTTCCAACTTAACATGACAAAGAAAATCATGTGCTTGATTTGGGCTTTAAAGTGATGGCGAGGAACCATCTCAAATATTCCCGTATTCCCATGCCGTGCGTAGTGCGCATGCCACCAAAACCCTGGCTATTTCAACGCGTGAATTATTTGCGTAGATCTACTCCCTCTACCTCATCACTTGTGGAGCAAGTCAATTGAAGCGCAATTTACCCATTCAAGGATCGATGCATCATTAACTGTAACCGCATCAGGCGCATCTTGCTTGTTGATTTTGGTCGGTCTCATGCACTGTATCTAGATACCTTATTTTGGTTGGATTCCGTCAATTTACCTAATTTGTTAGGCTCCATACTTGGAAATTTTTTTAAAGAGGTTAAGTTTATGTGACCTTAAAAGATAGGCTATCGATCGAGCTCCTCATCATTAAACTACTAGTCGCTTGATCAAATTAAATTGTATAAGTGATTTTATATATATATTTTTTTCTAGTTCAACCGGCTGATTCGTTGGCATTATTTGAAAAACTTATCTGAGTACCAAGACTAATATTATATCCACCATTTTATAGTAGCAGATATGAATAAAATATAAATATATATTTTTTGATAAATTGTGTTTATCATCTAAATTTTACTCCTATCTATTTATAAAAATTGGCACTGATTATTATTCTTATACAAAAACAGGCATAATTAATGCAGCAGTAACAAGTCATCAATTCGTGGAGGAGGAAGATGACTAATAAGTTGATTAAGCATAACCACACTTTTATTCCAATCCAATTCTCTCCGTCAAACACAGAACGGGTCCTCCTCCCCCTCCATCTCCTGCGCTTAGCCCGGATAAATCAATCATACACAGCCAGAAAGTGAAAGAGATGTAATAGTAATAATATAATAAAATAAAATAAAAAAAGAAAAATTAAAAGCAAGGGAGGTGTGGACCCCCGCATAATTCGGCTCCCTACGACCACTCCCCGATCCCGACTCCCCCGCTCCCCTTTTAAATACACCACCCCTCTCTCTCCCCAACTCGATCCCCTATTCAAATCACCGCTCTTCTTCTTCTTCTTCTTCTTCTTCTTCTTCTTCCTCTTCTTCTTCCTCCTCCTCTAGCAATGGCGAGTGGGTCGGTTCCGATGACGCCGCCTCTCCAGGATGAGCTCGACATCGTGATCCCGACGATCCGGAACTTGGACTTTTTGGAGATGTGGAGGCCGTTTTTCCAGCCCTACCACCTGATCATAGTGCAGGATGGGGATCCCACGAAGATCATCAAGGTCCCCGAGGGCTTCGACTACGAGCTCTACAACCGCAACGACATCAACCGGATCCTCGGCCCCAAAGCCTCCTGCATCTCCTTCAAGGACTCGGCCTGCCGATGCTTCGGCTACATGGTCTCCAAGAAGAAGTACATCTACACCATCGACGACGATTGCTTCGTGAGTTGCTCCCCCTTCACCCTCATCTCTCTCTCTCTCTCTCTCTCTCTCTCTCTCTCTCTCTCTCTCTCTCTCTCTCTCTCTCTCTCTCTCTGTGTTTTCTTTTTAATTCGCACTTTTGCTTTGATCTGAGATAATTTTGAATCCGGGTCTGAGGTTTTAGCGTGACGGGGGAGTTGGGATATGGGAGAAAGGTGGGATCTTGTGCAGGGGGACTCAATGGATTGTTGCGGTTACTGTTTATCTCATGATAAATTAGATTTCGCTTGGAAAAGATGGTTTTTTAAGGGAGAACTTCCAATTCCATTTCCATTTCTCTCTTTTTTTCCCTTTTTCCTTACCTTGGTTAGGAATTTTTGGTCTGTGGAGTTGGATGTTGCGAATTTGACTTGTGCTTTCCTCATGCAATTCGCATCTGTTGCAGCTTCTTTTACTTTCTCATCTGCCTTTAGGAAATTATTGAATTTATGATGGGTCAAATTTTCTTGTGGTACGATAGCCATTTCGTTCTTTAACAGGGTTAACTACATCTTTGGCCATATTACTTGCAACTGGTTTAAATTAAACTGTGATTGTAAATATATACCTTAGTCTAAACTAGTTTGCTGCTTCAATCTCTAGATTGTCAATGTCAGGTCTATGGGAGTTGAAGACACCATTGGCCCTTTTCCTTCTCCGTGATAAAATAAAAATTGTTACCGTCTTTAAATTGATTAGATTGCTGGAGAATTGGAGTTGTGCAACGTCGAGATTTGAATATTAGGTTATGTAATTTTCTTAAAAGATCTAGTAGTTTAATACTTTGAATTGTCGGTAGTGTATGCTACTGCAGCTTCCACCAAAATAATGGTACTTCATTTTGAGACCCACTGCGGAACATCATGCTGTGGTGGACTGCAGCAGCAGCAAATGGTAGCATTGACCGTAAACAGATTCTTAGAGCACATGCTAAAATCAATGACGTTGATCCTTTTGGGCATTTGCCTTTTTAAAAGTCACGAGTCAAATGATCATCTTAATTCATACACTCAAGCTATGGTGAACCATCCAGTTAACTTTTCTTTCTATAAACATCTAAATTTACCTTTATGTTAACAACAAATTGAGCAATGTAGGAAAGCTGCAATTCCATAGCAGCTACTCTTCTTTGTTTGTGGTATCTAAGGTCGGCACTGCCGTCATATATGCATTCCCTGGTTCTATGTTTCATGGATTGTGGAATATTATATAGACACGCGCAAGGGATACATTTATTTATTTATTTATTTTTTGTGCTTTGTTGTTCTGTCTGCTTGATATGCAATGAAGAAAGTGCTCCTTCTGAATACAGACCTTAGCTATTTTCAATTATATTGTTATTTAATATACTGCCATTTGTATCTTTTAAATAGGTGGCAAAGGACCCATCAGGCAAAGATATCAATGCACTTCAGCAACACATAAAGAACCTTCTGTGCCCTTCGACGCCCTTCTTCTTCAATACTCTGTACGATCCGTATTGCGAAGGTGCGGACTTTGTTCGTGGCTATCCTTTTAGCCTTCGAGAAGGTGCACCTACTGCTGTTTCTCACGGCCTTTGGCTCAACATTCCTGACTATGATGCTCCGACCCAGCTTGTCAAGCCTCGCGAGAGAAACACAAGGTGCTTAATTATTTTAACGCTGGAGGGTCTCATGGTTTGCATCTTCTTTTAATCTATCAAATTTTGTTACTATTTCTCTGTTTTGACCCATAAGGTATGTGGACGCTGTCCTTACCATTCCTAAGGGAACCTTATTCCCTATGTGCGGCATGAACCTTGCTTTCGACCGTGAGCTGATTGGACCTGCTATGTACTTTGGGCTTATGGGAGACGGCCAGCCCATTGGACGTTACGATGACATGTGGGCCGGATGGTGTGTGAAGGTCCGTATTTCTGCTTGCTTTCTCAATGCTTTCATGTTCTCAGTTTATATTATGTGATTGCCGTTAATGGTTTACTATCCCCAATCCACCAGGCCCCTGAACTATCACGTTCTACATATTGCCGCCTGAAGTAGCAAACTTTTAATAAATAGTACTTGAACAATCCGGCCGTTTCAATCAATCACCTATTTCTTATGTCAGTCATCTTTTAATCACAATTGTTAGTCAATTGAGAGCCAAATGACTGGAATGCTCATAACTCGTCTAGCCATTCAAAAGAAGAGGGTCAGTCAAAACTGTCTAGTATCACATGACAATCATGGGCTAAGTTAGGCACACGACCGGCAGTTTCCTTCTAATGTTGAAAGCTTGGGCGGCCGTCTATAAAAGCACGGTGTTTTAAGGGGTCTAGTTCATTTTCCTCTTTAGTTGGAATATGCAGTTCCTAAGCTCTAACACTGGTGATAAATAATCCAGGTTATCTGTGATCACTTGGGCCTGGGAGTTAAGACCGGCTTGCCGTACATCTGGCACAGCAAGGCGAGCAACCCCTTTGTGAACTTGAAAAAGGAGTACAAGGGCATATTCTGGCAAGAAGAGATAATCCCTTTCTTCCAGTCCGTAGCCCTTTCGAAGGAGTGCACCACCGTTCAGAAATGCTACATTGCGCTCTCCGATCAGGTTAGAGAGAAGCTTGGGAAAGTGGACCCCTACTTCACTAAGCTTGCGGATGCTATGGTCACCTGGATCGACGCTTGGGATGAGCTCAACTCGTCTGGAGCTGCAGCTGCATTGCCCAACGGCACGGCCAATGGCAAATAGATTAGTCTATTCAACTTCGATTTACTTTGCTGGAATTTAATATGTTAGCCATAATTTTTTTTCTCGAAGAACAGATATGTTATTTTATTGTTCCCTATTGTCGCGGGGTGTCTTTTTGCAGGTGGGTTATTTGTAGTCATTTATCATACATTGAGGTGAAAAATAAATGCTCTTACTTTGTGTTTTGAATATCTCGAGTATCTTTTGTATTGCATATTTGCGTGAGCGCGTTTGAGAATACCTGAATACTAGGTTTACTATTTTACTCTTCACTGCGCTATTGATTTCAATGCTAAAGCTCGAGCTGTGTGCCTGTGTGTAGATAACACCGGTATTGCAGGCCACTTTTCAGCTGGGTTTGTGGTTGATCAATTTGTCAATCATCATCCAACTCGTCCTGTCGCAGCTCCTGCCCCTTTATCATCCACCTCGTTCTGTCCTAGTTCCAATTGATAGAAGCTATGCCCCATGTTCCACTGATTTCAATCTTATAGCCTAATTACACGGTCGAGAAGTCGTAATCATGAAAATAAAATTTCAACAAAAGAAAAGAAAACGAAAAAGGAAAAACTACGACTCTTCCTGCGCTTGCAGCAAGAGTCAAGACCACTCCCATTTCAACTTTTCTTTGGCCCTGTTTGGTAGAGTGTAACCCTCGGCATTACCACGCAATGTTGATGCTATTCCAAAGGCATTTTAGATGCTTCTGCAAAAGCAAGCATGAATCCAACAACCATGGATCATAAATCTAGATAAAAAGAAAAATTGAAGAAAAAACATGTAAACGCTGTCGCCCAAATATGAAACCGGATTGCGCGCACGACAAATTTGAAGAAGAGCTCATGCTTGGAAGTCCTTTTTTGCACTTTTTAAAAAATCTGCATACACATTTTAGAAATTATTATTATTATTATTATTACTATTCTTTTTAAAAAAAAAGAGAGTTCAATCAGGTTGGCATGCATATTGGATGGGCCTAAATGGGCACAGGGCTTTTTAACCCTGAAACACAATTCATATCCCGGGCATGTTGGAGAGAGGTGGGTCCAATGATGCGGTCCTGAGATTCAAGGAGTGCATGACAGAAAGAATAAAAAGGACAAAAAAATGTGTGTATTGTGAGCTAAATAATCTCAACAATTTTTTTTAATGTTAATAATAATTCTGGTGGTTGAAATTGAGCTCTACGCTCTCCGAAAAGATTGAATAGACTGAAACTAAAAATCAAGGGAACCGAAATGACACATGAGAAAGACTTTAGAAAAGCTATAATTTTAAATAGAAAAAATTTCCAGAGTACCCTTTCAAAAGCTCATATTTATATTGATATCCCTCTAAAAATTAAAATATCGTAAATACCCATCTATATATGAAAATTTTTCAAAAATACTCTTTAAAATAACTTTCCGTTAAAAATTTAACTAACGGAACTATATACCAGTTTTACCCTTATCATAATTGCCCTTAAAAAATTTCAACGATCATTGACTTGTTATAATTTTCATAAATGCCCTTCAAATTAAAAAAACGTCACATCGAATTTATTTGGCTCTTTCAAAAATACCCTCCTAAAATTAGTACCATAACCATTCTTTCATGCCTTTAAACAAGAACATTCTCCTCTTCTCTAAGAATTTACAAGAGTTGCTCCCATTTCATCAAAATGAGTCAAATAAGTACTCACTATGTTTCCTCCTCTTATCAAGTTCCATCTTGCCATTGCAACATACCATCTCGAGTTTGGGTATCGAAACAACCACATAGTAGAGGTAAACAATTTTATCGCTGTTCAAACTGGAGGGTAAGTCAAATTTGACCACTTTAGTTTCAAATAGTTTTAATCTCTAAATAAACTAATACTTTGGCAACATGCATAGGTTGAGGGAAAAAGACATTACAACTTTTTCTCATGGGTGGATAATGCTCACCATACAACAATTGACTTGAAGTACCAGAGGAAGGGTTGGAGAAAGAGATTGAGGAAATAATCTTATGTCTCGAATGCAAAGTCATATTCTATCAAAAGATGTTGATCTTTATTGTAATACTTATATTGTGTAAGACATTTAGTTAGAGAAAAATTATATGCTTTTAACATAACGATTTAGATCTAGATATGAAATCTTTGTAAGTAAATTTTATCAGAAATCCTCTATCGATCAGCATATTCAAATAAAATAATATTTCTATCATGTTAGATATTTTTAAATGTTTCAGCGTGTATCTTGTCTCTTAAAATTACCAAGTGGAGTTGTCATCTTCTCACACTCACAGGACTGCCAAAACTCAGCCTATCATTTTTTATGAGCTTGAAAGAATAGAAAGATGAAGAGAAGAGGAAGAAATAAAGTGGAAAAAGTCCTAATCCATATCCTTTTCTGCCATTTTCTTTCGTGGGAGAAGAAAAAGCAGAAGTGTAATTTTTAACCCTTTCTGAACAGTCACATCTAATTAATGCAAAAAATTATTATTAGTAATAGGGTCCTCCAAAAGATCCTAACTCATGGACAAAATAGGTATTTCAAAATTTAACCTTTAGTAAACCACCATCTAACTAAGGTCAAAATAACTTGAATAGACGGAGTATACCGGCGAGGGCATTTTTGATAGAAAGTATGCATTTGGAGGGATAATTATGATATAACAAAATTTGTAGTGATACTTACGATATTTTGAAAATTTAGGGGGCTACAGATGAAATTCTCCCTTTTAAATATGTATCTTAACCGCGATTTGGAAGATTAATTCAAATTTCATTTTATTTATTTATTAAAACGAGCATCGTTGTATCAGCGAGCGGTAACGGTGTAAGCAGCAGCGCCGGTTGCGTGGAAAGGTAGGAATGTAGGCTTTTCGTACACCGACCAGTCCCGTCGAAGCTGCGGATACGATGCGACGGGGCGATCCTGCGAAGCCCTCCCGTCGTTCTGCCACGTGTCGCCGTGCGCGTCCCACCTCTCGGCGACGCGTCCGTAGCAGCGCCCACTCGCTGCTCGACACGTCGGGACTCCCTCTCTTTCTCTCTCCGTCGTACGGACAGCGTACGATCCTAAATACTCGCGGTCCCGTTCAATTTAATCTAATACTTTTAAATGCTCGCTGGTTCACCGCAAGGGGCACAGCATTCGGAGTCGGAGGTAGAGACATATGACTAAGATACATAACTATAAGCAGCGGTTGTAGCTAGAGCTCATACTTAATTCTCCCTTAATTCCGTTGCTGACGTGTTAACTGAAAACGCTTTATTAAGGAAATCTATACTTACTTATAGCTTGCGGTCTAATAATGCTCAACAAAAAAAACTAAAGAAATCAGAAATTATAGGAGTTTTCCCTTGGACGAAAGAAGCTACTCTGCAAAGGCTCCAATATTTTTAGAGCTTTAGAAGTTAGAACCCACTCTGATCCCATATTATCAGAAATGTTTTCTTTAAAGTAAAAAAAGAGAGATGGAAGAGGAGGAGGAGAAAGCGATTTAGAGGCCGGGCCGAGAAGGACCGGGCCTGCTAGCGGCCCATCTCTTAATTAATTAATTAATTAATTAATTAATGCAAATAATAAATGGTCGTGAGAACGACACGTGCGGCGGACGATGCATAATGATGCATTATTATATTATTATTATATATATACTGGGACGCTGAAACAAAGTTTGTTTTGCGATAATAGCTAGCATCCGTACGTAATCCTTATTAGCGATTAACGAAGCTCCCATTTATCCGGGGGCTCCCCTGTGGTTTCCGGCCAAAAGGAGGGGCATATGCGTCAACTGCAAAAGCAGGGCCGAGGAGATTGGCCACTGCTGATTCGACACGTCACCATATATTCGTGCACTGTAGGAAGAGGCGACCCCTCTTAATTTATTCGCACGCAATTTGACCTGAAAGGAGGAGATAAAAGAGAAGAGACGGGAGGAGAGCGAGAGGTGTCGCAGCCCAACCCCAAAACTTTTCCTAAGCTCTCAGTACCCCCCCCAATAGGCAATAGCTAGCTCATAATCCATAATCCATAATCCATAATCCATACTCTCTCCTCCTCTCTATGGCTCTATGCTAGCTTCAGTACTCTCTTATTACTTTATTAGAGGAGAAGAGTTCGTAGAGGAGACCGACCGGAAGAGGAGAGGAGGGGAAGAGATTATTTCTCTTTAATTGTTTTTTGGCTTCTTCGATCTCCTCTTCTTATTTCAGCTTGGAGCCTAAGCATCGCGCTCTTAATTAATTTCTCGTCTATAAGTAAGTACATGTAAATCGATCGCCATAGACAGATAACAATTTAAGGAGCTAGATAAGGGCTAGCTAGGGATATATCGAGTTAAAACATAAACATAAGTATATATATATCGCGATCGGATGGGGAGGGGGAGGGTGGAGCTGAAGCGGATCGAGAACAAGATAAGCCGGCAGGTGACGTTCGCGAAGCGCAGGAACGGACTGCTGAAGAAGGCGTACGAGCTCTCCGTGCTCTGCGATGCCGAGGTCGCCCTCATCATCTTCTCCAATCGCGGCAGGCTCTTCGAGTTCTGCAGCAGCTCCAGGTGCGTATATATATCTGTACATTAATTAATTAGTACTGCATGCTGTGCCACTATATATATGTATTAATTATCTGCACACATATATATATAGTGGGATCTTTGCTGTATTTAATTTATACTCTCTCTTTCTATGGACGCTAGAAGCTGCTTCTGTGTAAGCTATCTTTGCTGGCTGGGCTTCTTCCTATAATTCTTTTCATTACATCCTTTAATCGCCGCCTGCCTTTTATCGGATCGATCTACAATTCTTTCATTTAAATCTTATACATGAGTGCGCCCTTCCTTCCTTCCTTCCTTCCTTCCTTCCTTCCTTCCTATCTCATTTGTGCTAGTCTCGTGCTGTTTAGGCTATCTCCATGCGCAAAGCACCGCCGCCTAAGAGCTACGGTTTAATTGAGAAGGAAATAAGACTAATCTTCGCTATCGTTTGTGCTTATCTTGGTCGTGTTGTCGTAATGTTTCTTACAGTTTTTTTCCCTGGCCTATCGATTCATTTATTTTTCCTAGCTTTCAGTCGAATTACGGATCAAAGAAGAAAGTTGTGAAAAATAAATTATTCAGAGATGGAATCGGAAGAATCGGTGCAAATGAACATATGTTTTCGGCCCTCAGCAATATTTTTCCATGGGGATATTAATTTACTCCTTATCACACTTGTTATTTTAATTCCTTAATTTATTCTATGTTTTGTTATATCACAAAGGAAAAGGATCTGTAGAGCTAATTAATTATGTTTATAATACTTTTATAATGATCAAGTTCTCTTTGATGCCTGCCATTACGCTGTTTTTACTGACTGCCACTTTTCTTTCTTTTATGAAAGTATTTGTTTGATTGCTAATTTACTTGCAGATCTTTTTGGTTATTGAATCTTTTTTATTATTCTAGCTAATTACCCTTTCTTAATTTCTTATTGCCTTGCCAACAACAAGTTTAAGAATTTCTTGGTGCAATAGCTTGTACTTCTTCCTCATATGAGTAATGTTGTACATTAATTATATGCTACTGCAGTTGCTAGACACTTTATGATATTTCTTGCTGTTGGCTGCTGATATATGCCTATTTTTCTTTCGAAGCTGATGCAGGAACACCGGTTGGTACACAAAATATATAAATGAAGAGTCTTACACTAGTCTGCTATGTATGCAAAAAAGACGTAACAAAAGAAATCGCCAAATCCTCAAATTAAAGAGCCTCAAATGAGATATAGAATACAAAATCATTGCTATGGTCTCGTATAGTTTACTCATCATAAGAATTATGAAGATTGGCAATTATTTTCTAGGCATAAAGTAGTTCCAAATCAATACTCAATTCATCTTCAAGATAGTTATAAGTAAAGACATTTTAAAATTGACGATTTCCATATATATATATATATATTCGTGACACATATTTTGTCTTACCATTTTATGTAATTCAATTTGAGTGCATGATTTAGCTCTTTTAAGTCTTTGAAGAATAACTATGTATTTATGTTCATATAGGAGTCTTTTAATAATATTTTTACGTAGGCCTACATGCATGCAATTATACATTGGAATATGAGAGCTTATATATTTGCACACATACGTACCTGTCCATGGATCCATGTACGTACATACATTCTTATTCTTGTTGGTTGACAAGAAGGCAGTTTGTATGATTTTCTTATAGAGATGTAAATTTATACATGATTTTTGTTACTGGCAGTTGATGGTTCTTAGTTGAGAAAATTAATATACTAGTATTGATACCTCAGCATTATTTATGCATACGGTAGATGTGTTCAACAAAATCCGTGTGTATAAGTTAGAGGAAGATCTAATTCAATGCACCTATGGATTGTTCACATGAGTAGGTGATGAGGCTCCCAATGGTCATGTAGATATTTTAAAATTACTAGTTTACCATGCTGCCAGTTTGAGGTCATTTCATGGGATTTTCGCATTATTTGAAATAGGATACTCCTGATACTCATTTATCAGATATGATAATAATTATATCATGTAGATAAGGTGTGAGAACTAACCTGGAAAAGAATTGAAGCACACTGAGAAGAAAAAAATTAGGGGCATTGCCATATCAATAAAGTTGGACTTCTCTAGATGTTGAAGGTTTATTTTGTTATTGGTTAGAAACTTTGGCGTATTGATCAAACAGGATAAGGGAAACAAATTGGAAAAGAATAAAAAATACATCGAAAGAAAAAGGAACATGCTGCATGCCATATCAATCAAGTCGTATTTTGCTCAACGTTTATTTGTTTTTTTAATTTAAAAAATATAGAGCATTGTTTGTAGGTTTTAATGTGCATAAATTGTGATGTTTTAATCGATGAGTCTCAAACCCCATAGATATCAACCATGTAGACTCTTTCAGTAAAAACTGAAGTGGAATGAAATCTCCATTTCATTAAAGTTTCTACCAATACATTTGGTGTTAAAGTCATAAAAAAATTCTATTTAATTATGATACCAAGTGCTACGCCTTACTTTCCAGGAAGGTCATCCATCCTAGAATAACTCTAACTCTAGGCTCACTTAACCCTCTTAACCTCTTAAGCCTAGCCATTGCCTAAAATGCAATAGTTGGATTAAAAGATTTAGCGATAATATATCTTATATATAAACTATTCTAAATTTTTGGAATGTCACGTTCCTTCCCTCATTTAAGATCTGACGTTTTCATCAGCCTTAAGCACACTCACAAGCATCAGGTAATTTGAGATTCGTCTCATTATCCTTGTCATTCAAAATCTAGTTTAAACTATCTTTCTCAAATCCTGATTTAATCTGTTATTTAGACCCTGACTCAACCGAGACTTATCTCATATTTTCGGCTGGTGATTGGCTCTAATACCCATATTGATGGCCTACTTTTCGGGGAGGTCATCCATCCTAGAATTACTGTAATCCTAACGCACCTAATCCTCTAATTAATCTCTTGGACCTAGTTATCGATCAAAATGCTATAGCGGGTTTAGAGGTTTAGTCTTATTATATCTTATATATAGGATTATTTCAAATCCTGGAGGTGTCACATATTTTCTTAACTATATTGGTTTCCCAGCTTACCATTTCTAGTTTCACATAGATTGAGATTACGGATGTATTTGAGAATTACTATCTCTTAGAGACAATCTCCTTATTTCACCACTTCTTATCAAAGAGCTTTGTTCCCCGTTAACAAAGGCTTCCACGCTGATCCATCTAAAGCGCGAGCATACTTAGTTTTTCGCCATCTCCGCTCCATTCTCTTTGGTGTTTGCATCCTATTAGCTTAGGATTTAGGATTGGTTTGCCATATCAAACACTTCAAGTATCCACAATTAGTAGATCAAAGAGCCTTTTACTCCGTGGAGACAAATCTAGATTCTCACCGCAAAAGATGCTCACATAAAGATGAGGAGACTCATCTGCTAATATTTCCAGACTGAAGGTTCAAAATATATAGTTTGGTTATTCCAGTTTTCTCGAGTATGATCAAATTTGCAGATGGTATGTTGCACTGCCTGATCCATCTTATATATGTTTAGAAATCCACCTTATATAAATTTTGAAAGTACGTGGTTCATTAATCAAACTATATGCTTGTGAGCAAACTTCATATAGATGTTCCTGAAGTGTGCCATCTAATTAGTGATTTCTCCAATTTCATTGCAGCATACTTAAGACTCTTGAGAGGTATCAAAGATACAGTTATTCGGCATCAAAGGCTGCCGTCCCAGCCACTGAGACACAGGTAGCAAAATCTCTTCTCTAAATATTGTATAAGGTACGTAGTTTCTCTGATAAATTATTGTTTAGTTAAATTAACATAGTAATGTAAGCAAATTCATGCCTCTATAATAGGTGCACTCGTCCATTTAAATCTTCACTTAATATTTCAGTTTTACTTGAATATCTGTCTGGGCTTGGACATGAAATCTGTGCTCCGTTTGAGATCTTGCCTGTCTTTAATTTGCTTGTCTTCTGTGCTCTACCATAAACTAGTTGAAACATTGTTCGTCATTTCTCTGCTAAGAGTTGTACTCAAAATTTGTTTCCTGCCGTTTTACACTTTTCATTAGCAAATATTTCATTTTCCGTGGTAATTATACCTTTTTAGGCTATCAGTTAATCAATTCTAATGCGATAATGGTAGCATTTCTTCTGAGCACATTTTCCTATACGCCAAATTTAGTCCCTCGTATTGTTCTAATCCCAGCTTGCTAAAGCTAGATATAGTGTTAAAAAATTGCTTTCAAGTTACGAATGTGCAGAAGGTGGCAATTGTCCTGGTATATGTGTCTGTCAAATTCTTCCCGTGGAAAGTATATAATTTAGTGGAAGAAATTCGTTGCCTAGCCATGTTTGTAAATAATTTTCAAATATCTAATATAAGTAGACTTGAATTAATTGTTCATGCCTCTCTTTTTTTCCGCAACACAATTGAGAAACAACAATTTATCTGGTTTTTGTCCTATTTGTTGTATCTGTTTCCATTTGAAAGGTATCTACTTTTTCCCCCCCTTTTTGGATTGTATGCTCTTCTGTGATTTATAGTGAGGTTCTTAATTTTATATGGTCCAGAGCAATTATCAGGAATATCTGAAGCTAAAGATGCGAGTTGATATTCTCCAGCAGTCACAGAGGTTGTCTTTGTTTTGACTCCCCTCTCACCTAATATTTTTGAGAAGTGCTATACGTACCTTTCCATGCAGATTATTTTTCTAATGAGAATCTTATGACTAATAATACAGAAATCTTCTTGGTGGGGATTTGATTCCACTGAGTTCGAATGAGCTCGAGCATCTTGAAAATCAATTAGAGAAGTCCTTAAAGCAGATCAGATCAAGAAAGGTAATTATCTAAGGATGTTACAAACGCATTTGAGCTTTTCCTCTGAGAACAGTTCATCTCTCTTGTGGCATCCAGCTGTTGCTTTCCTAGTTAACATCTCTGCTGGTTGTGGAGATTTGATATAACTGTCTTTGCCATGTAGAATTGGGCTGGCTTTAGCTTAGATGTGTGGTACCACTCTCTAGTTTAGCATGACAGTGTCACTGCATGATGATAATAGGGAATTGGAATATATTTTCTTTCTTACAGTTACTAATTCTGTTTTTGATGTCTATTATTTGCAGTCACAAGTAATGCTTGATGAGCTATGTGATCTTAAAACAAAGGTATTACACCTTATGCTAAGGTTTTCACTTTTTTTTCCCTTTTTTTTTTTTTTGGTGTGTGGTGTTTCTTTCTTCTGGTGTAAATACCATAAGAAGCCAGTTGGCTTATTCAACTTTTGTTTCAACAACCTGTTTTACCCAAATGCAGGAACAAATGTTGCAAGAAGCAAACAAATCTTTGAAAAGGAAGGTAACTATTTAATGGCCTACTTGTGATGCTTCTCCAATGATTATCATTTGCACACACACAGTAAATGATTGCAGGAAAATTGCTCTTTCGTGGAGAACTTTTACGTAATTTAATGAATACTTCAGTTGAGCATATA
Source organism: Puya raimondii (assembly GCA_016920855.1). NCBI lineage: Eukaryota > Viridiplantae > Streptophyta > Magnoliopsida > Poales > Bromeliaceae > Puya > Puya raimondii. The sequence goes on along the minus strand of JABWPP010000050.1, from coordinate 47,265,651 downwards.
TAAAGAAATCTGTCGAAGGTTTCTTGGAAGAATATCTGTTTTATGTAACCAAATTCTAAGCAATAAGTCATATAAGAACTGCCTTCTTTTTCACTCCACAGTTGGCCTCTTTCTTTCCATCAAATCAAACATTAAACATCCGGTTGCTTACATGTTTGTCGATAGTGGATCTAGTCTGCTTTACTTTAAAGTACACCAAGGTCAAATTCGCGGCAATACTATAGTAGAATGGAGTATGTTCTGCGGAAACAGCACCAACTTATGCAAATTTGATGCTGTTCATTTCTTATATTCTTTTTTTTTTTTTTTCTTTTTTTTTTAAGTCTGTACTAGCTCGCTTGTTAACTTTGCTTGCATGGCTACGTCTCTCAGTTGCAGGAAGCTGATTTACAAGATCCCCTCCAACTATCTTGGGAAGATGACACTGGTGGTGCATCTAATGTAGCCTTCAATCAAAGGCCTTCGCAGTCGTCACAGGGATTCTTTCACCCCATACCTTTCGAACCTTCGCTTCAAATTGGGTAAATTCTTGTCAGAATGGATAATATATATATATGCTTCGTCACATTTTTTTTTCCAACTTGAATTTCATTTTCTTTCTCATAGTTTCAATTGCAACAATTTATTCCCAAAGTTTGTTTTGCGTAACAATCAAGTCCTTCGGTTTACCATATGGAAAAGCACCATGTCTAGCATCATCTACCGTTATACTTTCCATGGAATGAACTTTGTGCAAACATTTGAGAAGAAACACAAATGAAAACCCAAAGTTCACAGATAATGTTATTATAGTTGTATGTTTAAGTACTGAATTGGTGCATGCTCGGATCAAACATTATGACTAAATTTGTTGCTGTTCCAAAAAAAAAAATGTTCCAAAAACTGCTTAATTTCCTGATGAATGTGACTATGTCTTAATACAGCATCGGTTGCATGCAGGTACTATCCCATGAATATTAATCAGTTGAATGCAGCTGATGCAACAACAGGTGCGAACGGCTATCCTCCTGGATGGATAGGATGAAGCCTTACGCTTCATTTCAACCAAACTCTTGTTTGTCTTATATCCTTATCGACTACTTTATTGTATTTTATATTTGCTTTCAAGCACGAGAAAACTGAAGAAGAATAAAATTAAGACTCCTACAACTACAGAATGGTAGAAGGAAGTGGAGGTTGATTTTATGTTGTGGCTACTAATTAAGAGTTGGAGGCAATATCTTGCTGGTAAAAAACAAATAATTATTTCACCCTTGTCAGTAAGATTCAGGCCTTTTGTGTAAGATGATACATATTCTAAATTTTCAGACTGAGTTTTATAGTTGTTAGTTCGTACATAAATTGTTTACAATATTTGCTTTGAGAAGTGGTCAGTTATCTTGAGAATTGATGCGAACTTGTGGTGAGAAAGTTTGTTCACTTTATACCGACTGTCTCTAACGCAAGTGGCAAAGGGCTTGGTGGTTGATATTCGAGGTTCCAAGTTCGAATCCTAGTTGATTCATATTTTCAGCTAAGTTTATTTCTAAACAAAATAAACGAAGCGGGTAGCATGCTACCTTTTTCTCAAAAGAAAAAAAAGTTTGTTCACTTTATCTATCCGGCACATGAGGATGACGAATATTCCAATCAGGAGATGCTTATTTGTAGTTATCAGAATGTGAATCTCTTCTTTCACTTTTTCCCGGTCAAGTAGTAGTAGTTCATAACTGAGGAACTGATCTGATTTCCCTGGTCCCAGAGATCGGGAAAAAAAGAAAAGAATAGGTTTCTCTGCTATTTCTTGGTAACAAACGTTGTATTGTTGTATACATTATTTGTCGATGATATGGTATCGAAATAGCGATGCCTCGCATGATTGATATCCAAAAGGCTGCGTGCATGTGATTGTCCTTTCCGATCAGTAGAGTTTATATTATTTAGATGCATATGCGAAAGTCTCATGAATGCTAATAAGGTAAGCTCGAACATGACAGACTAAATTAAGGTCCTTTATTATTCTTTTTTCTATTTTTTGGGTGGAAAATTTTGAATAGAAATACTATCCGTACGCTCTTCAAAGATATGCAAATCTTATATATATCCTTACGTCCAAGCCAATCGTTGATAAATTCTTTATAATAAAGGAACAAAAAAAAATCACAAAATTTATTCAAACTGCATGGTATAGAATGTATGGACAGTACTGCTCAATTAATCTTGATTAGTTAGCCACAGATTAATTCCAAAGTGAGTCTAGCAATTCTAGAACATCCCGCATCAACTCGATAGAGCAGTGGAAAGCCGCATCACGTGGTCCGGCGATCGTGACCGTCGATTGTCTGCCAGCGGCGAGAATTAAGGAGCGACGAATCAGAGCATGCTATTGCTCGGTGGGTGACATGGTCGGACGTCGACGTATCGATACGAGGGTTAGTGGCACGATCGTAATACCCCCGCAATTCGGAGGGCATTTGTTTCTCCACCAATAAATTGCGCTTTAGGAGCGGAGGTGGGGGACACAAGACGAGTACAAGAGAGAGTGTGTTTTTCGTGTGGGAGCGCTTCGTGTCTTAGTTGTCCGTACGAAGCGAGACCGAGAGCTTTATTAACATGTCCTTTGGCAGAGTCCACCAGCACCAATCACAACTCGACAGCGCAAACCCCCCAAAAACCACTCCGGTTTCCATAATACCACCTTCCTCTTCCCATCTCCTCTTCTGAATTCTCAAACCCTTTCAAAACCACACCCATCGCCTCTCGCCCTCCAAGCTCCTTCCCCTAACACCACCACCAAACCCTACCTCTCTCTCTCTCTCTCTCTCTCTCTCTCTCTCTCTCTCTCCGTTGTTCGTAGGTTGTACGATAGGGTTAGGGTTAGGGTTTTATTGGAGATCGGGATATATGGGGAGGGGGAGGGTGCAGCTGAAGCCGATCGAGAACAAGATCAATAGGGAGGTGACGTTCTCGAAGCGGAGGAATGGATTGGTGAAGAAGGCGCACGAGATCTCGTTGCTGTGCGACGTAGAGGTCGCCCTCATCGTTTTCTCCTCCACGGGAAAGCTCTACGAGTACGCCACCCATTCCTGGTGCGATCATCTCCCTCATCTCTTCATTTCTCTGGAACTCGTCGCTATGTTTTTTGCTTTCTCTTCCTCCCCTCCGCCCTAATTACGGCATCAACATCGATCTGTTGCGGATTCATATATTTTCCGTGCCCTAGAATTTTAGAAAGGAAGACGTAGTGTGCGAGTGCGAATTCCGGTTGATTTACGAGTTTATGTGTTGTTCATGGGTTCTGTACATGTTCATCTGTTTGATACCGGGAATGCATTTATTTCTTTCTTTCTTTATTTGGTATTTCTTTTTTGTTTAAGCCTTCAAATTTGGCTTCGAGTAATTTTTATACTTCCGTGGATGAAATTGTTCGTTCGTAATTGATTTTGCTTTCTTTCTTGAACTGCTGAGGGATCTGACGCTTCTTTGGGTCCTGACGCGTAAATCGCTTCCGATGTTTTCTATATAGCCAAATTTGAGAGGAAATGGTGTGAGATCCGCATTCCGAGATCATCGCGACACCTGGTTGTGGTGCGGTTACATTGGATTATGAGCCTTCGCAGCTTTAGCACGAAAGCGTGAGAAACAAGCCATAGATCTCTTCCCTTCTCTCTCTCTCTCTAGAATTAGGGTTTATTTCTTCTTTATAGTTTTTAATTTCCTTTTTTGTTTCCTTTTTCCTATATATATCTACACTTCCTAGGCTGTTCCTCGTAATCACCATTTTCTTGATTCATGTAACTACGCTTTCATTTTGCGTGTCTTTTCCACTGATGATCAAGGACTCACTTATGATCTCCCCCTTCTCATGATTCTGGTCCTTACGTACGGACCTAGTGACCAGTTAATTAATTTTTGCCCACTCAAATATTTCGACTCTCCTCAATCCTCATCATCTTCTGTTTCTTTTCAACAGCTATTAGTTTTCATAAACACATCTATGTACCGAGTGGCGGAAAGAACAAGGAAAGTAATTCCATTAACCATTTTAAGAAACATTCTACTCATTAATTAGATGTACATACTTAAATTTTCCATGAAATATTTTATTTGGCGTACCATTATTGTTGTGTTAGTTGTTTAAAATGTAGGAAAGTAATTTTAGACCTTGGGGGCATGTCCAAAGTATCCAACCTAGTGCACCAGAAAGATATACAGTAGATATGTATGCCCGTGGTATTTGCAAAATTAAGGTAACTAATAATGTATTGATAACTTGCTTCAAGATTAAAGGTAGTCCATAGCGGAGAAGCTTAAAATCAGTTTACACGCACAAACTGGTTTTCACGTTGATTAAAAACTTTTTTGCAAGCTCATGTTAGCTTCAATTTCTGTCAAAACATGCCAGTTTAAGTCAGATTTCGAGTGGTTTCACATGTTTTTAAATCGATCTTTTTCAGTCAGAAATGAATATTTTGTTAGTTTGGGAATGAAATATGTCTTCTGTACGTCAGTAAATGGGTAATCAGTGTTTTACTAAAGATGAATGTAATAGGAAATGTCCAGAAATAGTGGTAATATTTTTTTTAACATGATTGCCCAATCTTGCCTTACAAAGAAGCCGCTTTATTTGATATCTGCTGTTCTCCTTTCTTGTGACAAAATCAAATATATACTGCAAGAATGTTGCTGAACAGTCTTGAATAATTTTTGTCCTACTGGTTGAATGTCATTCGTTGGCAAATTTAATGAGTGAGAAAAATTACTTTCATTTCTTTCTCAAGAAAGATGGTTATGCCCAAATTTAGTTATTTTAAATCACAAGGATAATACGAAACAACTAGGTGATCGACTCTTTGATAATCACTTCTCCCCCCCCCCCTATGTTACATTGTTACCTAGAACGCAGATCGATATGGTTCGCAGAATAGGGATGGGATTGCTAAACGCTACTTGCTCTAAAACATAGTATGATGGAGGTAGTCTTTATTGGCATGATTTATATGAATAGAAAACATTTACTTGAAACACAAAATGTAAATAAATGGAAATATTAGATACATATACACTTATGTGCATACATATATATACTAATATACATATATGTGTGTACTGATATATCTGGATGTGCTGCTCAGTATGATTCCAATATAGGGTTGAGAGGTTTGCATGGATCACCTGTTTTGCCATTCCAATTTGTTAGTGATCCACAAATCAAAACACATGTTCCAATTCGAATTTCAGAGGGTATTTTACAAATTAGGTAACCGTGATTTGTCCTAGCCCAATCTTATTCTTTTTAGCATAATCTTTTAATCACTTGTTTAGTCATTCAGCTAATTTTTATTCATAAATGAATCATGCAATGTGTGTACCAGCAGCTGACAAATATTTTATCTCTACAGGGTAACTGGTGCCTCAAGTACAACAAACTGAAAATAAAAAAGTTAAAGGTAATTAGTTTCATAAAAATGGAAAAATGGCATATACAAGAACATGCTCATATTAGCTTGATTTGACAATTTTAGGCACCTTATGGGAGCTCAACTCTTTGAATTTCAAAGAACTACAACAACTCGAGCAACAATTGGATAGTTCCTTGAAGCTTCTAAGATCAAGAAAGGTACATTTAATAGAGACAGCACTTTGCTTCAATTCTTCCACAGAAAGTTCATCACTCGTACTGTCAATTAACTGTTGTACTTCAAGATCAGCACAATCCATCATGACCTGGAAAATTCGACTACCTATGAATCAGAAATAATTTGATTTATAGCTCTTTACTGATATATTGAGACTATATATAAAAAATGGACAGATTATTGTCAAAAACACAATTTTACAAAGTTTTCCACATAAGGAGTATCAGGTTCATGAATTTTGTATTAAGTTTGTAATAGTGTAGACAGTGTCCTCTTTCAAATCCACCTTATTTATCAGTTGATGAAAGGTTGAAAGACTTTTAGCAGTCTGCTTCTTTTGTTTGTATACAGTTAATAGTTTCAGATGTAGCTCAAAATTCTTTGAAGTTGATCATCATGTGGGTCCTCTAACAATAACTCTAGATTGTTAAATCTTTTGCAAAAATAAAATAAAATTGTGCAGTCTCGTGTTTTATTACCACCTTATCATCCTACTACAGCTTTTCTAATGTCACTATCACCTATCCGCCCTTTCCCCTTGTCCTTCCTTTTTTTTTTCCTTCCATTTTTTTCCCTCCATCTCTTCAAACTTCTTCATTGCTCTCTAGCGCTGTTTGCTTAGATAGGAAAAATGTACATACCTAGTTTGGACGTGCTAGAGATACAAACAAGGTCTGAATGTTATTCACCTGATATTGTAATACGCAAGTATTCTACCTTCCTGGGAAAAAGACTATGGGTAGCAGATTAATGTTTTCTCTAATTGCCTCCAAATATTTTTTGCAGTTATGGTGCATAAACTTCAATGACTGTTTCGCTGATCAGACATGCTCTTTCATGAGTAATCTGAGCACATTTTGTTTTATAGATGGCTGTAGATGACAGTCACGGGATTTTTTATCTGGTGCAGAGCCAACTAATGCTTGATTCAATCTCTGAGCTTTAGAAAAAGGTTATCTCAAGAAAAATCTGTCTAACATTCATTACCATCAGTTGTGGTTACGTCTGGTACTTTCTTGTCTTGTATTTTACAATGCATAAATATGATAATAACGACGTGCTTGCTTCTGATTTGTTTATGCTTTCTGTTTTCATTTCTCATTATGTTCATGTTCTGTTTGGTCAAAGGTTCCTAGGGTCATTGAATCCCCCCCCCTTGTTGTATTGATATCTGTATTTTGCCGACAGTTTCTTGTTATTTAATGTGCTTCGCGTGTTCATTTCTGATGGAGTTGTGAAGTAGAACTTAAAATTGTCTGCTAAGCCACACCTTCTGTCTACAGGAAAAGTCACTGCTGGAACATAACAAGGTTCTAGTGGAGGAAGTAAGCATATATATATATATATATTTGTTTGTTTTTGAGTAAACTATATCTTATACTTAGTTGCGATTAATAAAGTAAATGCAGCCGTGACGTGTGTTCTCAGATATTGTCTGTATTGTGAATTCGTGAGGGATGACTAACTGATGACGACAGGTAATGGAAAAGCAGAAGGAAGCAAGACAGGAGCATCCGCCAGAGTGGGAGCAACAACAAACATGCTCAAGTTCCTCACAGCACTCTTCATTTCTATGGACTTACGCTCTTCCTCCCTTAAACCTCAGGTACCTCTCTTGCAATAATCCTTTTCTACCTACCTACTTGGTTTATCAGTTGTACTACAGCACGATAGTGATGAGATTGTAGTTTGCTAAGATATTAAACTAGGAAAAAAATGTTGGCTGTTACTCTCTTAGCGGGGGGCAACCAAAATGTAAATGCATCGGCAGTAGCGGATACATCTATCTGGTAGCATAATATGATTGGAATCGCCTCCCGATGGTCAGGCTTGTTATCGATTGACTCAGGGATTAGCAGCAGCACGTAGGGCCCGATCCCACCTTTGGTGTTCTGTTTAGATCTTTGGTGTTCTCTTTAGTCTTGTTTATTCCCTTGTTTCGTGTGTGTCCACGCGCCCACGGGCGAGCAATTTTTTTTTTATTTTGGTGTACGCACAAATTTGTAGGGACCGTTTGTGTGCGTGTAGTTTAGTTGTTTGTGTTGGTGTACCCACGCGGGTGGGGATGTTGGTGCGCCAGCGCATGGTGTAGGCGGGCATAGACGTGCTCATACTTCCAATCACCAATCATCCAGAAGCTGACAACTTACAAGGTGGTGGGGCACTGAAGTTTATGATGCGACGGAGGATAAACGGCTGACTCGGCACACCCACACCCGGTGCAGGTGATAATCTCTTCAAACAAGTGTTTGTTTTGGGCTCATTTAATTGTTAAGTTTTGATGAGCAATTACCTGCACGTGTACGTGAATGCGTGTTCAATGCGCACATGTTTACAAGCGTGTAGGTGTCTCCCTGCATACATGTGTCGTAGACGTGCGCAGATGCACAAAGTGTGCGTTCATATTTTTTAGTCTGCGCCATGTTCATTGTGCCTGTTCACAATGATTGAAAGGTAATAGCATGGTATCTTTGTGTAGTTCCTACAATGTAAGCTCAGAAAATGCAGGGGAGACAAACACGACGATCGCATGCTCCTCTTGAGTATATCACCGTGGATGCTTCAGCATTCTCATCACTGCATTTATTAAACAATATTCTGTGAACTCTTATTGCTGCAAATAAAACTTAATATGTGCATTCGCGCGCACACTCAAAACTCTTATTACTGCATCTATTGCGTACTATATAACTGTTGCAAATAAAACTTTATATGTTTGCACACGCCTATCTGCATGCCACACATCCACACACCCGCATGCTGACACACCGCATGCTGACTATATAACTGTTGCAAATAAAAACTTTATATGTTTGCACACGCCGCACACACTGCATGCCACCCACCAACCCACACCCTCCAACCCACACACTCACTGACACACACGCATGCTGACACACCCCACCCCCAACACGCGCACACACACACGCCCACGCCACCACCCCCCACGCCCCACGCCCGCCCCCCCGCGCCCAGCACCCCACAAACCCACACCCCACACCCCCACACGCCCAAACCCACACGCCCGCGCACGCCCCACCCCGCACACACCCCAACCCACACGCGCACCCCGCACACACCACACACGCACCCACTCACCCCACAAGCACCCACACGCACCCACCCACACCCCCACACACGCACGCGCACACCCGCCCACCCCCCCACACACATACACACTCCACCCACCCACGCACCCACCCTCACACACCCCCACACACACCACGCCCCACACGCACCACACGCCCCACTCACACCCACCCCACACCCCACACACACGCCCAACCCCACCCCACACCCCCCCCCACCACGCCCCCGCCACCCACCAACACACCACACACCACCCCACACGCACCCACACCACGCACCACCACCCCACAAACCCACACCCCCACACCCCCACCCCACCGCACACACCCACACACCCCCGCACGCACGCCCACCCCACACGCGCGCCCACCCACCCCGCACCCACACACACCCGCACGCGCGCCCACACACACCCGCACCCCGCACACACGCCAGCACACACCCCACGCACGCACGCCCCACACACGCGCACACACAACACATACCACGCACGCCCACCCCACGCACACCCCCACACGCCCGCGCACACACCCGCACGCCCCACACGCACACACACCCACGCACGCACCCACCCCACACATGCACACACACCCGCACCCACGCACACCCCACACACGCACCCCCACCCCCCACAACCCACCCCACACACACCCCACCCCACACGCGCACCCCGCACACACCCCACACCCTGCACACACCCCACACGCACCCACCCCCGCATCCACATACACGCACACCGCCCACACCCACCCACCCACACCCAAACACACGCACACACACAAACCCCCCCCACGCCACCTCCCACAAGCACATGCGCACACCCACCCTTATCAGAATACTACGACCTAAGAAATCTGAATCTCCCACACCATAGGCAAACACCCACCATTAACCACACATGAAATGCAGAACATCATCCTAAATACATGTTTTAACGCTAAAAAAGTTAACATTAAGATTGTGTAGCACACACTGTTAAAAACAGATATACTAAAAGCTTGTCACACTAGTGCTGTTTGCACCTGTTCACCTTTCAACCAAAAGAGGGGCACCGAGCACATAGTATGATGGCATTCTGAAATGCTGGTAACTGCTCAGCGCACCCACCAAGTTATCGGCAGTGCAACACGCCGCCCCACCCGCACCCCACAACCCGCACGCACGCCCACACCCGCACGCCCGCCCACCCCACACGCCAGCACACACCCCACGCACGCCCGCCCCACACGCGCACATACCCCACGCACAGAGACAGTTCTATCCTTTTCTTCCTAAATGCACATGATAATTAACAAGAGACAACATGCAGTTTCATTGTCCGTAGCTTACTTAGAAAATACAACTTTAAAAAATGAGTCTATATTTCTAACTAATGTATTTATAAAAATAAATGATACCGTGTATGGAATGATGAATGTGGCAGAGTAAATTTAGTCATAATCCACTTTCTCTTCGCTGTCACAGTCATTTTGATTAAGAAAATGTTCCCTGCAAGAGTCGATAACCAATCAGCACAACTTTCCAAGCAAAAGATTGGTTTCCCAAGTCAGTGCTCCAAATGAGTCACTCCAGCTATTGAATGACATCTTACTATATATTCACTAGAAAATAGATGAAAAGGTGCAATTTGCGTGCAGAATTTGGTTGGACCCAAGGCATTAACAATAAAAAATTTTGGACCAACAGTAATTGCTGAAGAAAAAAACCTACAATCACTTAAGCAAGATATGTAGGGTCAGTTGGAAAAGACAACACATGGATTTAACATAAAGCAGCGGCCTCAAAAGCACCAAGCAGAAACTAGTAATTCTCTTGTTCATAAAAACAAATCAGTCAGTGCGTAATCCCAAAATGTAGGCGCAGATGATACCTTAATCTTTCACACAGACGTGACAAGGAATCTGCACCTGTCCGAGATGCAACATCCTCGATTAGGAAAGCATTGGACAGATTGACACTCTCAGCAAGCTTGAACTCGCACAATTCCTTCAACGAGCAAGCATCTGTTAAAACAGCTGAATGACCACCACCTGCTGCCAATCTTCTCACCTCTCCCACACAACTTCCGCATAAAAGAAAAGAAATCACCAATCCAAATAAATTGCTAAAGCAAGAGAAGGCTTGAGAGAAAAGTTATAAAAAAAAAAAACCCACCAATCAACAGGAGAAGGGTACCACGTATAAGTAGATTTATCATTCGCTGCCTGACCATAATTGTTATAGCCCCATCCATATATCCTCCCATCCCTCATGGAGACAAGGGTGTGAGAATGACCGCAAGTCACAAGTTGCACCCCAGATGGTATGATAATTGCTGGGAGATTACAGAGAAGCATCTCAGACCCATTAAGTGTGCACGAGAAGAGGCCATTTTGGGGGCCCAGACCCAACTGCCCTGCTTGCCCACCACCCCACGCATAGAGGGCACCTTCTGCAGTTACAGCACACGTATGCACACCACCACAAGCAACATCCTTAATGACTATACTGTCAAGAGCAACCACTCGTCTTGGAAGTAGCTCTTTATCTCCATATTGAAGGGAGCAATGTCCAAGCTGCCCCATACTTCCCAGCCCCCAAGTGTACCTGCAAAATCCAAGAGTTAAAGGGGGCCCAACCAAAAAAAAAAAAAAAAAAAAAAAAAAAAAAACCTCGAATCATCAACAAAAATTAGGAAAAAAGAAGAAGAAGAAGAAGAAAGAAATAAGTCATAACAAATACAAAATTTATATAGGTGAAGCAAATGGTGTTTTCATATGTTCACCATCAAGTATCAGCTATGTGAATATCAACCAAGAGTGGCACAAGAGAGGGGGGGGGGGGGGGGGGGGGGGGGGGGGGGGGGGATCAACAATTGACACTCTCAGCTGGTATAATTTGATAGCTTCGAAGTTGTTTCGAAAACCCTAAAACACTGAGAAAACAAAAGCACTATTGCTTTTACTTTTAGTTTGGGCATGATATACTTGATGCAAGTTACATATCATCATAAGAAATAATCGTAAACAAAGACATCGAATTTTAAGCACTAAAAGTCTTGCAAATCTGAATCAAGAGATACACAATGCCATCAAGACAAAACTATCAAACGCCCTGGATAATTAACATGTAAAAGAACATAAACAACTACGGAAACTGAAATCTATACATCATCTAATTAACTGCCCTGGCATCTGCAGTCTGAAATAGGAAACATTTCAGGGATAGTAATTCTACCATAGTCACTTTATGCACTGTTGATGAGATCAGACAAATAATGAGTAGGTGCAATATCATAGGTACATGAAGAAAAAATTTGCAGACAGTGGTATAAAAGGCAATACGAATATCTTCCTTGCTAGCTCTGAGTAACCTAGTAGCAAGTCTCCCCCTTTTTCTCTCATTACTTCTATTAAGGATGCAACTGTACTACTATACCTCTTGAGTTTTGATTTTGAGCTGGTAACAGACGCAATAGAGAAATAATCAGCACTCATAAAAGATAAATTTAGAAGAAACATTTATTACATCACTGATATCAAAATGTTTATTTGCTAGCCAATGGAGATATCCTTCAGGTAGAAGTGTACAGATGTTACCTGAACATAGCTTATTTTGCAATAGATACCTAGACTTATCCCCAAATAAAAAAAAAAAAAAAAAAAAAAAATCTCTATCAAGGAGAACCAACCTAAAAAGATAAATTGAAGCAGTTTATTGATACAAATCGGCAGAACAACCAAAAGTAGTTGCTTAAAATGATGAAGGATGATGAAAGACAACCAAAAATGAAAACACATTCAACCAACTAGTAGTTGATAGTACTTGGTTTGAGGATGTGATAATTGAAAACAAAGATTTAAGTGTCCATCGGCACCGGCGGACAAGATATCAACACGATACGACCCCCGTACCGGCCAATTGCATAGGTCAAAACTCTTTTATCTTTAAAATTAGCAAGTAGTTATCTCAATAAAGTTCAATAAATTAGTTTGGGCATGATATACTTGATGCAAGTTACATATCATCATAAGAAATAATCGTAAACAAAGACATCGAATTTTAAGCACTAAAAGTCTTGCAAATCTGAATCAAGAGATACACAATGCCATCAAGACAAAACTATCAAACGCCCTGGATAATTAACATGTAAAAGAACATAAACAACTACGGAAACTGAAATCTATACATCATCTAATTAACTGCCCTGGCATCTGCAGTCTGAAATAGGAAACATTTCAGGGATAGTAATTCTACCATAGTCACTTTATGCACTGTTGATGAGATCAGACAAATAATGAGTAGGTGCAATATCATAGGTACATGAAGAAAAAATTTGCAGACAGTGGTATAAAAGGCAATACGAATATCTTCCTTGCTAGCTCTGAGTAACCTAGTAGCAAGTCTCCCTTTTTCTCTCATTACTTCTATTAAGGATGCAACTGTACTACTATACCTCTTGAGTTTTGATTTTGAGCTGGTAACAGACGCAATAGAGAAATAATCAGCACTCATAAAAGATAAATTTAGAAGAAACATTATTACATCACTGATATCAAAATGTTTATTTGCTAGCCAATGGAGATATCCTTCAGGTAGAAGTGTACAGATGTTACCTGAACATAGCTTATTTTGCAATAGATACCTAGACTTATGCTATCAAGGAGAACCAACCTAAAAAGATAAATTGAAGCAGTTTATTGATACAAATCGGCAGAACAACCAAAAGTAGTTGCTTAAAATGATGAAGGATGATGAAAGACAACCAAAAATGAAAACACATTCAACCAACTAGTAGTTGATAGTACTTGGTTTGAGGATGTGATAATTGAAAACAAAGATTTAAGTGTCCATCGGCACCGGCGGACAAGATATCAACACGATACGACCCCCGTACCGGCCAATTGCATAGGTCAAAACTCTTTTATCTTTAAAATTAGCAAGTAGTTATCTCAATAAAGTTCAATAAATTTAATAAAGATGTATAATAAGCAATTAGAATATATTGGTGCGAAAAAAAATAAATAGTTCATGCCATTATGCGTAGGCACGTAGGTATTTTTTGTGATTTGGCACATGCCGTGCCATCCCGCACTAGCAAGTTTTTCGACACAACCCCATGCCATGGCACTAAAATCCTTCATTGAAAGCAAGTAGATTTCTAACAGAAAACTTTGTTGGTTTATGCACTATCTCATATTCTAACTATGTTGAAAAGAGCTTCTTAGAAGCCCTTAGTGCCACTTGTGTCATCCGAGCAAACCACATTATCTTATCTCTGAAAGAAGAGTCAACTTAAAAAATCAGCATCCTTTCAAATAACTTACACCTCGCCATATTCTGAGATTGCTGCAGTGTGGTACTCCCCACATGACACATGTATGATCTTCACAAGCTCAGGAGGTTCGTCTAGGAACTTAGCATAAGCACTCAATAGACGAGCTCCCTGTAATCCTTCACACGTGAAGCCTCTGCCGAGCTGACCATACTCATTGTAGCCTGGTTTGTCAGAACAGTGACACACATCCAAGTAAATAAGAGGCAGTAATTCCTAAGAAGGATGGGCAGTTGTTTGCCCCAAAGATCTGGCTTTACAGGTACCATGACAGCAGAGCAAAAAAAAAAAAAAAAAAAAAAAACACAAACACATACAAAAAGAACAGCAGCAAAGTACATGCTTATGCATTGTGTTGTCCTAATGTAAAAACAAGAGATTCGGGACAAATTTTGAACTCAAAGATACATCTCCAAAAAGAGTCCTCCAACATATGACAAATCATCAAAACACCTAATGAGAAACAAGGTTTGTAAACATGCTTGATGGAAAACAGAAGACGACCAAAAGTGAAGTTATATATTCTTTATTACCCCATGCTTGCAGAAGGCCATCCTCAGATAGGGCTACAACATGAACTGCTCCACAAGAAACCTGACGAATAACCTGCACAAAAAAGAAAATACAACAAGAATTTGCAAACTGCCAAATGAACTAGAGGCAAGGAGATGACAAGGATACATTAATGCTTTTTTTTTTTTTACTAGCATAGGTAAACATTCTATATGATGCATAGTTAAAAAGACAGTGATATTAACTATGCGTCACTCGAAAAAAAAATTTGTGGAAAAAAGGGAAGGGTTGTAAGAAAAAGAACCTTTATTATTTCAAATACCTCTAAATCTACAGGGAACAAAACAACAAGTTTAATGCAGTATTATAAGAAAGAAAATTTTATATTTTACATCTACCATGAACTATGCAAGATTCTAAAGGGATATAAATGATTTGGTTAACCAACATAAACATTCAAGGCTATCAAGGTGCATGGCAATTTCTTGAACTGCATAAATTAAATGATGAGCCATAAACGTATATCAGCAAGTTGGACACGAACAATTACAGCTTTTGCGGATAAGATGCCATACTTTGAGTGAACTGCAGTTTAATATGAAGGATTAGAAAGAATAGCTGGAAACAAAACAAAGGGGCCAAAGTAGGTTCAAAATACAGGTCCAAAAACATGCTTAGCAACTAGCAAACGTCTTCTGAAAGGTTGAGGGATACTTCCCAATAGATAGAAGCAAGTTAACCAGCTCAACTACAGAAGAAAGCATTAGTTTGCTAAGGTGACATGCTCCTTCAGGAAAAATAACAGCAGGCAAATTGAGTCGTATTTAATTAGTATTAGTAATCACGCTAGATTCAAGCAACTTTTGAGTTTTGACAAACAAGGAATGATTGACCGTTCAAATTTTTTTTTTTTTTTAAAGTGTAATAGTACAAGGACAAATAGACTGCTCTCTTGAGACGCAAAGGACAAATACAGTCAAGCATATATAGCACGTAAATATTTGACCTCGAAGATCCAACATATGTAGCAGTAACATATATGAAAATGAGGATAATTAAATCTCAATTCAATAAAATGCATAGGCACATAGCTTACTGTGTTTGGAGTGAAGGCCCCCCAAAATATGCGTGGAAGATTTGAACCCTGAGAGAAACAGAATTGACTTATTTATGACTGACTTTATGTTACCAGATGATATAAAGAACTTCAAAAATGTGATTCACAACTGTGTAAACACAAAGCAGAAGTCATACCTGATTTTGTCCCCACACCCAAAGTCTACTTCTTGATAATGTGCCATCATTTTCTCGGGGTTCTGCAATAGCAGCTGTACAGTGTGCTCCACATGACACAGCTTTCACAAATTCAGTTTGCATTAGTTTAACCTTTTTGGGTTGCTTCGTGCTCTCCTCAGTTCCATCCCCTAATTGACCATAATCATTTGAACCTGCTCTTCCCCATTGAAAATGAGATGCATGAGTATACAGTCAGCTGTACCAAAATCTATGAAAGAAACAACCTGACAATCAATTACTTAAAAGAAGAGGTTTTTGTTGTAGTATAAATCTCTCCTTCCTAAGAAGGAATTAGTGACAAAGATTATAAACAAGCATATCGAGACAGAAAGGACATTCTATGATATGATCTAAGACATCTATTTCATCGTTTCTTTGATGTTTTTAGTTTCCAATCATTCCAAATATCATTCCCAATCTTTCAAGTCAATGTTCTAGAATGACTTAAGCTAAAAACAGCTAGTAGCATCTATCTACTATATAAGAATTAAAGATATTGATCAGATGGCTACAAAGCCCATCAACTTCAGGTGCATCTCAATGGTCCTTCAATCCTTCGATGTCAAAGTTGGATGACACTTATTTGAACATCCCATTGTTCCATGATATTTCTCTATTAACTCATAAGCTTAAAATTCATATGATAATGCAGTTGAATGTAAATACAACCATATTATGCAAGGAATGGGACTAACCCCACGTGAACAATGACCCATCAGAGGCTACAGCTGCGGTGTGCTCACGACCGCAGGCAATATCCAGCCACCGCAGATTCTCTAGTCCACATTTAAAAAGCTTTGGAGAGAGGCTTTTGGGAATTCTCAGATGGCATTCCTTGCCCTTTCTCGCCGTCTGCCCGCTATGGTTGTATCCCCATACATAGATTGCGCTCTTCGTGGGAAGGTTTACAACTCGGACACTGCACAGCACCTCATCAACATCCATTCTACTCGACCACGATCACCTGATAACCTATAGTACACAATGCAGGGTTATCCATGGCTTCTAAATCAAAAGAAATCGCCATCATCAACATCATCATCAAAATTTAGGGCCTTATCCATAGCATGACAATAGATCAAAATGATGTGAACGACCCACATTATCCCGTAATATAAGATACAAGAATAAGGAATCAAGAAAAGTGGAAAAACCCAGTACGAATCGAGAATCTCATTGAATTCGAGATTAAAAATATATCCAGAAAAAAAAAAGGGGTTCCGACATTGAATCCGATAAGATATCAGCGAATCAATCATAAAGATCCAAAAGCAATCAGAAATCAGCTAATCAATCATAAGAACGTTCGAAACGACGATCATACAAACGATAATAGGAACGATTCAAAATGGTGAGATTAGGGTTTGAAAACAAAAAGAAGAACCGAGATCTAAGAATAGGAAAGGGTTTGATCGTTGAAATTCTCGCCAAATAGAAGAATCTGAAACAATCAAGAGGCATACGAGGAACCAACCATTCGCGGTGCGATGAATCGAAGCGACGATAAGCTTAGGGCACAAGCAAGAGAAACGATCAGCAGAGATGTAAGAACAGGGGAAAAGATCAGAAGTGCTCGGCTCTTACCGAATAGAAGAAGAATCGGATGGAGACGAAGCCCTCGGCGAAAGAGACGAGTCGAGAAAAGGAAGAGAACGGAAGAGAGGTGTAAGAGAGAGGTTGGGATGGAAATAGGGGCCCCGCTCTTTACGATGGGAGATTCCTTTTTTTGATCTCTATCCAGAAGATTCCAAGCAATGTGCTTTAACGCCAGCGAGTTCTTACATGCGAGTTGTCAAATTGTACGTAGACCCCTCAACTATAGGATAATATTTTGCAACAGTCCCTCCTCACCTGCTTGTCCGATATTATAATGAACGATATATAAACTTTATAAAATGCATTCCCATGCCCAAAGTAAAAATTGTAAATTTGGTTCTATTTTTTAATTATCATAGTTGATTCAAGAACCCCGGAATTCTCTCCCTTAGCCACAAGACCACACCCTTTTCTCCCTCTTCCGAGAGAGCCAAAAAAAAAAACTTAAACATAGCACATTTCAGGACCACACAAACTCTTAAAAAAAAAAAACAAAAAAAAAAAAAACATTGGAATAACACATTCCAGGATGACAACAAGATCCTGACATGTAAAGTAGGTCATCACAAAATGACATCAAAGTTGGCAAAACCAGATAATCTATGACCGAAATCATCTTCTCTTAAAGAAAACAATTAAAAGAAAAATGGCTCCTAGATGATGTATTTCACTCTGATCCCAGTTAATTTCTATGCAGAAGAAGAAATAATTTAGGAAAAGTTTGATGTCGCCTCGTTGAACAACATCACCTGCAGAAAGGGCAAAATGATAGGAAAAATTCAGGAGAATGGAAAGATCAAGGCCTTCATTAATACCATCTGAGAAAATATGAACAGGTCGACTTCACAGGCCGAGCAAAATAAGCGAGAAGCCCTTTACCTCGCAACAGATTGGACAAGCTTGGCTCCTCTCCATCCACTCATATATACAACTGAGGTGATAGTGATGATGCATTGCAAAATTATCCTCGGATTTTCAGATGTATATTCTGCAAAGAACATGCAAAAGAAATCTTCAATCAAACACCGCAGAGGGGGTTAATTTAGCTTGCACAATAGGAGCAATATGAAATAAACCATACTTTCTTGTTACAGTACAGCTAAATCCCTGTCCAAAAGTTCAAATTGCAGAAATAGTGAGCCTACAGGCCTAAAATAGGTAAAATAAGTGCTGTAAGTAATACTCCTTATTTCGGCATTTGACATAGGATATGAGCAGAGTTGGTTATGAGAAGTTACCTTAGAAGGGAAGGTGCACATCCAAGTGATTTCTTAAAATGAAAGTACGAAAACAAAAATGCTACTTTACTTGTAAAGTTACTAATCTCTTCTAGCACACTATTACATTATTTTTACACCATCCTTGAATCCAGAAATTTGTTGCATTCCAGTTCATTCATGGAAAGAAAATTGGCAAACAGATGGAGAAGCAGATGAAACAAAAATGAAACAGAAATAAATTGCTTCTTTCAGCTCACCTTCAAGGCAAATTGGACAATCGTCCTCTTCTTCAGAAGAATAATGGATCTCTGTTACTTCGCTTGTTGCCTCAACCGACGAGTCCTTTACTAGAGATTCATTCCTATTTTCGTGTGTGCGCTTAGTTTCTGGATCAGTATCGGCAGTACTTCTGAGGGGTACAGGAACCTCATGGCAATAAGATGAAGTGTCGTCATATCTCTCCCCTAGTTTATCATGCTGACATCGAGGTTGAGAGAATCTGGGATCATCAAAAGGTAAAGGCATAGGAGGGGAGAGAAATGTAACTATCGCAGAATTATCTTCTTGAAGAGAAGTTGAATATGAAGAAGCCATTCCCCGATCGGATGTAATTATATGAGCTTCACCTCCTTGAGTTTGAGATAACGGAAGGAACTGCACACAACAAAAGAAAAAGGTGCACTGTATTAATGATCTTTAAATTTGTTCCATACCCTTTAGGCTGAAAAGAGTATTCACCGCTTATCAGCTATCAGGCAACGAATCATTCTACTGTTAAATAAGTTCAACACCACCGTGATAACATCTTTACAAAGCTCTCTTCTTTTTTTTTCTTTTTCTTTTTCTTTTTCTTTTGAGTAAAGCACAGTAGGATTTCCTACTTTGAATTTGAAATGTATTGAGGTAGATCAAAAAAATGCGGTTACAAGAACAGACCCGCACAAGTGAATAACAATAGAAATCACAAGGCGAACAGGCATGACAGAAAGAGAAGAGAAGTGACAAAAAACATTTTTTGGCAGCCCAACAGAGCAACGTAGAATAACCAGAAAATATGATCTTAACTAGTAAACATTGTATTCGTCAATAATATACCGAAATGATTTGTGCTAAAGAAAAAACATCTATTTTTCAAACATAGAACAATTAAAAGAGACCGGACAATATGAAAAAAGAATGAAAAAAGAAAAGAAAGAATATTCAGAAAGTTAAAGGAAGCCCAAAACTTACAGAAGCTCTGCTGTCTTTTTAAATCTTCACAAGCACAGACATGACAAAATAACAACATATATATGAGAGGCCAAAGCATAGCTGGTAACATGTAAAAGTTTGGATCCTGGAATGGATAACTATCCAACATATGGGGGTGAACTTAATGTTGCAACTTGGTACATCATTGCAAGGCACCTTTTTTTGAATTAAAAACTCCATTCACTACAATCTAGAGATGGACCTTTGTAAAGATAACAACAACATAAAGATCACACGGATTAATTTATGACTACCTGTAATGCCTTAATGCTATATTGCAAGATACTAATAACACTAATGCTAATTGTGCAACACAAGAATGCATGGATCACAATATGGCCTGCGTTGCATAGATGGACTAAGATCCATATTCCGACTCAGGCCCTACATATAAAGGCAAGTCTAACACGGCATTAGTTTTAGGTGAAGTTGAGTTTAACTTTCACCAGATTATGATGTAGCTGTTCTCTTATATTTGAATCTTAATTCGGAGGGTAACACTATTTTGGATCCACTGATTGATTTAAACACGCCATTCGTCTAAGATGACTCAAATTCGTAACATTTTGAACAACAAAATAGCAGGATGAAGTAATACATCGTGCCATTCCCCTGGACATCCGTAATGCTCCACTTTCTTTCATTTGAATAGCTTAATTTGCATTCTATATAATAACGAAAATCAACGATGATCAAAAGTACACTTCAACCATAAAAAAAGAAACAAACCTTGATTTACAGGACAGAACAGGAGCATAGCTCAATGAATTATGTGAGCGATCTCAATAGTCCATCAAACTTGCAAGTAAGAGCGCACACAAAGTGGAGACTTGCAAGTATTTAGATGCATAAAATGACCACTGTAACTTGCACCCTTATGTGGATTATTATTATTTTCATTTACAATACACATGGGAAAACCAAAAGACAACTTCAATGTATTTAAAAATCAAGTATAGGAATACTAAAAGGCGCCACTAATGCTTGAAGACAAAAGGCCATCATCCATAAATATTAGGAATCAAGTACATCAAAAGCCCGGGACACCAAGAGTTCGATGTCTACAAAATTCGACAATATCAATCATTATTCACAACAGGATAGTACGTACTGATTTTTCATCTATGATTCACATCCGCAATACTAAAAAAAAAAAAAGTTACACCATTCAGTCCTTTGAAGTAATATGCATAAAAAACCCAGGATAAGGTGCATACCACCGAATCAAGACATGGCAGCCATCTGAGAAGGAAAGAGCGGAAATTCATTGTAGCGAAGAGACCTTGGCAATCCTCGAGATCATTTACATGCGAACAGCATAGATCAGAGCCCACTGTTGGAGCATCTTTTCTTCTCTTTATCTGGACTAAAACTTGTAGAGAGGCTTTCATTAAACTTAAAATTTAGCGTTTGAATACTTGAAAGAAGAAAGAAAAAAAAATAGGGATAAAAAAAAATTTCTTTCGTGGTAAAAGCAGCCTTGAACTCGGATAATCCAAACTCCCCTTATTCTAACAATCGACTGGTTCGACACACGAGAACTGATAGAAATCAACTAGCTAGGGTTTAGTAATTACAGTTAGTTTCGAAAATTCCGATTGATTACTAGGCCACACACATTGCAGAGATTAAAACATCCAAAAAATTCATGAAAAACAACTAGCAAAGAGGGAACGAAGTAGGGAAATCATTAAGTTGCCACAAATATTATAGGAAAAAAATTAAAAAAAATACGATCGAAGAAGAAGAAGAATGGGTCTCAAAGAATACAGAGAACCAACCAGAACAGGCGACATTACGGTGGTAACAGATATCTTCTTCTC
Source organism: Puya raimondii (assembly GCA_016920855.1). NCBI lineage: Eukaryota > Viridiplantae > Streptophyta > Magnoliopsida > Poales > Bromeliaceae > Puya > Puya raimondii. The sequence goes on along the minus strand of JABWPP010000050.1, from coordinate 47,243,930 downwards.
CGTCCTCCTCCCTCTTTTTGTTGGCTTTATCCTTAACAAACCAAAAATTATTATTTTTAAATTTTAAGGACAAACACCACGAAATTAACCGGAACAGCGTCCTAGTCGAATGAGGATCAGTTTAAATACCGCCGAAATATTGATCGAGAAAAGAGAACAAAAAAAGAAAAAAAAGAGAGGATGAATAAAGAGTAAGATACCCGTCGCAATATTAAAGAGGAGGACATATAACAAACCAAAAATCCAAATATTTTACTCTATAATTCCAATTCTACGGCCCGAGTTAGAATTGGAAATTAAATTTAGTAAATCAGGAAGGATTTACTTCAAATCTTATGATTATTATTATATTATCTTTATGATGCCGATGATGGCAGCTTCCTTATAAAAAGAGCGCCAAGCCGAATCGTCCGCGGACTCCTTAAACAAGTTAGATATTTCTGTTTGTATACGTTTTTATTATTGATATATTAATTACTTAATATAACATTGTATTAAAGTGATTAATGTTATATTATGTTACCCGTAGAATATTCTGTTGCTTACCCAACCGACGGTACCTTACCTCAACAACTGCTGCGTTACATTATATACCACTTAATTATCTCCTTTTCTCTTTCCAAATGTAGACATAAAAAATCTTGGTGGGTAACCCACTGCCGAAAAATTTTAATTAATGCCAACCCATCTTGGGGACTGTTTGTCAACAAACTACACTATAAATTTGAAGGGTAAATTACACTTCTGCACTTTAGTCTTTAAATTTTAATTTATTAAAAAAAATTTATTCGAATTATAAAATATATAATACTTTAGTTCATGAACTTTAGTTAGTTATAATTTCTACCTAAAGCAGATGACACTTCAGTTATCCAATTTTCTGAATAGTTCAACACTGTGAGGTGACGTCCAGTGCATATATATAGTCCGGTACAAAGTAGAAACAGCATGCAATATCCAGTTGATGGCCGGTGGCCCACCTGTTTTGGCAGGCCTAAACGTAATATGAGATCCAGTTTTAGGGGCCGAAAAATATTCGTCCATGTTCGTTTCTTTTCTTACCTGGTCGCGCAAATTAGTTTTTTTTTTTTTGAGAGAAAGATAGCATGCTACCCGCTTCGTTTATTTTTAAAAAAAATAAACTTAGCTGAAAATGTGAATCAACTAGGATTCGAACTTGGGACTTCGGGTACCAACCACCAAGTCCTTAATTTGCCACTTACGCTAGGGACGATCGGTGTCAAGCAAATTGGTTAAATTGGATGATACCCTGTTAGATGTATCCAATTTCCTTGATTCTTGGATCCAATCTTCTTCGTCTCGCAACCCAACTCCGAAGAAATACCTCAATACAGAACTTCTTTACAATTTAACCCAACCTGTTTCTGTTTGGGTATTTACTTATATGCCACTAATATAGGATTGATAATAATTATTCAACTGAGAGCATTATTATGTGTATTAAATATGGGTGGAAATTTGTAACCAGTGGAAATACAAAGTACTATTTTTTTTTTTTTTCCTGAAGCAAATACGAAGTGCATATACAAATACGAGGATTACAAGCATTAATTAACTGCAAACTTACGCTACATACATGCAATAGATTAGGTTCCGGCAACTTCTTCCTTCTTAGACTATATATAACATGTATCCGTACTACACATACATATATATATATATATATATATATATATATATATATATATATATATATTAATTCCATTCGTCTTTCAAGCAGTAGGGTAAGAGGGCTCCATTGCAAGCCCACAGATCCCCTCCTTAGCCGCCACGTCTCTCTCTATCCTCATGTATCCGTTCTCACCCCAAGTCGTTCCCCATGAATTCTTCAATAACCAATATTTGGTTCCGTCACTCATTGTGCCGTAGCCTATTGCGGTGACCGCATGGTCTAGTTCCGTCCCACAGTCGCCGGTGAGGACACCGCCGCTGTATAGCTGGAAGGAATAGTCGCCGCCGTCGATGGCTACGGACACTGGTTGTTGGGACACTGCCTTCAGGAGGGCGGCTTCGTTGTTGGCAGGCACGTCCTCGTAGCCGCGGATGCTGGCAGCTATGGAGGCAGACTTCTTAGCGTTGCAATTGCCGTCCATGGCTTGGTAGGGGTAGTTGGATTCGGTGGTGAGGCCGCCCTTGGAAATGATGAAGTCGAAGGCATCATCCATGAGGCCGCCCTCGCAGCCCTGGTCCTCTCCGTTGACATCGCAGTCCACCAGCTCTTGCTCCGACAGGGAGATCAGCTTACCGGTGGTGAGTTTGGTGATTCCTTCCATAGCTGCTACGGCGGAGAACGCCCAACAACATCCTGCAATTGGGAGCAAATCATATATAAAAAGAATTTTGAATCTGCATGCATGTACTGCGCATCTTTAATTTGAGTGCACGCTTGCACCATGACTTCATTAATTAGTACATATATACATATGATCTTAGCTCCTAGATTACAGGCATATATATATATATATATATGCTTGATTAATCTAATAGACAAAGACAAAAAGTTTAGTTACTGGGCTAGCCACGTCTACCTCTGCTTTTCAACATCGGTTAAATGTCATTCAAAGTTGGTCATACAAATGAAACCATGCATATCTAGGTACAGTCAATCCTGGCTAGCAACAGTAACAGCCACAAGTCATACTATATTAAAGAAAAGAACAACAATCTCACTTGAGATTGTTAATGCATCTATTATTGTTATCACCGTCACTAAATGTCTATTATTTCAACCAAGAACTTAAATAATGTAGTGTAGTGAAGTAAGAGCAATAATATATAGTTGTTATAGAGCTGATATGCATGCCTGCCTCGGACAGACAGTCAAAGCATTTTAGTCAGAGCATGCTCAAACTCTGACTTTGACTTTTAAAGCCAGTTTGGGATTGGGCCGGTAGGGCTGGTTCCCTCAGCTGAAAGAAGATCAATTATAGTCAAATTAAATTTAGACAACACACGCGTCATTTTAGCTAGCAAGACCTAGCTAAACTTGTCTAGAATAATTATAATTGAAAAGCAAACCTTGTAAGTTTGACTAGTTTCGCTAATTGCAGCTTGAGAGATAACAACAAATGTTGTCAAAGATATGTAAGTATACGTACGTAGAATAGGACTAACTCATTTACTAATAAACCACCTACAGAAGCACCTTTTTGCCGCTTACCTACCCGGTAGTGCGTGATCAGAGTGCTGTTCTTTGGTACTTAATTTTCTATATATTATGTTCAATAATTGGTTAGCTATTAGCTATTTGACAGAAAAGGCAGCTCAATTTTTTGTATATAATGTTGTATGTACTACGAAATTTTTTATAACTTAAAAAATAGGTAGATATTAATTGGCACACCGCATTGGCCTTGATCCTTGACTGGAGTGACAACGCCTCTAGTCCTCCAATCCATGCTTGTAGGCACAGCACTAACATTCTCGTACTTGAACCTCTTCGTGATCTTCGCAGTGTTAGTGGTTTTTGATGGCCTAAAGCCAGTTCTCGTGGCTTTAAACTCATCATTAGTAAGATCGGCAAATTTGTTCGTGCCGAGCCAGTATTTATGGTTCCCTGCATTGAAGGAATCGACGAGCTGCGCATTAGACTTAAATATTTCAAACCGTCGCGCTCTCTCAGCCGCGTCTTTGTAGACACGGCCATGCTCTGCCATCCACTTCTCGTGCCTTTCCACCATGGACGTATCGCTGAGCTCGCGAGCGCTCACATGGGAAGCCCAGAGAGTAGTAAGAATGAGCATGGCCACACAAAGACATTTGGCTAAAGGAGAAGCCATATTCATTTAGAAATAAACGGTTTGTTGTGCGTAGTAATGAGGGGAATGCACGATGAAAGCCGAATGTTGTGGTATATATAGAGGTTCGAGAGAGAGATCGGAGAGGCTGTGATTAGCACAGAATCCTAATTTCCTCTATCATTGAGCATGGCGGAGAGCGACCTGTGCGTGCCGTAGAGTAATACGTTGAGATTCCCACAATTGTCTGGTTCGTGAATTCAATTAGGGACTAGAGCACGATAGATCATTTTGAATGCTAGCTAAGCTACAAGTTAAGATATATAATTAATACTCATGAGGTACCGTGTCACACCATCTTTCTTCGGGAGATTCCACACTGTGGGGAGTACACATATATGAACCCCTGAAATATATGAGGAATCTCTGCTGTGATTGGTGGGGCTTTCCTTGTCTCGGATGATCATTCCATTAATACAGTTAGTATATGGACGTCTAAATCAGGGCATCTCCTTCATAGTAGGCTTTTAAACTACGCAATGCTCAGTGAATATTTTACGTTAGACGCTGGAGACTAAAGACTTCAAGATTTGTGATGTTTGTATTAATGAAGGGGTACTTATCACCACTCGATCCCCATGGCTTCTGAGACTAGCTTATGCACAAAATATACGTTAATGGGGATTGCTTGCAAGGAGCGATCTATAACAACTTACGTAAATGTCTAATTGCGTTCACAATTTGTCTCTTGTGAAGATTATGGCTAAGGCCAACCCATTTTCGTAGCTAGTACTGTACTGGAGCCAACCAACAAAGTAAGGCCTGGGCTAGGGCTTCCCAACTGGGCATTCTTAGCATGCGCCTACAGCAGTCCATGTTTGAATACGAGTGCCACTGTGTGGTTCCCAAAAAGTGCTTCTTTTAGTTATGAACGCCCCTGTGTGTTGGCATATATCATTTTAGAGATCTTTAAATGATTTATGTACGCATTTCATGGTATCGCATAGATTTTCCAACACATAAATAACGCATAGGAGATCCATTCCAGGAAACCCAATGCAAGTATTTAACCCTTTGAGTGTATTGAACCAAGTGCAGTTTCGAAACTGAATATATATATATATATATATATACACTGTAATTCTACCTCCTAGAGGTTTAGGGGGAAAAAAAAACTTTTGGATTTTAGTTGTAATAATAAAAAATGATAAGACCAGTAAAAAGATAGGAGTCCTTGAATGATTAAGTTGTATGATTACAACAAAAACGTAGTCGTAAGACTAGCACTGCTCCAGAATGAATGTTCTAAACCTTATTGAAATCATTACATTAGAAGAATTAGTGTGAACATGGTTGTGAGTTGAGAGGGTTTATGAAGTTTTGTGGTTCGTCTTTCTCATAGGGGCACGGACACGGGCACGGGCACGGGCACGGAATGTTTCTGGGCGCAAACGGTGCGTGGCTAACAACAATATAGATCGAATCCTGGTGGCCGAAGACGATCCATCCATGAGGGGGCCCAAGCTATGACGGCTGGTGTGGTGAATCTACTAACTTTTGGCCTGCATGCGGTGGCTTGCGTCTCAGGTAATTTGATTTCGATCACCCCCTCTCGAAGAAAGAGGCCGGCAAATAGGTGGCGGACCCTCCTATATACGTTCCTCAACTGGAATTTTGAAATTTTGAGTCCACATACCGAGGAAACGTGCACAACTCTGCTGCATCTGCTGAGTGGTACGTAGCAGGGCTTTTCTGCTCCACATACCACTCCATGCTGATTTGCTCGCGCACGCCTCACTCCACCACACCGGGGCTGCCACCGTAGTTCCTTTTCACATTTTAATTAAACTCTCTCCCAGAAGAGCATGTGAATTACCCCCAATTCTCAAAGCCCAGGAACAGCTCTAATACACGAATAAGAAAAGAGAGGCTAGTATTTCCAGTAAGAATCTGCTCATTGAATGAAGAATATAGGAAATCATGCCACAATTACACTCCAATTAATGTTTCAAAAATATAAAAAAGATAGACTTCAATTAGCAATCAGAAATTAGTACAGTTCTCACTTACTTTTAACTCAAAAGGCAAAAACAGATACACAACAAACAGTATGGTCTTCAGTGTATGATAATTAAAGTTGCCAATCTGAAGATAAAAGTACAACAGCTGGTTAGTAGACTTACAGGTAAAGGAGTCTCCTACACATCTACGTCACAAATACACAGCAAGACTTACATCTGCTAACCGGCTAAATATGCTGCAATAATTCAAGCTGGATCACAAAATAACCGACCACTAAATAACATGTACAAGCTATTTCCTTCTAAATAGTACCCAAGCACTGCGTTCTGAAATTTATTCCTCTTCCTCATCTTCTTCATCCTCGTCGTCTTCATTATCTTCTGCCTCTGCTAGCTTGGTCAATTCCTCTTGGATCAAGAGCTTTACAACTGCTTTTCTGGGTGTCATGTCCATCTTGTAATGAGAAGCTGCAAGAGGAACCACCATGAGAATATTATAATAAGACCAAGCCAATCAACAACCGAAATAACTCAGAGAAGGCATACCAAGCTTCTTAAGAATATCAGTGAAGGTGGCCTGAAACACAAGGCAAAAATTGATTAAGACAAAATTAAGCAGGATCTGAGTTAAGATAATAATAAAAGATGGCTGACGAGCCATATATAAATTCCTAATGCAGTTAATAAAAATCATGAATTTGGTGCTGCAGTGTAAAAACAGCAACCAGGTTATTACTTGCTCTCTGTCATATCTGGTTGGTTTCAGTTCAGAGTAGATCCCAGGCATCAGGTACAATAAAGAACCAGATGAAGGCAAATTCACCCCTGCTTAAAATCTGATGCATGTACCTTGAGTTGATATTTTCAGCTATTTATAACTCAACCATAAGATATTCAGATAGAATGCTTCAAATCACATACGTCAAGTATTCTAGGGAAAGTATAGCACACCGTGTTAAAGTCAACTTCCTTCAGAATGCCAGTAATGGTCTTCCTTAGTTCCTCCTTGGTCGGAACAGAATGCTCTGCTTCCACTTCTTTTTCTTTAGCTTTCGTCTTCCGACCTAGATAGAAGCCAAGACAAAAGCTCAAAACCAGTCTAAGCTAAACATAGGTGATACGCAAATAGCAAACAAGACGACAGCAGTATATAAGGCTTGCACCAAGAGCAAGCAGTTTAGAGAAGAAACAGTATAACAAGATGGTAATATATTAATGGCATATCAGCACCCATGTTGACACTATAAGATAGATAAGTATGGTTAGTAAATAGACCTCAAGGAGAAAAAGAAGTTAAAAGAGTTGATTACAAACAGTTAGAAGTGATAGGATGACTCTTCTACACCTGGCAGACGTTACAATCTGATAAAGTTACATATGAAAAAAAAGAATATCATGTAGCTTAAAAAATATCAAGTACAAGTCATAGATGATGACCCATCAAACCAATTTAAATAATTTTCAACAAGAACTTTGATTAGTAATCTCTAAGAAGAAGCACATAAAGCGAGAGAACTCGTTCACAAATAAAATCATGTTGCAGAAACCTTCCTCATATAATTTTTAACTTGAATCAGCTGAAATTTTTAAACTGTGAAAACCATCTATTTCCAGGTAGATTCCTGTTGAAATTCTGTGGAAACTATCCGTATCAAGATAAATAAAAATGTGATTGCCGTGTACAAATTTATTAAGATCTACTTCACCAAAATCATCAACAGAAGTTGGATGTAAAATTGGCAATACCAGAAGCTTTCTTCTCCTTGGCATCTGGCTTGGGAGTTGATGGTTTTTTTAGCACATCAGCATCTTTCTTCTTCCTAGAGAAGACCTTTTCACCGACGTCATTTCTCTCCTCAGTCTTAGAGAGTTTAGAAGACGAAGATTTCTTAGGGCTCTTAGTGCTTCTCGGGATTGGATCCTTCTTAGGGCTTGCTGTTACCTTCAACTTCTCCGCACCAACAGAGCCTCGTCGTTTTGAAGATTTCTTCACATGCTGTTTGACTTTTTCCGAGTCGGAATCCTCATTTTCATCTTCTTCACCTTCCTCAGATTCATCTTCCTTCCTCTCACTTTCCAAATGCTTAGGTTGTTTACCTTCATCATGATAATCTCCATCATCCTCTTCTTCCTCTTCTTCTGTTTCATCGCCTCTCTTCTCATCCGCACTAGGAGTGTCATCACCTTTGGCAAGGTTCTAACGGAACAAAAAGTAAATTCACAATTTAGTATACAACCCTAATGCAAATAGATTAAGTCATTCTAGAGAGCCAGGTGTAACACATGTTCAGTTGTACATAGTTCAAAACAATATTTTCTAACAAGTATTGAAAGCGGTAGATACTTCTGGTAAGAACTTATATATGAATGGTGAAGAGAGAGCGTGAAGGATGATATTACCTTCCTAGACCTCTTTGCTGGCAAGCCTTCAACGGTCTTAGAAGCACTTCCTTTACTCGTTCTCTTGCGCTTTGTAGATTTTGATGACTGTCCCTAAAGAAGAGAAGAAAAACAGGTTTAGAAGAGGAGCCAAATTTTACTGCAAAAATGTAAACACTACTTAAGAATGCTATATAGTATATAATATATATACATATAGAATGCTCCTATGCAAGTGCGAACACACTGATTTCCATACCTCCCACAAATTACATCCATCCTGATATTAACTATAGATGCAGCCAACCCATATGAAAGGGCATTCAACGGTTATACGACTATAAGCATGCAGGCATGCTTGCCTACACAAGCATAAAGGCTCAGCACTACTCAATGTAAATGTCGTACCACACACACACTTTTTTCCCCCCCCGCATGTCCAAATATATACAGGCTACATTCTAACAAAGTATATAAAATGAAGCAACAAGAAAAAGATGTTCATCTTGAAGGGCAGACCTGCTCCTTGTCAGCAAGCATGGCATCAGTTGTAGCATGAGGGGCAGCTATAAAATCCAACAGCTTCACCACAAGATCTTCCTGAAAAAGCCTCGAGATTATTTAAGCAATAATAAGCCACATGCCAATTTTGATTTTAGCCATTGGTACAAATTTAGAAAAACATAATACAACCAACCTTCCTTGTACTTGTTTTTGGAACAGGGATATTGAACAGATCACATAAATCCAAGAGTGTATCTTTCGCATATTTGTCAAGTTTCTCTTTCGTCTTGGCTCTTTGTTTCTCCTGAAAGCAAGTAAAATTAGTATTTTAGATCATCAGTATGACAGTATCAGTATAAGAACCATATATAATTATTCGATAATTTGCAATGCTTACATCACTCTCATGCCATACAAATCCAGAAAACTGGAGGATATGGCTTTTAAAATCGACTGCCTGAAATCAGACAACAACATTCATCTTCAATTAGATAATGACCGGATAAGAAAAACTACATATTTTGTATTATAAGAAGGTTAAAAGGCAAATAAGAAGCAATCAGCATCAGCTACATTACTTTGGAAATTTAGGTAAACTCATTCTAAATCGGCTGGGCTTGGCTTTTCTTCCGACATTTTCCTGCCTCAAAAATATCCCATGATTTTTTTTTTTCACCGCTTTAGAGCAGCATCTTTTCCCCTACTGTCCCAGCACAACAAAGCATCACCGTACAGCCCTCTTGTCTACCCTATTTCACTGCTATAGTCTATAGACTACAATAAACTGCTATTTTCTGCACATAAAACAATCCCTGAAGCAACAGACATTCCACAACAAAATATATTTTGTTACCACACCATGAACGACCTCCATTAAAGCCTATTTCTTGGTGATATTAGTAATGCTCCAAAGGATGGAAATTTGGGCTGCAGCAGGAGCATTGTTTTCATCAACGATTTCAGACGTTCGATAATTGGTGTTACTCTGGATCTAGATCTCATGGTTACTCTGGATCTAGATCTCATGGTTGCCTAATATTCGAGAAGAATCATAGCTTCACAATCTTCTTGACAAAAGCAAACCTTTGACAATATATCATTTTTCATCAATTTCATAGTGCATATAGCAGTTGCATCTCCCAGATGAGGAGCTACCAAGATAACAAAAGAAGATAATTGAAGACAGACCATGAAAGAGACCATATAACCAGTGAGGCATATTTACAAGCAAGATTTTTTTTTTTTTTTTTTTTGAGGGCATTACCAATATTACTACTACAATCATTACGCTTAAGTCAAATTGTAAATACAAAAATAATGACATTACAACTTAAAATAGGTGAAATTTCATATAAAATAAATCTACAGTATCTAAGTTATTCCAATCTATATGTACCAGAGAGTTTATTTGCTTATAATAAACAATTACTCGTAAATTGCTGAGCAAGAGCAAATTAGAAGCTTCATTAAGTACAAGAAGACAAATCTCAACTGTTGATGTATTCAATTCCATAAAAGCATAGGATGTGAAGTAATTTGGGAAAATTTAATTATTACTAGCTCTAAAATCTTGCCAGATATAATGATAAATTTAGAAACTGAACCACCTTTCCTTTCCTCCCGAAAAGAGTCTGATGAATCAACTTTAGATCAGCAGGTTTCCTTCTTGCTAATTTGTATGCCACTGAAACCGAAAAAACGAAGCAAAAAAGGATTTCATGCTCATGAACAAAAGGATTGAAGACGTGTGATTGATCATCACCTTAATATTTGCTGGCTATTTCCATGTAAGGAAGAAGCTATATATGAATGATATTACGATGACGTTAAGAATAATTAGAAATATCTTTAACATCATAAAAAAGGTTTAGGATGACCACCCTATACATACATACATAGATACATAAACCCTAAACCATATATATATATATATATATATAAGCAATAAAAAGAAAGAAACGGATTAAAGGTGGCATCCATATGAGTAGCTGTAGAATAGGTATGTCAGTAAGCTTACTTCTGCCTTTTTTGGGGGGGTCACAAGTTTTTTTTAAAAAGTCTGTAAGGTTAGCCAACTACAGAATATAACTAATTCCAGCAAATGTTGAAGCCTAAAAAAAGAAAATTTCAAAATCAGTGATCAGTAATATCTGTATTGCGGTAATATGACTAAGTCACTATTCACTCATTTAAACAAGGGAAAAAACGATGCAGGATATGTTAGAACAATAAATACATGAAAGGAGCAAAAAAGGAATGGAAAAGGAAAGATTGCCAGACAAATGGTTTATGCCAATAGAAAATAAATTGGATATAATACTATTCCGGAGTTGGCATTTTAGTGGTACACATAATGGGTGACCAATGAAAGTTGTGGCAAGTAAATGCATACCACTCGGTATATCCTTCAGAGGAGTGCCACGACCCTGCAATAAAGGAAAGTCAGTTAGTACCCAAAAAAAGGCATGTAAATATCGGCATGAAAAAAAGCACCTTCTCTACGACAAATTCCTTATTCATCTCCTTCTCAATAACTTCCACCAATCTTTCCACCGTCTTTCTCTCACGCACAGGTCGATCAATGGAATAAGCCGTTGGACTACTTGAAAACTCCTTGGCCTTCATACCACTCTGCTTTCTGTCCTTTTCTGACCCTTTATCACCTGATTTTTTACTCTTTGATCTTTTCTTCTTTGGCGTACGTTCCTCCTTACTTTCATCAGCATTCTTCTCAACATGAGTACCATCTCTCTCTTCCTTCACCTCGACCCCTTCTTCTGGTTTCACGTCTCCTTCGTGTTGCCCTTCTTCTTCACACAATTCATTCTCATCTTTTACATCCTCAGCGTCTACCATTTTCACGTCCTCTGCACTGTCGACCATCTTCACATCCTCAGCTTCCCTCATATCCACGTCCTCCATCTTCTTATCCTCTTTACCACCCTCTGCATCTTCTGCAGTTTCTAAGCCATTTTCTTTTCCTTCAGTCTTTTCTTGAACAACCTCCTTTTCGATACTGGCCAGCTCGGTATCTTGCATATCTTTCTTTCCATCGCCATCGGTTTCTCCAGTTAGAGCATTCGCCTCAGTCTCCTGGCCATCTTTCTTTTCATCAACGTCATTTTTAACAGTTTGAGCCTCTGCCACAGTCTCATGTGCTTCTTTCTTTTCATCGCTTTGGTTCCTGACAGTTGTAGCCTCCCCCTCCGTTTCTTGCCCATCTTTCATTTCATCACCGTTGTTCTTAGCAGTTAAAGCCTCCTCCTCAGTCTCTTGTCCATCCTTCTTTTCATCAGCGTTGTTTGTGACAGCTATGGTCTCCCTGTCAACCTCCTGGATATCTTTCTTTTCATCACTTTCGTTTTTGCCAGTTACAATATCCCTCTCGGTCTCTATGCCTTCTTTTTTTTCATCAGTGACAGACAAAGCCTTTTCGTCGGTTTCCTGCACTTTTCCGTTTTCATCAGCATCGTTCTTTGCAGCTAGATTCTCACTACTTATATCTTCAGCAGGAGGTCCTGAGCCATTTGCTGCCAGGGTTTCTTCCACCGCAGAAGTAGGTTCGGGCTCAGACATCGCAACACCTGACCTAATTAAGCCAGCTCAGCACCGGCAGAACTGAAATTTCCTCTGCATGGTATCATTATTAAAATAAACCAAAAAGTTAAGAAATGTCATGATATGAATTAGTAAGAACATGTAAGAATTAGCTTGGCAACAATGTGAACGAGGAAGGATAAAATTAGGAGAAAGTGAATAATGCTCAGACCATACTCCGCGGCAAAGCAGCAATATGATAGATTTACCACAGAATTGCTAAGGAACTGGTACAGAGCAAGGAAATAGACAATATTCAGAAGCCGCGCCCTTTGAGAAAACTTTAAAATCTTACTCTATACGACTAGTATTCCAGGCTGAACAAAAACATCAGCTAAAGTCTTTCAAGTAAGATAGCACGGAACTAAGAACCAATCCCTATAAGCAGCTAATTATTTTGATTATACTGTAACCAGGGCAATTTATTCAACAATATGCCATAATAAATGCCATAAATTCCACGAGGCATAGACCCGGGTCATTTAGAGTGAGTTAACACAAGAAAAGTAAGATTTTGGAAACCCTAATATGTTGATTTCTTTGGAGTTTTGGGAACCCTAGCTTGCTGATACTAAGAAAACCAGAGATATATATATATATGTATATATATACATATATATATTTTCCCCCACGAACGAAAGAAGTAAAACCCCACGTTTTCTACTAGCGTTGAAACGAACAGTCAAATCAAACGACTAACTAACTAATTCGAAACAAGTAGTTACCTGAGAAGCAAGCTCGCTCGCACAGCAGAAAGAGCTTCAATCGCAGGAAAATCGCAAAGTTCTCTTCCCCCGAACTAATTGAGAGAGTTGGGATGGAGATTGTTTATTTTTAAATTTATTTCTTTGAATAAAAAAAATAAAAAAAAATAAAACCAGACCAGAGCAAAACAAAAATAGGAGAGAACTATTTAACGAAACGAAGGATGTCTCCCATGGCGTTGGCGATGCCGATGCCCCCTCCCAAAAGGCCCGAACGACAAAAGTGGGAGGGGGGTGTGTTGTGTTGGGTTCCCCTCTCGCTCTCTCTCTCTCTCTCTCTCTCTCTCTCTCTCCACCCCTCTGTGGTCCGGAGTTCGGACGCGAAATCAGATTCCAATCGGGATATATTTCTCTTGTCGGGTCTGCGGACTGGAAACCGCACGCCGGCCCTACTCCTGGCCTTACTTAGGCCCACGTCAGCACCGACGTGGACGACTGCTTGCGGGCTCAGCTGCTGGCTCTGATATTCTGATCCAAGAAGGAATTGGGCTCATGTCGCATACGGAGCGGAGCAATGGTCCGGGGCCACCTGGCCTGCTCCCAAACTCGCCTCTGCTCAATTGGGCCCAATTATACATAATCCAGGTTACAATTACCAATGTCTAGTAAATCATATGACCTGAACACTTTGCCGCCAGCTATAACATATCTAGCACAGAACTTGAACCAAACACCTTGCTACAAGCCTACAATACCACCTAGGGCATTGTAGTGCTGGCCTGAACTTTGTTTTTGGGCCGAACGGCAGGCTGCTCTTCTTTTTTATTTTCATTTATTTTGAATTTTCAATCCTGATTTTACAATCCTTTTAATATTAATTCCATATTTATATACTATTAACTTATTTAGTCACTAAATGTCAACTACTTTTTATAGAAAAATTATTCTAATTTAAATCAATGTTATAATAGAAGAAAGAAAAAACATTTAGAAAGATATTAGCAATAAAATAATACTGATTTGGACGTTCCTGTCCCATAGACACAGTCGAGCTAGGCTGTGCGTTAAAGTAGTGATCCAAGATCGCTGCTCCTAGAGGGTCAAGTTCATTTACTTGAATATTAATCCCATGCAATATATTACTTTTCTCGGTAGTGTAGTTGAAAACATAGATGATGTCGTAATAGAAAAACAACTGAGCAACAGAGGCGTAACCAAAAACAAATAAATTTTAGTACATGTGGTAAAATTATTACATAATAATTATCGTTATTCATAATATAATATATATAATATTAATTAATATTATGAATTGGGGAAGAAAAGCCTCCCCTGCCTCCACGTGAGCAGGGGAGGTGTGGGTGGGTGGTGGGTCCCGCCAACAATATATATATATATATATATATTATTAATTATTAATTAATTAAATACATGAAATCGGAATCCTAAAAAAAATTTCTTCTTCTTTGAAAAAATTGTGGGGCCCACATCTATTTTAATTAAAGGTTAGTTATATTATGGTCTCGAACTTTGTATTATTTTTTACTTTGATTCCTAATTATTTTTTTACAATTAATTTTTCAAACTCTTAATTTTATTGTGATTACGTACCAGCCGTTACAAACAATTTTATAATTAAGAAAATTATCATATTAGCGTTTACTTGACTTTTTTCTATAAGATAATCTTAGCCCCTAAACTTTATATAGTTTTCAGTTTAGTCTTCTAAAATAAAAAAATTTAAATTTTAAATCTAAATTCGAAATTCATATTAAAATAAGACTTGATCTTTAATTGCATATTTGTACCCAATCTTTCCACTACTTTTTATCTTTAGTATTCTTTACATGTCAAAGTCCCAAAAATAAAGATTCAAAATTTTAAATTTAAATCTGAAATTAATATGAAAATTAAAATTTTAAAATAATTAGAATTTAGAATTTTGAATTATACTTTGAACTTAAAATTTAAATTTGAATTTTAAATTAAATCTAAATTTTGATTTCAAACTTAATTTTTTTTATTTTGATTTTGATATCTGAATTTTTTTTATTTTGATTTTGATATTTGAATTTGCATTCAAAATTTAAATTTTAATTTGAAATTTAAATATATAATTTTAATTTAGATAAATAAGAACAGCTAGCTTTGAGCTATCAAATTAAATATTTGTATCATCATCTCAAAAGATTGGTATTTCGACTGTAATTTGTGCTTACTTTCAAATTGCTATGAGAGTACAGTTTCTATCGTCAGTATCTCGGATCGTAAGTTTAATGCGTTTGTTTTTTTTTTATGCATTGCTTTGTTTCCAAATTTATTAGTTTCCTATTTGGTTGGTTGTTTTAGTTATAATTACTTTCAACTTTCTTACTTCTTTTTTGAGTTTTATTCATTAATTATTTTTTATTCTTCTTAGTTATATTTAATTTTATGTACTTATATAATTATGCATATATAAAAATATATATATTTTAAAAAATAATTATAATATTATCTTCCCGCCGCATCGTGCGGGCTTTAACTAGTTTATCATTAATCTTTGGGTCGATTGGTATATGGCTATCCACTAATCCACCTCTCAATCTGAAAATGAATATGGGATGCGAGCGTGGGATGGGACATATAGACTAGCTTGGAAAAACAAAAAACATCCTATAATAAGACAAGTTAAGATTAAAGGATCAACAATCCAAAATTGTTTCAACCGGGATCTTAGCCCTGCTTCTAAGCTAAGATTAAAGGTAGAAAGTTAAATTACTAATTAACTCCCTTGCGGTGTATGGTGAAGCAAACAAATCAATCAGAGTTGCCTCTGCAGGTTTGCTTTCATTAGGTACATTCTGAGTTATCTATAACGAAAATCCTTTAAAAATAAGACAAGTCACCTGGCAGTTATGTGGTGTTTTTTACTTTTTTTTGGGAGCAAGAAATCAACTAAATAGGATAGCCAAGTCACAAGTGCATGACAAACTGGCTTTCCGTAGTTTAAATTATATGTATTTGCTAATCTGTACAAGGGACAGGTTTGGGTTATGACTTTTAGAACTTTTGAATAACGTTTGGTGAGTTGTCCGTCACCAACGGTTACTCTTCCAAAAGTCAAAAAAATAACTCTAACATTCCTAAAATATTTTAGTTTATTACACATTAATTTATAAAAATAATGATATTAATTAATAATATTCAACTAAATATTTTTATATTAGATAAAAACATAAAAATAAATAAATATTATTTTGATATAAAAATACAATTATTATTATTTATTTTTTTATTGTCCCATATAATAAATAATAAAAAATTAAAAAAAAAGTGGCGCACACTGCGCTGATAAATTATTTTATTTCTATTATCCTCAATTATTTATATTAGTTAATTCCGCTGAGGGGGGCGTTGATGCGTTCAACACTTCAACTTCTATTGGACCGAGCAGGCTGCCCCTCCGCGCTCGCAGCGTTTCCATTCTATTCTATTCTATTTTTCCCTTGAATATTCACTGTCGGCACTTGATCGGCACCATCATTCTGGAGACAACTAAATGTCGAAGTTTCAGAACGTGTTTGTGGCCCCTCTCCTAATTAATCCCCTCTCCTCTCCTCTCCTCTCCTCTCCGCCATGAATATGATGCCAGCTCTCTGTAACTGCGGCTGAGTCTCAATAGCTCTAAAAAGGCCCAAAGCTGTGCTTGGATCAAACTAAGTCCCTTCGCTTCTCAAGGAAAGGTACCGGAGCTTTCCCTCTGATTTCTGGATTGTTTTGCTCCTCGGATTTCTTTTTCTAGTTCCAAAGAAAAGCCTTTTGTTTCTACGCCTTATTTCATTCTTCGGGCTATTCGGAACAGCAGAAGGGTTTCTGCTGATGCCAGATTCCAGTTCAAACTTTTAACTTTTTTTTCATATTGATCATTTATTTTCTTAATGTTTGTTTTAATTTTTCATCCCTGAACTTTCTTCAGAGCAGAGAGAATCAAACATCATTTATCTTTTCTTTTCTTTTTTTCTCTTTTTCTCTTTCCGGAAAAAAGTACCATCCAAAACCTTAGACTGTCCCAATTCTGTACAGGCTGGCCTTGTAGTCCAGTTACAGGTTGCTCATTCTGACAAATACGCGAACACAAAACAAGCATGCTGGGGCCGGCCTAGTATAATCACCTTCAAGCCTGTGTCCGCCGGTGCGGTATTATTGAAACGCCCCAGATCTCAGGCTGTCAGCTTGCTTTTCCTAATAGCGATCAAACACGAGATCCCAGATCAGATTGCGTAAATTACAAAATAGATCGAATAACTGAAAGATCTGCACCATTCATCACGATGTAAAGCATTTTAAATGTCTCCAAAGATTTGTATTTGTGGGTTGTAAATCTTAATTCATCATCAGACAGAACAAAGGAAATTCACTGCAGTTACACAGTTTTGGCATTTGGTCATGACGTCACTTTGTTTTAGCATTTGGTTATGCTTAGTGAGCATCAAAATGGTGAATTTCGTTGGCACACCCTTTTATTGATGTGTCGATCTTTATTTTATCGGCCTTGTAGATATACTGGCTCAATCATGTATTTGACCGCATAGACACAAAGATTCTGCCTGCCTCTTTGATGCATCACTTGAGGGCCTTGAAATTACTAGATACATTTATGATTTATCTCCATATCTCCTTTTCCGAGCTGCATAATTTAATTGTGATTGTCATGCAGCTGATGGGTGACAACAACACGAAACAACCTTTGTTACCGATTCTGGTTGATCCTCCCAAACAGGGGCAAAAGAAGCCCACATCAAAGCCTAGAAGATTTCGCCGTTGTAGAAGTGCCCCCTCAGCAGATATCTTATTAAAATCAATTGATGCCGGTGGCTCGTTTCCAGGTTCCAAGTTAATTTTTGGTCAATTCCGACCAAGTTTTAGGCAAGTTGCTTTATTCCTAGTTGTCTACCTGGGAATAGGAGCTCTCTGCTTTTATCTTGTGAAGGATCAACTGATGGGTAAGAAAACAAATGGAATCCTTGACGCTGTGTATTTCTGCATCGTGACAATGACGACAGTTGGCTACGGGGATCTTGTTCCTAACAGTGACACAGCAAAGCTTTTGGCTTGTGCTTTTGTGTTTGTCGGCGTGGCAATTGTTGCTCTCCTCTTGAATAAAGCAGCTGATTATATTGTTGAGAAGCAAGAAGTATTGCTTTTTAAAGCATTGCATATGCGTCTTAAGGTTGGTGAGGCTCAAAAGATAAGAGAGATCGAGACAAACAAGATAAAATACAAATTTTACACAACTTCGTTGTTTCTTGTAATGCTTATCGTCGTTGGGACTGTATTTCTTTGGAAAGTTGAGAAGCTAAACCTTGTCGATGCATTCTATTGTGTTTGTGCAACTATTACAACGTTGGGTTATGGGGATAAAAGCTTTTCGACTGAAGGAGGTCGTGTTTTTGCTGTGTTTTGGATAGTGACAAGTACTCTTTGTGTAGCTCAGTTCTTTTTTTGTCTTGCTGAGTTGAATACCGAGTATCGACAGAAATTGCTAGCCAAATGGGTGCTTACTCGGAGGATGACATACGTCGATCTTGAAGAGGCAGATCTAGATGGCGACCATGAAGTGGGGTAAGCACCCTCCTACCTTAAGGTTCTTAAATGTTTGCTTAGACTTATTTGTTATACAGCAGGCAATTTTTCAAGTACCATCTTCTTTAATCCTCTGAATATATTTGCTTGTCCTCGTAATCATTTTGTAGTGCTGCTGAATTCATTATCTACAAGCTGAAAGAGATGGGGAAGATCAGCCAAGAGGATATAGCAGAAGTAATGGAGGAGTTTGAAGAACTCGATGCCGACCAATCCGGTACATTGTCAGTTCACGATCTCGCTGTTGCTCAATCTACGGAGTAAGGCACGAGGGAGATGGCTTCTCTTTGGTAAATCTGCTTTTGTGCTGTTACATTTTTATATGTGTAGCTAGTGAAGTTTGTTGCTTTGCAAACGGATTTCCAGTTGATCATACTTTATCTTGATTCAGTTTTAAGTAAAGAATGGGTCTCTAACGCGGAATCTGAGGTCTTTTTCTCCCTCGTTGTTTTCAGTGATGTGCAAGGAGCTTAGTACTAATGAGAGGCACGTACCTAACAGCATATGTGTTGCAAAGACCATATCTTCAGCTGGTGAGGCCAATGCAAGCCTTTTCTATTAACTTATGAGCTGTCCCATCCGGTGGGAAGAAATCCGGGAATATTTACCTGTATATTACTTTGATGTAACCATATGTGTCAAGCGATTTGCGGTTTGTTTTTTTTTTCCTTTACTGTGCTTGCAGGTCTATAAATGAGCTATTTTCTTGTTTTTTTTTTTTTTTAATCTCTTAGGTCCATGTGTGTGTGTATGGATAAAATAGCATGCCGAGTGCTGTTTGTGGTCGATCTGCAAACAGATTGGCACGCTGAGCCATGAGGTTAAGTACAGCAGGAGTAAGAACTAAGAAGTAAGCTGCCTGCTCCGTCACGGCCATGGGCCTTGGTTGGCCCGCCACGGCGGCCTAGTGGCTTGGACTGGCATGGACCCATGGTATGCGATGGGCACCAGTTAGATTGGGCACTGGGCCAGACTGCGGCCCAGTGTACTCCATTTGGGTCGGAATGACTCGGCATGTTTTTTATTTTTTTCCAAATATAATTTAAACAATTCAATTTCTAATTATTTTTTATAAGAAAATTCTTGATTTTGTTTATTGAAAGAAATAATACATATACCTTATAAGACTAATAATAAGGGAAAAAATTATAGGGTTTAGAGATGTGTATTTATGTGAATGTTCATCCATTCATGTAACTGTCTATATATCCAATCACGAATATACCTACTTGTTAAAAACAATTAAAATCCAGTACGCTGTGACTTGTTCAAGCTATGCTAGTTTAGTAAAGAAAAATGCTTCTGGGGCTCGCAAAACGTGGTCTTTATAAGTTGTAGCAGTCCAATGTAACATTTTTGGAGTTTGCGTGTGAGCTAATTGGATCCCTCCACATCATAATGACAACACACTAACAGTATATAAAAATAATATTATAAAAATATGCAGGAAAATAATGTTACAAAAAAAAAAAAAAAAAATGTAGCAGTGCTCTTTCGTAATGAGCATGCTTAAACATAGGTCTGCTAGTAAGTACAATCTTTTTCCAAGCTAAGGCCAAAAAAATTGCAGATGATTCAATTTATATAAGGATGTGACATCGGGATGGTGGAATTCACGAGCGGTGTTCGTCTTTGAATATTTTGCTAGTTGTGTCAATTTAGAGATGGTTCAAGTCTTTTCCATAAAAAAGTTAATGGTTAGTGAATAAATACTATCTAGTAAATACTATCTAGTTATACCATTTTTATATTATGTATCGTTTTCAGGTTAGATGGTGGTCTTGTCTTGTCTGGACTCCAAATTTATCTTAACTAGGTAACTATCCGTGCTTCGCTGCGGCTAAATAGTTTGCGACTAATTTATATAAAAAAAATTTAAACGATAATTTTAAAAAATTTTAAAAAATATAATTTATCAAAAAAGAGTGCAGACATATGTCAGTATATTTTTTAAAATTAAACATAAATATCATAATAAAAAAAGATAATGAGATATACTTTGGAGTAAGGAAATAAAATACTCCACCTCTTTTCTTGTTTTGTTTTTTTTATTTTTTTTACTTCCGAGCCCCTTCCCGAGCCCACCTCTGGCATTTTTTTTTGTTTCCCGAAATCCCATTTTTTAATTTTTCTTTGCTATTTCTACAGTCAGAAATGTCATTTCTATAGTCATCAGCGAATCTCCTTTTTTAATTGATTTATTTTTTTTGACTTTTATTTTATTTTATTTTATTATTTAGAGTTCTATACTATATTATACTAAAGAGTAATGCATATACGTTTTTTTTTTTTTTAGATTGCATGAAGCTATTCTTTGAACACCATTAATACCCAAGTAATTCCAAGGCTAATTAGAGGGCACAAGTTGGTGCATTTAAAAAAAGAAAAGGAAAACTACTTCTTCCTTTTCCTGTTCTCCTTTTTTTTTTTTTCCTTGCTTTCCAAGTAGTGGAACGGTTAATGAGCTTCGACTTGGGCGGTTTGCGCGACGGCGGGGAGCGCGGCTGGGCAGCGTCGGCGTCGGCGTCGGCGTCGGCAGTTTGGGCGATGACGGCGGCCCCTCTTCTTCTTCTTGCTCCTCCTCCTCTGCAATCACTTCTTCTTTTCCTTTTTCCTTTTTTTAAGGTTCTAATTTCTCATAATGGAAAATATGAATGTCGGCTTCGTGATGCCTCTTCTGCTTCATTTATAGAGCTCCCAGGAGCTCCAAATCTTGTGAAGATTTGTATGAATCGTGAAAGAATCTTGGAGATATGCCGGTAATGATTTGTGATCCCGAGTTTTACGGAATTTGTTTGTGGAGTATGGATTTTGGAGAGAATCAAGTAGAGAGAGAAAGGAAGAGAGAGTCGGGGGGAAACCGAGAGAGGAGAAAAAGAGAGACCTCGAGAATAAAATTTGCAACAAAAAAAATTAGGAATTTGAAACTTTAAAATTTAAAAGTATCAAAATTTGAGAGATTTAAAATTTAAAATTTTGAAGTTTAATATTTGAAAATAAATATTATAAATTTTAAGCGCGCTCGGGACCGGCTCCAGAAGGGGTTTTGGAACATAAAATATGCAACTTTAGAATTTGGAATTTGGAATTTGGAATTTAAAACTTTGAAATTTGAACGTATCAAAATATTTTAAATTTTAAAATATTAAATTCTAAAATTTATTATTTAAAATTTGAAATATAAAATTTATAATTTAAAAACTTTGAAATTAAAATTTTATGTTATAAAATTTTAAAACTATATACATGTATATATATAGGTGTGTGTGTATATATATGTATGTATAGAGGGAGAGAGAGTAAATGAGGGTTGGGGGACACGTGTCATACCAAGGTCCCCCAACCCTCCTTTAATGTGGAACTATATTTTCCTTGCACCCGGTGTACAATAATATTTCATACACCGTGATATATTAAAAATTTAAATTCAATTTTATAATTTATTTTTAAGATCTCTATTATATATATAATATAAAATTTTAAAATTATTAATTATATTATAAAAATTTATTATTGATGTATATTTTAAAATTGTTTTACCGTGCACTTGGTGCACCGAAAGTTTTTTTAGACATATGAAATTCTCCTATTGGTTGGCTCCTTAGAAGGCGACGTGGCTCTCTCCCGTCCCGTTTTCATGATGTGACAGAACCGGCAAATTATGTATTGTATGATACTAATGTACTGTGTTCAGTCGTGTTTGGATTGTGTTATGGTTAGATATCTAATTGCCACGTGAAATTAAAGCTAAATCTGGTCGAGACTTGCCAGTTGGACGGATCATCGAAGTGAGAGGGGATCTTGTTTTGGATTGGGTTTAGTGCTTAAGAAATAGTTGCGAGTGTTTGCAACGAAAGGCCCGTTTATAGGCTCCATTTTCGAAATTGTGATAATGAGAGAGAATTCCTGGAGCTATAGCCACAAGGCATGATGACAGACAGCTAATGAAGGAGCGCTCCAGTGTAAGGAGAAGCATCAGGACTGCCTGTATCGGCGGCCCACCACTACACCGGTTGGTGGCCCATCCCAATCACGGCCTAAAAAGGACAACCAAAAAGCCGCCATGGTCCCATCGCGTAACAACCCTGGACCACCCCACCACCCCAACCTTTTCTCATGGTCACATACCCTTCCACCCCTGGGCACCCCCCCGCCTCCGTGCGCCCCCAAAAAGCCCAACACCACCAAACAACCTTTCTCATGGGTTACATGCCCTTCAACATCCAATTAATTAAATTCCAATTGGCCATGATCCCTTCTCCCGTGTGTGTGTGTGTGGAGTAACTATTAAATCATGCAACTCAGAAAAAAAAATTAGAATAACTATTTAATCGCATTTCAAAAACACTGAAAGATCGAGAAACAATCTTACATCTTTATTTATACCTCTATACGCATTTCAAACATATACAAAAAGAGAAATAATACATCTTTATTTATATCTATAGCTCCCAGTATCTCGTAGCATTTTGGTCACGTCCGTGATTCTTCTTACGTTACATCGAACGAAAGAATAATGTTCATAGGAAAGAGAAAAATAACAAAGGATTAAAACATACTGATGATGATGTAGAGTAGTCATGGAAAGTAGACAAGTAGTTGAGTCACATGACGGTGCAGGTGTACTGAGGTTCTTCCTCGCAGACAATCTTGTAGCCGACGCCGTCGCACCAGGAAGAACTACCACCACCGAAGCCGTAGCTCGGCGGGGGGTTCCATCCGCTGTCCTCCCTGCCGCAGGAGCAGCAGCGGCAGCCTCCTCTTCCTCCTCGGTAGTCGTAGCACGGGCAGGGGCACGGCTGCCAGCAGCAGACCGGCCACACCGGATAAGGATACGGCACCTCCACCACCTTCGGCGCTGGCGGCGGCTCTGGCGCAGGCTTGGGCGGCGGCGGCGGCGCGGGCTTGGGCGGCGGCGGCGCGGGCTTGGGCGGCTCCGGCGCGGGCTTGGGCGGCTCCGGCGCAGGCTTGGGCGGCGGTGGCGGTTCGGGCTTGGGCGGCTCCGGTGCGGGCTTGGGCGGGGGCGGCGGTTCAGGCTTGGGCGGCTCTGGTGCGGGCGGGGGAGGAGCGGGCTTGGGCTTGGGCTTGTCTTCTTGGATCTGGATGTCCTTGATCACCTTGCAGGCCTTGCAGCGCAGCTTCTTCGACAGGCACTGGGGATTGAAAGTGCCGGAAACTATGACGGTGTTGTTCTTCTCGTCGTATACGATGCTCTTGATGTTCTCTCGATCTCAATTTTATCAACACAAAATCAACGCGGTCAAGAAGGAGAAGTAGAGGCACAGTCGGTAACTTTCAAAGAGTATATATATATATGTATAGAATTTGGCGGAAGAGAGAAATGAATGACAAGCAGTGCAGGGGAAGCTTGAAGAATTGAGAGTACCTTGAAGCTTGCACAGAACCTTTTTGATCTTTTTAGAGCATCGGCAGCATTCCAGGTCTACTTTCAGGATTAACGTGGAGACCTACATATATGCAATGGCAAGAGCAAGAGATCAGACTGGAACATTAAGCTCCATGCCGAATAAAAGAAATTGAGCGCAAGAAGCATGATAGCTGATTTGTAAATCATCGCCTTCAGAATTATTGAGTTAATTAGATGCATGCGACTGGAGAGCGAGATTGAACTATTAGGAGAGTTATAACGGATCGCACTCTGTATTTTAAGGCAATTTCAAGTTCTGAGGAGTATCGACTGAATACTGCAGAATAAAAGTGAAGAAATTGCAATTCCTAAGAGCAAGACGAGGAAGTCATCTGGGATTTTTTTTTTACAATTTTTTTATATCATGCCGAAAAATAAGCATTGTATTGATTTATCTCTAAAACAAAAAAAAACAAAAAAAAGAGAAAAAAAGAGTATGAAATTTGAGCACCTTCTCAGCCATTTGCTTGAACTGATTGGGGTGGAGGCTGGAGAGAGAAGGAAGGACGAAGTAGGGGAGGCAGGTCTATCTCATATCCCCTTATAAATTGTTGCTGACGGAACTTTTAATTTACGGAAACGCACAAAATAAGTGAATGAAAAGGAACTAAACAGAAAAGAACAAATCATTCTCCTGTCGACACGTGTCCCAAATTATTGAAAATTGAGAGCAGGGTATCCTTTACACACGCTTTGGGTTATGAATAATGCATCATCACATCCGAAAGGGTCATGAATATTGCATCCTGCTCAACAAAAGGCTGGAAAAATCTGAAATCTTGTCAAAAAAGCAACAAATCTTTGAGTAACACGTTGGTCACCTTAAGGCCCCGTTTGGTTCGGGGGTTAAAGCGGGGATAACGAAGTTATCCCCGCTATTCCGCCAAACGAAACGAAGTTTGGCCGGGATATTTTATCCCGGTCAAACTTCGTTATTCTCGGTTATTCCGGAATAGCTGGGATAAACTATTCCATCGTTTTGACGGAATAGCGCTATTCCAAGCTTAATTCTAAATTTAATTAAGATTATAAATTTATTTAAACATAAATTATATAAACATAATATATTTAATTAATAATAAAAGAATAAAATATCCAAGCTAGATTTATAATAAATATTATTTAATTAATAATTTATATATTAATTTATTTACTAATTAACTAGATAATTAATTAACTATTTAATTTATTACTTTAATAAATATTTAATTAATTTTTTTGAGTAATTAATTCATTATTTTAATTAATTTACTAATTAAATAATTAATTATATTGTTTAATTAATTAATATTTTGAGTAATTTAATTATTTTCTTAATTAATCATCTAACTATTATTAACTAATTTATTTATTAATTTATTATTTTATTAAATTATTTGTAATTAATTAAATTATTAATTACCAATTAATTTATTTATTAATATTAAGGGTTTTTAGCAATATTCATAAATATTTAGTAGAATAAATAAGTTAAATTATTACTTAATTAATATTTCGTCTAAATTAATTAGATAAAATATTATTGTTTAAAATTATAATTATTCTTATCCTCGCATTTCTAATCAAACCATCCAAACACTATTTTCTTTATTCCCGAGAAAAATCTACTTTTCATCCAAACGTAAAATTGATTTAATCCCCGCTTATACCTCAATTTATATCTATCCCTGGAATAGTCACTTTTTGCTTATCCCCGAACCAAACGATACCTAAAAGATTACCGATCCTGGGTATCAGTAGATATCTGATTTTACAAAACCATTGGAATTAATGCCAATCTATAAGGAAAATTTGACTGAACCTTCCAAAGTACGCACGCCTGACAACAATAACAATACCCGAGTTGGAGGAAATACAGACTTTCTCTCTCTCTTTACAGTGAAAACCCAGACTTTCTTTCTTTCTTTCTTTATTATACACTTTCAGGACAAAGTAGTAAGAAAAAGAGACGAATAGGCAGAGTGTAATACAAGATTTCCTCTTCCATAATCAATTCCATTCTGTTAGGTCAAAGGAGAAGTCTTACTTGTGACGATTACATTGATTGCCGACAATCAATGATGCTGATAGTCAATCAACATCAGATTTACCCGACTCTTAGTAAAGGGAAGCTCGCAAGGTGTAACTGAGAAGAAGAGAAAGAAGGTTACAAATAAACTTGTTGGGAATTTGCCGGAGCCCTCTAGTGACCTCTCTATAGATAGAGAAAATTCCACCTGCAAGGTCGACGCTACTTTGAACACTGTATGGCATAGATTAAGAAGTCTCTCACAGACCAAGATTCGATAATCAGAAGCAAGAATCGTAAAAAGCTACTCTTTCCATTTTATTGTATTTGATAGCAGACTCTGTAAATTCACAAAAGAAATGGTGTCCAACCGTTGAGCTGAACCAGCATCAGGCGCTGGTACTTGGGAGAATAAATAACACAACAGGGAATAAATTACGGTGCCACCACCTTCAGTGTAACTAGGAAAACTTCTTTTCAGAGAAAAGACACAAAGCATGAGGTCCTTTTCTGCGCTGGCCAACACTAAGAGAGGCCACGAAGACTTAAGCTTACGGGCTTACTCAGCAGCAGCTAATATCGATACCCACTGCCTATTATTATAGGCGTTTTGTTTTATTGCTAGCCTTGCATCAGTTCACATCAGCATCTACTTTTTGATCCGTAGGTTTGGTAGGCCAGAAGAAACGTCGCACCGATCTGGCGATGCAGATATTCAGATATATCATCATCATCATCATCATCATCATCATCACATCAATTAAAGAAGAGGGTGGGAGTTGGGTTAGGCTTCAGTTCAATCTTTTCAGACGGCTGCATTCAGCACCAAGCCTAACGCACCCAAGCTTAAAGGTTATCTTTACCCGCTGCACAGTTTGAAGGGATTGATCCTACCAATTTCTAGCAAAGGCGCATGTATGCCTCGTCGAGCTTCCCCTGGGTGCAATCTTCGTGCTGCTGTGGGAAGTAAGTTTTGGATCACAGGCAGTGCTAGCATGTACTATTCTACATGGCTTACAATTATACTTCCCATGCAGCTTTGGGAGCTGCGAGGTCCACCGATCGGAGTATGTCGACGCCGGACACCGACAACCCAGCTGTGGTAGGGCGAAACCCGAGTCTACTACCTTTGGGCTTTGGGCTTTGGGCTTTAGGCTTTGGGCTTTGGGCTTTGGGCTTTGGGCTTTGGGCTTTGGGCTTTGGGCTTTGGGCTGGGAATGAAATGGGCTTCAAGACTTCAAGAGAGTCTGGGCAAAAGCAAAACAATACACCCACTCCGTCTTTGGGCCCGGGTCAGGCTTCGGAAGTGTGACTTAAATTTATGGTGTGTGAGGTTGTAGGGCCTCTTTCTTTATGATCTCTTCCTCTTATCCATATCTCTGCGTGTAAGGCAGCCAAGAAAGTTTATCTATATGTGATGGCTAAGGCTAAGGCTAAGGCTAAGGCTAAGGCATCCCCTCACTGCTTGAGGCGAAGAATCTGAATGGCTAAGGTGGCTTTCTCTGCCCCTGCTGTTGGCAGTGCCCTCCTGCCCCAACCCTCATCCTGTTCTTTGATCCCTCCCCGCTCCTGCTGCTCTCTCGCATCAGTCACCGCCAGGAAGCCTACCAGAATTCGTGCCACACTTGGCGGAGGAGATGGCGAGCTGAAGCGCGGTGAAAAGAAGAAGTTCATCACCAGAGAAGAGGAGCCCGACCAGTATGCTCAATCCCCTTTCTCCTCTTTCTCTTTTCTCCCTTTGTTTTGCACGAACCGAAGAGATGAATCATGAGGACAAAACTCTGTATGACTCTTTGCTCTTCACAACCTTTGATAACTAACTGACCTGCCTACACTGGTTGTTCCCACGTGGAATTAACTGCCAGCTTTAATTATATAACCATGTGCACAAGTTTTTCTTTGATTACCAGTCCAAGAGTATTTGACACTCCTGAGAGGATAATAATGTCCGAAAGTTCCATCACCGAGTTCCATTCAAATCAATTTCCAAAAAAGAGAAGAGAGGAAACTTTTTGTGACTTTCATCGGAATAGGCATTTTATGCATCGTCAGTAATACAGCTGAAAGAAAAAATTGACCATCAAAGAGAGTATCCAAGGGTGTAAATCAGCCAGAGTGCCAGACACAAAGTGTAAAATAGCGTCAACAGAGCATAATTTGTCCGCGAGAAAAAAAAACCTGTTAGTTAGTGCATCTGAAATACTAACTCAGAACTAAAATGATGGCTCCCAGATATGCCGCAATGCCTCCAAATTTGAAGAAGAGAACAGCGAATATAATGCAAGCTTTGGTGCAGATGGTGTTGTGCTTTGATCGTCGACCACATGCAATAGCGTTGGTTTTCTTTTTGACAGTATAGTGTTGTTCTTGATAATTGCAGATATTGGCAGACAGCAGGGGAGAGGGAAGGAGAGAATCCCATGAAGACACCATTGCCCTATATCATCATATTTGGCATGTCCACCCCTTTCGTCATTCTTGCCATTGCATTTGCTAATGGTTGGATCAAGGTGCCTGTCAGGTGAACCATCAGATTAGGGGCGAAAATGAAAGAAAATCCTAGTTTTATTTCTTTTTTTATTTTGCCTTTTATCAAATATCGTTATTATTACTGATATTTTCCCTGAGAGATGTCTACCCACTTTTCACATATTATACTATTGGATCATCAGTTATGCTGTTCAATTAATTGTCGTTTGTAACAAGCTCCTCTAAACCTCACCTTCTCTGAGAAATCCAATTACATTTCCAATTTACTATATGATCAAATGTTTCTGCTCGATAAAATACTATTTCAAGTTTTGGTGAGCTTCTGGAGTGGCAAAAGTCGCTCAGACAAAACAAGCAGTTGCTGAATATAATATGTTTTGTTTGGGTCTTATAATGAACTTGAAAGGGCACAAATTGCCGAAGTATCTGCTACCTGTGGAGAAACTATATTCTACTGCCCATTGAACAGTCAAATTTAGCTTTTCAACAAACTTGCTGACTGAGATAAAGAAATGTGTTTGCTCACAAGCAAATGAAGATTGAAAATTACTCTTTTCATTAATTCATTCAGCCTAATATAACATGAAAAAGTACATAGATGATAGACTTATTCAGAACAATGCGTTGCATGAGGCTTTAAGAACAACGCTGAATATATAGTAAGAAACAAGCCCACCAGACATCAGAAATCTATATGTAAAACAAACAGATGAATGCAGCAGCAAATGGCTATTATGGCTTAGAAGTGAGAGGACGCAGGAGAAGAAAACGATAACATATTTATTGCAGGATAAGAAATGCATGATCATCTATGGACTAACAGCATGGAACAAAGATTGATAAACCGCCATCGGAGTTTTATATAAAGGGTTTTATTAAGGTTTCCAACGAGCTTTCAAGCCTTCTCCCTGTTTTTTTTTACCATTCGTACAAATTCCCACCCCCCCTTTTTCCTCCTCCTGTCGACGGAGCCATTCATGCATTTGAATGATATAAAATCGAGAATGAATTTTGAAAAAAAACGACAAAATCAACCAAACATGCACGCCAAACACATGTCGAGATGAATAACAGCTCCAAATACCCAAAAAAAAAAAAAAAAAAAAAAAAAACTTTCTATACGAGGAAAAGCGAAGTAGCTAATCTTTTTTTTTTTTCCTCTCTCTTTTTTTTGGGTGGGGGAGTGGGGGTCGACCTCAAGCATGGATAGAAGAATAGCAAGTCAAGTCGAGAAAAAATAACAAATAAAAAAGAAAGGGTGAATCGCGTAATATGGAGTTGCTTACCCCACTCCTCACTCCTCACTCCTCACTCCTCTTCGTCTCTTCCGGCACTTCTGAGGGGACGAAGATTCGATTGGTCGTGCCGCGGCTTCATAAATAGACCGTAACGGGCACAACCCCAGGCCCAGCCCACACGATGTGTCCGGGCAGCAGCAGAAGAAGCCAGGCTCTGATTTGGGTCCGGGCCTGATGCAGTCGCCCACCTCCCTTTCGCCGGAGTAGAGAGTACGGAGGCCCCAATCTGCCCATTTTAATTGGCCCCATTCTATAGGTCTTAGAAGCCTTTTCTGGAAGGAGAGGCAGTGAGGATGGGGACCCAGGCCCCCCCAACTCGTGGGCTTAATCAACAGCCCTGGGCTTCGGCTGAAGAAGAGAATGGGGTCCTCCCAAGACCATTTGAGGAAGCCCCATCCGAATCACAGCCTGGGCGTCGGCTGGGCCTGGTAAGGCCGCCGGAGAGCAAAGTCCTCAATGATAAATATAAAATGATTTTTTTTTTTCTTTCCCGCTGACACATTTTTATGTAAGACTTTACTAGTTATCAGTTCTTAATAATAGAATTAATAGTTTTATCCGCTAAAAAGTGAGAAGTAGTTCGAATCATCGAATGTAACTTTAATGTTAATAGAGTTAATACAAAATTCAGTTTAACTATTTAAAATTAGATTAAATTCAAATTAATTAAAAATATTTTTAGAAAGCTACTAGAAAAAATAAATAAAAGGTGCTATTTCGGAGACCCTAAGTTGAGAGGGCATATAAAATTTTATGTTAATTTTAATTTTCTTTCGCGATCTGTAACATAATAAGAGCACAAATAAGTACTACCATCACCATGCTTGCCGACTTATTATTCTCCTCGCGAGTCTTCGGCCCTCCCCTACCGACTAGTGAGTAGTGAGTAGTGAGTAGTGAGTACCGAGTAGTATTGGCTGGCCCCCACCCCAATCCCCATTGGCCGCCTCCACCTTATAAACCTCTACAAAACCCTTGTGCTTGTTTTCCTCCTCGCCTGAGTCGCCTCCCCTCTTTCTTATTCGTCTCGCCTCGCGGCCCGATTTCGTCCGCTCGGCACGCCGAAAAGTGAAGAGAAGTCGAAGTCGGAGTCGGAGGAGTCAGAGTCGGAGGCTGCGGTGTGATCAACTACCATGTCTCGGATCGCTCGATCCCGCTCTCTCCTGCCCCTGCTCTCCCGGCGGAGCAGACCCCTCAGCTCTTCTTCCACCCTCCCCTCCTCCTCCTCCTCCTCCTCCTCCTCCTCTTCTGAGGCCGCCGCCGCCGCCGCCGCGGAGGAGCACGTCGCCGGCGAGCGGCCTCCTCCGACGCCTCCGCCTTCTACCGGCGCTCGCATGTCACGGAGTCTTCTCAAGTTTGGAGCCTTTGCATCTCTCGCTGGCGTCCTGGGAACCGCTGGATATGCCACCTATGGTTTATTTCCTCAACCCCCCTTCTGTTTTCCTTTTCCTTCTTTCGGCCTATCCCCATTTCATGCGTCTTCGTTGAGAATAACCGCGAGATCTCTGAAATAGAAAGGAAGATCTGGTTGCTATCTATGTTCCTAAGCACACTGTGCGATTGATTGATTGATTATTTCTGCTTTCCTTAATTCCTTAATTTGTTGCCGTCGGGAAAGTTAAAGTTCAGACCAGATGATGGCAGATGTTAAGGATCATTTATAAGTGTTGTTTAGTGTTTTCCCCCATGCACAGTCTTCATCTTTTCTTTCCTTTTTTTTTTTTCTTTTTTTTCGCCCTTCATTTGACAGATATGCTTATTACGGTGATAATCTTCTATGTTTCTGTCATACAGCATATACCTTGGATGAAGTGGATCAGAAAACTAGCTCTTTTCGGAAAACTGCCAACTTTTCGGCAGGTGATGATGCACCAGCTTTCGAGGTGAATATCTACTCCTCCAAGTTAATATTTTCAGCTTTAAAGAAAGAAATTGCAAGGTAAGTGAGATAATTAGCAGATAGGCTTTGTCATCCCTTGTCTCTTCTTTTTTTTACACGAAGAGTAGACAAATTGCTGAATGATGAATAGTTATACATGGTCGAGGGCAAATAAAACTTAGGCCCATTGGTTAGCTTCTTATACCTGTCTGCTGCAGATAGTCTCAGTTCTGCTAGAAACCTTAGATTTCAGATTAATTCTGACCCAAATCAATCATTTTGAACCAAAACATTTCAGTATCAGCTGAAGCTTGAACAACAGTCTTTGAATAGAATACTCAAAACATTCCCTCAGAGTCCCAACTTCTGCTAAGTTGTAAATCTTTATCCCTATTGAGATCACGATTTGATGTTATTAATAATAGTCTCAATCTTGGCTCAAGTTCGAGCTATGCTTGTCTAACAAGCTAGCTCACTTTTGGCTTATTTGAGCTTGGTAGCCAGTGCGCAACAATCGACGCATGCCTAAACACATGGCGCCTTCTCAGAGTTCGAAAAGAATGAGCTGCATTCCTTCCTGAAAAAGATTTGATTGATTTGTTGGGAAGGGTTGGAGAAATTTATTTGATTTTTAATTCGACAATTGGGTGTCTTTGATGTGAGTCTCTTGTTAATATGTCTCTAAAGATAATTTTGTGTCACCTCTTAGAGACAAAGAGATGCATTCATACATATATAGATCTCGTTTGATGGAGCAGTGCAGCAGATAGATGGAGATTGGGTGGCTTGAATGGCTGAATAGAATTTGAAGAGAACAAATTTGGGCCAGTTCAGTCTTGGAGAGAAGTAAGGGCCTTTTGATAGTGCAAGGAAAGTAAGACAGGGGTTAATGGTGGGGTGATTGACTATAAGTGATTTTGTTTGGGTGTGGATATCCACTGCTGCATCTGGATAAAATGTTAGTACATGTTTGCAACTCCAGAGATATTTTGAGCATTTATACTAGATTAAATTAGCATGCTAGGCATCCTGTACGTTGTTAACTTTTGGGCAATGAGATTCTATAGTAAGAAAGTGCAGTTTAAGCCTTGCTTACGGTTGATTCTATCTTTCTCATGCAGAAATTCCAGGCTTTGATTTACTCAACAGCTATGAAAGGTAAGGCCTTTGAAATTTGACCTTTCAATCTTACTTTATTATCGACTTGATTAACCCAGAAATGAGTTGGTTGGCGTCTATTACTCAAATGCTGTCTTGCTCTTGTATTGTATTATCTCCTAGTTATTCAAATTAAAAATGCTTTAACTTCCTAATAATTCCTCCCAATCTGAGAAGGGCAGATAAAAAAAATTTATTAAATTAATAGGATTCTTTACGTACACCTATTCCTTAGGACAGTGGAAATCGTCGCAAAGCAAAAGGTGACAATTGTGTGGTTAAACTTTATTGGAAAGTTCTATTATTTAGCATTCTATTTTGCAAGTATAATAATAATAATAATAATAATAATAATAATTATAATATATTTTATATTACAAATGGCATTCTGGTGGTGTTTGCTAACTTTTTAATTTTGAGGTGTTTTTTCAATACCCTGGATTATAGAATACAAAGTGATATTTTCAGATTGATTCCGAACCTCTATTCTGCTTTCCTGTTCTGAAACTTCGTCTTTGCGCTATAATTACCATAATGAAAGCAAAGCCATGAAATACTGGGTGAAGACAATACTTCTCACTTGTTGGAGAAGTTGGGAGCCTCCTCCCTTCCCTTAACTCCCCCTTCCCCTCTTTCGTTGTTCCATCTCACTACTAACTCATTCCCCAATACTCATGAAACAGCCTGGTACCCTGGTAACCCTTCTCTCTCTCGCGCGCGCGCCCCCTCCCTGCTCCGATTGATCGCAGAACCCACCAAGTGCTGTCATGTCTCTGCTCTGCAGGAGTGTGTTTAGTGTTGTAATATAAGAATCATTGTCATAACTCTGGCCTGTATTGTAACTATTTTATTTTGCAAGGTCTCTTCGGCCGAGTTGTCTTTCGATCTCTTTGTCTTTCAGTCTCTTTATGTGTTTATTTATCTTGCATTTGATGGAATCGGCAACTTGCTTTTTCATGACCTTTTGTTATCTTTTGCAATGCTGAAATTCTTTGTCTTGATATTGCAGTTCCTGTGAAGGCCATTGAATTATATCTGGATATGAGGAGCAAAGTTGAGGAGCATGTGCGGGTACGCCACATACTGCTCTCTTTTAACTGTTCATATTTTTGACTGTGTTTAGTATATTGAATATGTTTAATAATTTTAATAGCTCTGGGCAATTATAATCAGTTTTATGCTTCATTTTCTGTTGGTTAGGGCTTTACAGAGCCATCATCAGACAAGCTTCTTCCCGACCTACTTCCTGAGGAACAACATGTCTATACTCTTGTTCTCGATCTCAATGAGACTCTTGTGTATTCTGACTGGCAGGTATCTTTTGTTGCTGATGTAGTATTTACTCTTTCGGATTGTTTTAGATGGTATGCAATAAGTGGAAATGGATTAACTTAAGGGCTTAAGTGACTGCAATCATCTACAAAGAATTATGTCTTTTGTATGTGTTTTTGCAGCAAATTGATTTACAAGCCCATCTGTTGACGGATCTTGACCTCCTTTTATACTAGTTTAATCTCCTCTTTTGCTCGGCCCTAGTAGATTTCAATAGTTACTCTTCACGTCAGGGTGTTGCATGCCATCTTGCATTATTGTTCATCTATTATGTTACCAGTTGTGATACCATGGCTTTGTGGTGTCATTCATCCTCCTTGCTTTCTCTTTGGTTAATAACTAGGCTTTGGAACAGTAGCTTGTGAATACCACATTAATTAAACTGTTGTTGTTTCCATTGGTTGACAGTCCTATTTGTATGTGATCTAACAGTTTCATCCTGTATTTTGTTTTTCATTTGTCATTGTCATCTTGGTTGGCAAGTTTTTACTCCCAATTATATAGTTACATGTATTTTGTTGGCAAGTTCTTGGCATTGATAATGTGTTACAAAACTATCCTACATGGACAATTCATCTGGAAGGGACGTTTTTGTTGAAGAGGATATGTCGCACGCTTCTCAATCTCAACTTGTGATGTAGGCATGATAGGATATGCTGCTTATTTTAGAGAATGGATAACGAATGATGCAGATCTTATATGACTAAATGCTACAAAGTAGAGACATAAGAAGAAGAATAATATAGAGTCAAAATAATAGATGGAAGAGAAAAAATAATATTTACTCATAACATATAAGTTGTTAGGCCTTGCATTAATTTCATCACATACAAGACATTATTCTTAAAGAAGTTGCCTTTATTGTTTGTGTTCTGCATGTTAGTGCATAAATTTTTCTGATATCCTAGTTTTTTCTATTTGTTAAAAGAAAGTTCTTTCAGCTGATTCTACCAGGATTAGTGTTATGCTAATGATAGAAACTGACGTAGTATAGGATATTTTTTTTTTCCTAACCCCCAATATAGTTAAATGTTTCGGATGACCTGAATCCTTCAAACCTTTTGACAGGCCTAGTGCATAAGAATAATATTTTTATATATCGGTATTTTTTTTTTTCCTTCTGTAATGCCAACCTTTTTGCCATAAGCTTAAATATTCAAGCTGTGTTACTCATATATTCTGGTAGATTTTCCTAGGATTGCATTCAGTTCTTTGCTTAATTAGGTTGGTAGAGCATGTCTCACATTGAATGTATCATATGGTCCTACTACGTGTTTCCATGTTGTGCTTTTTGTTGCTGTAAGGACATTATTACCATTTTCTTTCCTTCAGTTTTTTTTTTTCTTTGTTTTTTTTTGGGGGGGGGGAGGAAAGGGGGGTGTCTAATTGTTTTTTTTCCCTTCCCCAGCGTGATAGAGGATGGAGAACATTTAAACGACCTGGTGTTGAAGCTTTCCTGGAACATCTCGCAAAGTTTTATGAAATTGTTGTGTACTCTGATCAGCTAAATATGGTAATTTGATTGCATTATTTTTCGACAACTATTGGCCATCTGCATCCATTTTAACATTCCCATATCTATATCTTTAGTATGTCGATCCTGTTGTGGAAAGGTTGGATCAAAAAGGTTGTATTCGCTATAAGCTGTCAAGAGCTGCAACAAAGTACCAAAATGGGAAACATTATCGGGTATGTTGGATGTTTGGTTATCATTTATTTCTTTTTCCTTTTCTTCATGCAGCAAGACGATCTTTTTTTTTTTGGGTGAAAGGCTACTATGAAATGACTGTGTTCCATCGCTAAGAAAGAAAGTTCAGACACTTTTAGGCATATATGTTACTTCAGGAATACACTGAAAAGTATAGAAGTCAAGTTTGAGGGTGTTCTCTGTATAAAAGTCAAGTTTGAGGGTGTTCATTCTGTATATTATCCAGCTGTAGTTCCATTTTTATTGTTCGAGTTATATCATGCGATTTACTTCGCCTCGCTCTTGGTGCACAAGTATTGTATGTTTTCATAAGCGCATGCTGCTTACAGGACCTATCAAAGCTGAATAGAGATCCCTCACGCATTCTTTATGTCAGTGGACATTGTCTAGAGTCAAGTCTTCAGCCCGAAAATTGTGTGCCCATAAAACCATGGAAGCTTGAAAATGACGATACTGCACTACTGGATCTTCTTCCATTTCTAGAATGTAAGCAACATTTTAAACATAACTCTTCCATTAAAGTTGGCTTTTCTTTTCTGTAAATTTTTTACTTGCTATACGTAGTTTGGGGTGTCAGAATTTCTTTTGTTTACTACAGTTGTGGCTGTCCATAGACCTGCTGACATAAGGTCTGTCCTTGCATCCTATCAAGGTCGTGATATTGCTACCGAATTCATCGAGCGTTCAAAAGAATATAAGAGGTAAGCACTATCTTGTAAATACATAATTGCTTGGGAGCACTCAGAGAGTGCCGCTCTGAATTTTATTCTCATTAGCTAATATTTGCATCAATGAAGTGGGAAAGCTGTGAAATTATATACCCTACCTGGTTTTACTTCCTGCACTCAATTGGAGCAGGCTTACTGTCGGTCAAGGTGATAGAGTACTCAAATATTAATGTCAACATTTGAGGCAAACTAGATAGCTGTAAAAGTTTGATAAGACAACCATTCCTTCAGGGATGGATGCTAAAACAATGCAGTAAAGTGCAAACGATGCTAAAGTTTTTCTATGCAGCAAAGTGCTAACGGCCCTCCATTGAGGGCGGGCCGCTTTGTTGTACTCTGTTTTTTTTAATTGAAATCATTATAGCTGCTACCATCTGCAGAGGTAATGTAAATAGATTATTATTGTGTTGATCTAACTTCCTTTGACCGAATAACAGTCGGTTCAGTAATTCTATGCACTAGCTGGTTAGCTCATGCTATGGTGCCTAATGTGAAGAGCCTCATATTCTTTCTATCAATTGCAATTCATGGGTTTTTTTTATTTGTTTCAACACATTGAATCTTTTATCTTCTTGTTCTCTGATAGGCGGATGCAAGAAGAGAAGCGTGCAAGTTTTTGGAGGCGTTGAGGGCACAACCGGCTTGAAGGAGCGTTTGTCTCGCACATGCCTGCGTAAATTATTGGCTTTTCGACTCTAGCAAATGCTTATTGAAAGTGTTGAAATCCAGTGGTCTTTTGTCCTTCAATTATATCATTTTTGTTTCCATTTTGGTAGCTTTTTTCATACTTTCATTAGATATGCTGGTGATGGATGATAATTTGTCATTTACTTGGTTATTTGCTCTTTCCAGTGAAGTGATAACGGTAACATTTTAAAGTTGGGTACTCTGTAACCTTCTATTGAACTTGCTCATGATGGCATCATGGCTATTACAAGATGGTGATTTTTCCTGTTACGCTATCACGCAGCTGCTGCTGCATCTTTTAGTAGTGATTATCATTTTGTTTTGACATTCTCTTATTGATTGTTTCTGCTTGTCTTTATATTGTTCTTCTTTTTCCTTTTCTGTTTGTTGCTTCCACTTTCCTCTATATTCCTTCAGTGCTCTATTATCAGCAGAGGTCCTTTTACTCGCTAAGCCGCATAGTAAGTAGTGTTGAAAATTTGCTTTTTTTTAAAAAAAAAAAAACCTACTTACCTTAGAATTAGTATGTTGGAACTCTTTATTTCTTTTCTTTCATTTTCTGAGACCTTGATGGAATGTGGCTTCATGGACGAGAACAAGAAACTCAGTTCTAATATAATAGTGATCACCGGATTGAGGATAGTTCACATCTACATTTTGTTGGGCATCCGTCGATTCTCTTTATCACTGGTTATTCCTTTCCGCCGTGAACCTCTGAACCATAATAAGCAACTAATGAAATGAAAAACTGATGTGTTCAGTATAACTAGGAAGACCTAGCAAGTAATGTACTTTAGAAGAAATTAATGAACATGGTATGATAATTGCAAAGGTGAGTTCTCGATTTATCTTGATCAGAGATAACTCGCATTCTTCTCACACAAAAGGAGTTAAAAACAGCAGTTTTTTGACCTTAGAATTGTTTAGTTTCATGTGAACAAATTAAATTACATGTGGTTTAAATTTATCATTTGAATGGTTGTACCGACGTGTAATTAATGTAGTTAGAAGTGGAAAGAAATTTAATAGTTCTAAACAATGGTATCGGAAGAAAGTAATTTCAAATAAGAAATAACTAGTAGTCTGATAAGTGATAGCCTCTCAAACTAAAGGATACGAGTTTTTATTTTTTTCTTTTTTCTTTTTTTTTAAAAAAAGGATCGCTGGGTGCAGTTGAAATTGGGTATTGTACCGTCGAATAAAGCCCTGTGAGAAGAAATTTTTAAAAAAAAAGAAAAAAACCGTCTAAGCCTTTATAAGAGAAGTTATCCTGAACGTTGACGACCGAGGCTTTGTGCGGCAATCCCCTCATCGGCATTCGGCAGCTTGCGTGCGATTGGGATTTGGATAGAGAGGCAGCAAGAGGGCAAGCAAAGCACTCTCAGACAGCTCGGCCTCGCCCTCCCAGCCTACTCTTTCTCCTTCTATATTCCTCCTTCCGCCGATGGCTTCCCTCTCCGCCGTGGGCCTTCTTCCCCTGCCCCTTTCCAACTCCCCCAAACCCCCACCCAAACCTTCCCTCTCCTTTTCTTTCCGCCAATCTCCATCGTTTCTGGTGGGCCTTCCAAGCAGAAGCAGGAGCAGGAGCAGGAGCAGAAGCAGGAGCCAAAGCGCTTCTCAGCCCATCTCCTCTCGGGTCTTCGCGTCTTCTGAGCTCCTCGACCCGCAGGAACTGGACGCACCTCAAGACTACTTGGCAGACTCGCAGGTTCCTTCTTCTTGTTCGCTCTTCATTTTCCCTTTCTCCTCCATATCCCCTTTCTTTGCCCACTATATCGAACCGTAAAAACTAGGAATTTTACTCTGCTCTCTCTCCCTCTCTCTCTCTCTCTCCTGAGAGCCTTTGCAGGTTCCCGAGACTTCTCTGCTTTCATCTGAGGCTGCGGCTGACAACGTACTCTCATACTTATTTTCGCTTATTATCGTTCATGCTGCTCTATGCCCTCTTCTTCCTATTTAGTTGTATGCGTCAGTTAATCTTTGCAATGTTTTTTATTTATGTGATTCCTCTGGATGCGTCCTGCTCTTCCCTATAGCAACCATCATATACAAACGTCACTTTTACTCAAGACCGTAACGCTGTCGGAACCAAACACTATATGAGATTGTGCCTCCTACATCTTATTTCCGTTTGGCAGCAACCACATTGCATGACAAATTTATGTCGGCCAAAGTGTTATTAGTTTGTGATTTCTTTATCAAAACGTCTAGGCCTTGTTTCGTACTGTTGCATTACTTTTTTTCCCCCTGTAGACATGAATTCCATGCGATTGAGTGTTTTTTGCCCGTTTAAACACAAATTCCGTGTGACTGAGGGTGTAAGAAGATGGCGGTTGTCTTACAATCTATACATCTATGGGGGTTTGTTTAGCAACAATAAAAGAAAAACTTGGTAGTAATTCCTTCTTCTTCTTTTTTCCCCTTTGGAAAGGATACCACTTTGCGTTTGGCAGGGGTACATCACAAGCTAACTAACAATAACATGAACAGAGCAGTCTATCCACTGCATCCAAACCTCCTTGAGATTGTGTTTAAGAAAACTGAACATACTGGTTTCTTCAATTACTTTTCACATTGATGTTCTAATGATCTTTAGATTCCATTGATTTACATTCTATGGTCTTTACATTTTTATTTTTCCTTTTTTTGTCATAATTTCCAATTAACAACTCCTCTGCTCTCAATATGGTCACCACTGCCCAATGATGGACAAGAGCAATTTATCGGTACTAAGCTTTCAATTGATTGCTTAAATTTGCTTGTTGTTAGGTGTAACATGTTGTAGCAAAATTGTTTGTTCCTTATTGTAATCTTGGAAGGTTGTGTTTGAACCTTGGGTGCAAAAATGTAGGGCAAATAATTTGTAGCAGCTCCCCTTGTGTTTTCAGAAACTAAAAATGAAGAATAAATTGATGCCATGCTGGATTTTGCTGTTCTCATTCTGAGATTTCAAGTTCTACATGTGCTTCATTAATCTCTAGCTGCTCTACTAAGTTCTCTGGCCTTGTGCTGCGTTTGCTGTTCATATGATTCCTTCTTTCCTACTTATATATTGCTTTCCTTCTTTTTCTGAAAATTTTGTCTTTAGTATATTAGAGAAAAAAATTAGCCTAGAAATGGACTTAGTTGATAGTTTGTGTTTTTGTTCTGACACCTTACATGTGATGTTGCGTGACATAGTTTTTCAAATGAATGCAAGTTCTCTGTGACCACTGATTTCTTCTGTTTTGATTTCATCAGATGGCACCAAAGCAGAAAATACGAATCAAATTAAGGTCATACTGGGTCCCCCTGATTGAGGACTCATGCAAGCAAATACTAGATGCTGCTAGAAACACCAATGCTAAGACTATGGGACCTGTTCCTTTGCCTACCAAGAAGCGAGTTTATTGTGTGCTCAAGTCACCCCATGTTCACAAGGATGCACGCTTTCACTTTGAGATTCGGACCCATCAACGCCTGATCGACATCTTGTATCCCACTGCCCAAACAATCGACTCGCTCATGCAGCTCGATCTCCCTGCTGGGGTTGATGTGGAAGTCAAGCTATGAATCTTGAGGCCATTCAACATCCATGAATTGGTTCTCTTCTCTTCTCTTTTGAACCTGAGGAACGCATTAAGTAGACAATAAGCGAGCAGCTATTGTCGTCAGCAGAGGCAGTTCATGATTGCACGTTCTGTGTGGTTGTTTGGAAGCTTTGTTGTTCATTCCTCCACAAAGTTGATTTTATCTCCTCAGCTATTTGGATTTGCCATGTATTTAATGCTCTGACTGGGTTGTTATTTTCATATTCGCCAACAGAGAGGCAGCTGTACTTCCTGTTATCTATTTTACTAAAAAGTTGAAACGAGTTGGATGGTTCATTCTCTTGAATTTTGACCTCAAATAATTCCTGCATTTCCTCTCCTATTTTTTTGGTTTCTCTTCAAATTTCGGATATTCAGCTACCCTAAATTTCAATTGGGTGCCAACAAGAACTGTTTGATAAGAAGTAGGACATGTTATGTTGATCTCTGTGCTCCGTGTGGTTGAATTACGGAGGTTGGATTAGCCTCAGCACTTCTGAGCGTCAAAGGTGGTTTGACGAGGAACTATCAGCGTGATGTTGTTAGACAGCTGAAATATTGAGAGGGGATAAAAAGTAAGAAACTCAGCTCCAGTGCTATAATCCTGGAAGCGTTGTTTGCCTTTTAATGGCAACAACTTTTGAATCTGAAAGGCTATCTGAATCTGATCTACATCCAGTTCAAATAGTAACACTCAGATGTAGGTCCTGGTCAATTATTCAAATCGGACTCGTATATTCATATATTTAAAAATGTTAAAAAATTTCTAGGCGGCAGAGTGGTAAATGATAACAAAGGCTAGCCTAAAAATAGATTCACAAATTTATTGTCTTCTATTTTTTTCATATTTTAGTGTAGACTATTCTCGAAGGCAAGCTCCGAAAGTTAATTCATACGTTGCTCCGACCATTAACTTGAGAAAGCAAGCAAGACTTAAATTCAGACGGGACGATTAATTAAAATAAATAGTGCATTTATACAGTAATTTTCAATCTTCAAAGTATCATCTATCTATTTGCTTACTTAATGGGTTTAGTATGTCGGTTTTGTTCCCAAAAATACAAAAAAAAATTAGAGTGTTGGATTAGTAACCGGATTACGGTTCGAAAGAATGAGCTTTATGGACAGACTATAGGATTTATCGATTGATTCCCTTCCCGCTTCCCACGTTGTAACTTTCGGGCATTCATCGACGGGCGACGGCCCTGCTCCACTCTCCGTTGTCCGGCGGAACCGAGGAGGCTCTTCTTAAGCCCTTTATAAAACCCTTATTAGTAGAAAGCTCGGTCTCGTCGCGATCGATCCGTCCGTCTCTGGTCATCTGGTGGGAGCAATGTTCTCACCGGCGACGAGGAAGCCCCATCTCGCCTCTGCCTCTCCCCAGAGGGGGAAGGAGAACAAGGAGAAGGGGCACGACGAATCCCCTTCCACTCCCCTCCCCCTCCCTTCCATCCCCAACCGCCCCCTCACCGGCACGCCAGCCCCCTGGTCGTCCCGCCTCTCCGTTCTCGCCAGGTACTACTCCCCCACTCCTCTGCAGCTCACAGCAGCAGTTTCCTTACTTGGTGCTCCGTAGCTGCCTACTTCGTCCGGGATCAACCGCCCCGCTTGGACTCCGACAATTTTACTTGGTTTCTGTGCGTCTGCTTGATTATTTCGTCTGCTTCTGTCAAACCCAGGAATTTTCTGGGGATCGTTGAGCTTCTTGTTATCGTTTCGTCTCATTTGACTGGCTTTACCGCCCCTACTCAGGCACCTTGTACATGTTATTTAATTCCGACCGTGACAACTTGCACATCTTTTTCCTATCTTGTTCTCACCCTACATTCTTATTCTTTTGCTTTTATATGACTAACCCAACTGTTTGCTTGCGAGAATCTACCATTGTAGAAAGTGAACAGCACCATTAGGTTTCTTTGGTAAGAATATCACATTCCTACCTTCTATAGCCTAATTTGATCGCTTACGCTGTTCGTGAATTGGTCTTACATCTTTTCGGCTGCTTAGCTCATGCGAGATGATTTAATGATGCTTTAATTAAACATTCAGTCCTCAAAACTTTAAACGGCTTATGCTATTTACTGGTTATTCTGATTTACCCCTACCTCTTAGCGATTCATGTTAGTTATAAACATCCTGCAGATTGTATCTGATTATTAATACTACCTCGTATTTTCAGAATTCCAACAGGGAAGAAAGCAGATAAAAGTGATGATTCTAATCAGATCCAACCTGCTTTTGTTGGAGATTTTCCACATATCGTTCGCAATGCTCAATCGAATCTTATGCAGAAGAATTTTACTGGTAGTTATGATCAATGCTCAGTCAGACTAGTATTTTAACCCTATTAGTTGGCGATATACAATCACCTGTAACACTACTGACCTATTATCTTTTATGCAGATAGTACAACAATTGCTGGTGG
Source organism: Puya raimondii (assembly GCA_016920855.1). Lineage (NCBI taxonomy): Eukaryota > Viridiplantae > Streptophyta > Magnoliopsida > Poales > Bromeliaceae > Puya > Puya raimondii. Next base: position 47,200,632 of record JABWPP010000050.1, on the reverse strand, counting down.
GATGGATAAAGGTACATCCCTTGCATGGATGGTATGTGGAAGTGACCTGTTTATCTGGAGCTATTTATCTTCTTCAGTCTCAAAAGATTGTAGTGTACTTGAGGTCCCACTTTCTGTGATCGGAAATAATGACTTATACAGTAAGCCCCTTTGCAGTAATCATTTGATGGTTTGTATGGTTAGATGGGACATTCCATCATCAACATCCTGTAATATCATGTTAGAGCAAAGCAGTTCTACTGGTGTCATTTTATTCAATCGGACGACTCAAGTTGTTGCATATTGGCATGACATTTATTCTGAAAGTGGAAGAATTCCAATTATTAGCTTTCCAGCTCTAAAACATAATGATGGTGGTTCGTCAGATGATCGCACAAATGCTGTCAACAGGAACCATGAGGATGGTTGTATTGGACATGAACACTCGTCTGAAAAAAAATTCAACTCCATCATTGCTGCTGCTGTTCCTGATAGTCCTTATGAATGTATTGCAATAGCTTGCCAGTCATATGGTGCATTATGGTTGTTTCGGTTTGCACCAACTGAAATACATCGGAGACAACTATCCGAAGTTCTATCTGGTAGTACTTCTACTAGGCATTCTCAAAGCGATAAAGGTTATGCAAGGTCGCTTATTTGGCAATCAAAGCATTCTTTCGCAGAAAAATCTGGTCGGAATTTCCTTCTGCTAACAAATCGTGAGATTCAGTGTTGGAATATTATGCTTGCACCAAACTTAGAAGTTACAAAACTTTGGGTTCATGAAATTGTTGGCAATGATGGTGATCTGGGTATTAAAAAGGATTTAGCTGGTCAGAAGCACATCTGGCTTTTGGACATGCAAACAGATGACCATGGAAGAGACTTGAGTATTCTTGTTGCTACCTTCTGTAAAGATCGTGTGAGCAGTTCAAGCTACACTCAGTATTCTCTTCTGACAATGCAATATAATCCTGGTCAACATTTTTCGTCTGAACATAATGGGTCGAAGAGTGAAAGATTTCTGGAGAAAAAAGCTCCTCTTCAGGTCATAATTCCTAAAGCTAGGGTGGAAGATGAAGACTTCCTTTTTGCCATGAGGTTACGTATAGGAGGTAAGCCATCTGGTTCTGCAATTGTGCTATCTGGTGATGGAACTGCAACAGTGACTAACTACTGGAGGGGCTCCACGAGACTCTATCAATTTGATTTGCCTTGGGATGCCGGAAAAGTTTTAGATGCTTCTGTTTTTCCATCTGCTGAGGATAATGAGGAAGGAGCCTGGATTGTCCTGACTGAAAGGGCTGGCTTTTGGGCTATACATGAAAAAGCAGTTTTACTTGGTGGGGTTGAGCCACCAGAGCGAAGTTTATCACGTAAAGGAAGCTCTAATGAAGGAGTTGCAGAAGAAAAAAAAAGAAGTCAGGCATTTGGCGGCAATGTTGTTCCCAGAAGGGCTAGCTCTGAGGCTTGGAGTGGTGGAGGTCGACAAAGGGCAGCTTTTTCTGGCATTGCGCAGCGAACTGCACTCGATGAAGAGGTTGAAGCGTTGCTAGGTCGTCTGTTTCATGATTTTGTTTTGTCTAGCGCAGTTGATGGTGCTTTTGAGAAGCTTCAAATGAAAGGAGCATTTGAGAAGGAAGGTGAGACAAATGTATTTGCTCGCATGAGCAAATCTATTGTTGATACGTTAGCCAAACATTGGACGACAACAAGAGGTTCTGACTTCGTGGCTTCAGCTGTTGTGTCATCCCTTCTCTTGGACAAGCAGCAAAAGCATCAAAAGTACCTTCAGTTTCTTGCTTTATCTAAGTGCCATGCGGAACTGTATTCAAAGCAAAGTAAGGATCTGGGTCGCTTTTTCTCTGCTTGTCATATTTTTTTGTCATTAACCAACTATCCAATCCATTTTGTATGCTGAAGGCATGTCTAATTGTCTTGCTTTTGCTTTTGTAACTACTGTTTTCTGTTTGATTTTGCTTCTTCCCCCACGCCCCCCCCCCCCCCCCCCCCCCCCCCCCCCCCCCCCCCCGCCGTATTTTCTCTTTGCTTTGTGGGTGTGGAGGTTGTAACGTGGTGAGTCTGTTTCTGCGACTTTCTTTACTAGTTTCAAATGGAGCTAAAAAGTTTGCAATGTTATACTCTCTTAATTCGCACAGCTTATGTGCTGCATCTGCTTTCTTTCTCTATTCATTCTTCCAGATGGTTCCGAACTAGTCGGTAAAAGTATTCCTTCACCGTTGAGGATATAGCAAACACGGTTCACATTGGATATGAAGGCTTCATAAAAAAGTTATCTTCAGCAAAATTCTGATAAGAATATAATGCTTGTGTTTTCTTTTTGTTAACTATTTTTAATCTGTCTTATATGTTCCCAACAGATTTATTTTCCTCTCTTTATTTTATGGGAAATGTTCTTTAATTAGAAGAAAAATAGTTGATTGAGGTCATCAGTTTAAATGATGCCATTGAATTCATGTTTCTTCATATTTTGATGACCTGTTAACTTTTTAAATTTGATTGTCTTATTCACTTCCCTCAAACTCGACGATGCGTGATAGAAAAATTTTCTTTATACTGATATTCTACATCTTGAGGATGTTGCAAAAGCAATTTTAAAAAGATAACCTGATAGGTCTTGGTTGATACTTGATACATTATGAATTGGGTTTAGTTCTTAGAAACGATTTGGTTGAACAGTCTGAAGTCTCAAATCTGCCAGAGATAGATAAAATATTTTGCCTGGTCGTAGATTGTCATTTGGGAACATATTGCCATGCGAATGTCTTCCAGTATGTATTTGAATATTAGCACTGACTGACTGTTGACAAAAGCTCTTAATGGTCTATGTACCTTTAGATCTTCTGAGCTACTGTCTAAGAGGATTGCTTGGATGTGACATGTAAAGTGGAACGATGAAAGCTCTTAATGGTCTATGTACCTTTAGATCTTCTGAGCTACTGTCTAAGAGGATTGCTTGGATGTAACATGTAAAGTGGAAGTTATTGTAATTGATGAACATAATTTCTCTCTTGTTTTTTTCCTATGGTTAATTATGTCTCTTAACATCAAATATCTATCTATGTGAACTGCGTTTTATTCATATGCCTCTTCATGCGTCTAATCTGAATGCTTAAAATGACAGCAGTCGCTCAAGTCTACTAGGTCATGTTCTTTTTCCACTTTTAGTTATGTCGCTTATCAAGATAATCAGATACTGTTTGCATACTTGTTGATTATAATGGTTTCTGTGGTATGCTCATTTTTTATCCTTTGTTTTGTGGGACATTATGTGTATTCTCAATGTTAGACAATTGTCTCTTTTCCTTGTAGGAACTGCTTTGCTTACCATCTTGGAAAATGGAGAGAAGCTTTCTGGCATGATCCAGTTGAGGGAGTTACAAAATGTGCTTAGCCAGCAGCGATCAGGCACAGCCAACTCTTCGTCGTCTCAGTCTTATATTCACACCGCTGGTTCTCTATGGAACCTCATTCAGCTGGTTGGTGAGAAAGCTCGCCGGAATACTGTTCTTTTAATGGATCGAGATAATGCTGAAGTATTCTATAGTAAAGTTTCTGACATAGAGGAATTCTTCTATTGCTTGTCTCACTATCTTCAGTATGTAATTAATGGAGAGAATTCCTTTTTTATTCGGATGGAGCAAGCATTTGAATTAGCAAATGCTTGTACATTGTTAATTCAGAGTGCAATGCGCTATAGAGATGAGCACAAAAACTGGTATCCTTCTCCTGAGGGATTAACACCTTGGAACAGCCAGCCTGTTGTCCGGTCAGGTTTGTGGAGCGTAGCGGCTTTCATCATGCAGCTTTTAAAGGAATTAGGAGAAGTGGATATTTCAGGCAAATCTGAACTGTGGTCTCAATTTCAAGGCCTGACAGCTACTCTCTTGGACGCGTATACTGGTTCAATCACTGCTAAAATTGAACGTGGGGAAGAACGGAAAGGACTACTTGAAGAATACTGTCGACGAAGAGACGAGCTACTTGGTTCCATGTATGAATTTGCGAAAAGAATTGTGGAAGCTAAATACCAGGTACCTTTGTGTGGTATGGCATTGCCGACAATTTCTTTCTTATTAGAATATTTGCTTGTTTTGATGACCATGCCTTGTTTTTCATCTGATCCTTGTTTGGTCACTATATCATCATTCTTGGCTGTTTCTTTTTTGTCACGAGATGTACAAGATAGTAGATTATATTGTAAGGTATATGGACTTAGCTGCAACAAGGTGTTTTGCAGGAGAGGGGAGAGGGAGGAGGGGTTTTCTGTGGTTGTTTTTTCGGTTTTTTTTTGGGGGGGGGGGGGGGGGGGGGGGGGGGGGGGGGGGGGGGGGGGGGGGGGGGAGGGTGTAAATATGTTAGCAATAATTGTATGAGTTTGAAAACTTGCCGATTGACTGGTAAGTGGTTTTGCATGTCTTAGGTAGCTTGAGAATAGGAACCAACTTTTTTCTTGTCCATACTGATAGACCTGAGAATATGCTGCCTCTCGAAACTAGTTATAGAACATTTACCTCGTGAAGATATTCTATGAGGAGTTGCAAAACTGTAAAAAAATCAGAAATTGTCTGTTTTCCCCTTTTCTCATTTGGATTGTTATTGTAGCGTCTCATTCTCTCCCCCCACCCCCCCAACCACCCACCCCCCCCCCACACGCACACACAAATGTTCAGCTTCAAAGTGATTTTATGACACTTTCAGCTTTTATGTGTTATAAGTGAATCTGGTTTCTCGATGCACCCATATTGTTATCAGAGTAATGACATATCTACTTGTAATCTTTACTTTCCTTGATGCAGTTGATGATAGATTGCGGCGTTGCTTTGTTTCTCAATTTGTTGAATTTAGTTGAGTAACAGAACAAATAACCATGCTTTCTTTTTCTTTTTCTTTTTCTTTTTTTCTTTTTTCAGGAGTCATGTAAAGGTGTTGATGACAATGAAACAAAAGAATCTATATATAGAGAGGTTACTTCACCCATTCTTTTAATTGCTAAGCAGCATGAAGGCTATCAAACTTTGTGGCATATATGTTACGACCTTGGTGATACAGAACTCCTAAGAAACCTTATGGTATGAGAACATTCCTTTTATTCTGAATAATTATTTTGTAAGATTTTGCTCATTGATAGGATATTTAGACGCATAGACCAAAAAAACTAGAGTTCAAATCTCATGATCCAGCATTGGCACTCCTTTTCTCCTTTCAAGAATTGCTATTTGGTAGCTAAATGTGGCTTATTCAAATAATATTTTATGTATTTCAATACGCCGGGTCTTTTTAGTCTGATGTAATGTTATAATGCAGCATGTAGGGCCTCATGGAGGATTCAGTTACTATGTCTTTCAGCAGCTAAGCAAGAACCAACAGTATGCTAAGCTGTTAAGGCTTGGAGAGGAGTTCCAGGATGAGCTAGCAAATTTTCTCAAGGATCATAAAGATTTGCAGTGGCTTCATGAGATATTCTTAAATCAATTCTCCTCTGCTTCAGAAACTCTTCATGCCTCATCTTTGTTTGGCGGTGATGATTCTGCGTTGGTCAGCAAGGAAAATTTTGATCTTACAGAGGTGAAGAGATTGCCGTCTCTGGCTGAAAGAAGACGGTTACTTAATCTTTCCAAAATTTCAGCTATGGCAGGTTAGTTTTTTCTTCAATTATTAGTTGTTTAAAAGTAAATTGTAGCAACTATAGGGTAAAGTTTGTCAAAAGGCAGTAAAGAGGGCAAGTTTTGGTACAGCGATCAACCCAATTATATTCGTTCTTTTGGTTCAACAGAGTCAAGTTTATGACTGACTTTTGGATATAAAAATGGTTTAGTAGATGTGATATACACTCGTCTGGAGTCTGGGAGGTACCACTAACAATCGTGTGGGGTTTGGGATCGTCAGACGAGTGTTAGTTCTTTCTCTTTATTAGCATTAGTCGCTGATAAATTACACTTCTATGGAATAGGTAAAGATGTGGGTTTTGAAATGAAGATTGCCCGCATAGAAGCTGATCTGCAGATTCTTAAATTGCAGGTGACATTTCTTAAGAGTTTGATATATTCCTTGACGTAAACTTTTCCATTTCAATTTCAAAACTTAATTATAACATTCTGTTTATCTAATCACATTGCTTAGCTATCACCTCAATAATCTGACAAAAGCGATTTGAATTGAAAACAGGTATTGTCTGTTCTGATTTTCTTGGAGTGCTACATTAACTTTATATTTCTACAGAATTGTGTTCTAATTAGATTTTAGTTTCTGGAACTGCTACTTCATATTATATTTATATACACATGTAGATATTTGCCTACAACTGCATCCTGAAAATGTTATTTGGAACCCCCCCCCAAAAAAAGAAGGAAAAAAGCTTTGTCTTTTAGTGCTTCTCTTTGTTTTGTATACTCATGAGATGAGGTTGCTTATAAAGTGTAGATAGCTGCATTGGCCAGCCTATGAACTCTAGCATTAAAGTAGAAGGTGTTCTCGAGGCTTAAGACCAATTCCTGTGTAGTAACCTTTTTTTGGCATTCTTTACTACCATGTAAAACTGATCACAAGATTATGATGATTGGAGGTGATTGACAAGATTTCACTGGTTATCGGTTATTTGTTAGACATAGGCGTGAAAACTTGCCAACCTTTCCACCATACTCCAAGAGCCTTTTTGTGCTCATTCTTAACTGTTTGCATTAAGCTATGCAGTTAAAACTATATCTTGGATGACAACCTATACTAATTACTATTGAACTTTCTGTCATATTGGTTTCTGATGCCCGTCTTTGGAGATATGATAGAATGGTGGTGGTGGCTGGTTTGCTTTCTTTTGCAAAGCCACCTTATTCTCGTGTGCTGAGAACAAAAATTATATGTAAAAGGAAATAACAATATTATAATATTTAAATTCTGATATGTTAATGTACTGCTTAATGTCACGATGATAGTTGTTGCATGTTTGCCTTCTATTTTACAGGAAGAGATTGTCGCATACTTTGTAAACATTGGTGAAAAGGACATTAGTAAGCCACTGACTCCCACAGAACTGATAGAGATGTGCTTGAGAGGGGGCCGAGATATTTCTCTGAAAGTATTTGATGTGTTTGCTTGGACGAGCGCATCCTTCCGCTGTTCCAATGTAAGCACTCTGGAGGAGTGCTGGATGAATGCAGCCAACCAAGATGACTGGCTATCTATCTGCCAGGCATCGACTGTAGAAGGTTGGAGTGAGGAAGTCCTTTTAGAATCTCTTAGAGAAACGGTGCTCTTCAATGCTTCAAGTCGGTGTTATGGATCCGGAGCTGATATGATGTACGATGGTAGCTTCGAGGAGATACTGCCCCTTAGGAAAGAGCACGTGCAACTTCCGAGCCTAACTCTACACGGCACTAGTTCTTCTTCCGTGGAGGAAATCCTGATGAAGCATAAGGATTTCCCTGATGCAGGTAAGCTGATGCTGACTGCAGTCTTTATGGGCAAGGAAGGGAGCAATGTTGTAGCCGTAGCTGAGGATGCAGACATAATTCATGATGATACGTGATTCTACTGCTAACTTTTTTTTCTTGAACCCTCAGATTTTGTTTCCTTGCTAGTATAATGTTCAGTTTATATCATAGGTGATTTGGTTCTGTTGAGGCCTACACTGGTTTTAGCTTTTGTTGTTGCTGGCTAGTTCACACTCGCTGGTTTAGTAGCACAACTGGGCACTAAGAGAAAGCTCTGCATTTTGACAGCTGGATACGTGGAGAATTTTTACAGTGCTATGCTGTACATCAGAATGCTTAATGTCTAGCTGAGTTCTGTGATTTTGTCTCAAATCTGCGAATTTGTACCTTCTGTGCTTATGTTTTACTTTATAATTACTTTCTTTTTTAAGAATTTGGTTTGAAGTATGTAGTTGAATGGATGGATAGCTCGAAAAGAAGCGGTTCACAGATTGACCTTAAGGACTTGGTGCAGACAATAACTTCTCCCATGTGACACTGCAGTGGCATGTAGCGCACTGAACGAATACAGTATTGGTTACTGCATAGCTTCCTATGTACTGAGATTTTAGTGCTAAAGGTTTTCAGTTGATTGTTAGGCTTCACTGAACCTAGCTGGTTGAAGGCATGCATACTCTTTCCGGTCTCTGGAAAAAAGCAAAAAAAATGTTGGACAGGAAATTCGTATCTTGCACCAGAAGCATCTTCCTTTTAACTCCGGTACTCAAACACTTCTTTTTTTGTATCACACGCTAGGAATCTGATCCTCGCACAAATTTCCCTGTATCACACGCTCGGAATCTGATCCTCGCACAAATTTCCCTGTATCACACGCTCGGAATCTGATCCTCGCACAAGTTTTGCTTTAGATAGTCAAAGAACAATAAAAATCAACTACGTGCCAGCACACCTTTGGTGCTCGTGTGCTGGTGCAGCTCTATATAGGATCGAGTTACTTCAGATAAGATTAACTGATAATTAAACAATTAAAATGCAAGATCACAGCAACAGTGAGATTCGTTGCTGCAGGCTGCAGCTGCCGCGTCAAGCTGAAGCAAAGCAAAATATGAAGAAGCAAAGCAATATTCTTTAGGAAAAGTATAAACAGAGAGGCCCACCTTATGTAGAAGGTAGTAGCCGGTCTCTACCACAAGCAAGTTTCTCAGGGTCTAGGGAAAAATAAAAATGTTATCCCACAGCCCCAGGAACATGAGAGACCTTCTCTGGGCTTTGCGGATAATCCAGTCCGGAGACACAGAACTGGAGAGTATTTCCTTCTATCAGACCCAATCCACCTCGAACTCATATCAAGAAACAGAAAAATCAGTGAGCATCAACATTGCCAGAAACAGCAACAATACTCAATTTTTCTGTCGATTTTTGAGTGAGCTTGCCACGCAAAGGGGCAATTGGAAAAGTCTAACAAACTTGTCGTTTCATGGAGTGGAATGGCAGCAACAGCTGCAATTGCAAATCCTGTGCTCATGGCTGAGCAGCAACTCTAGTGTGAAGCAGCTTGAATTTCAAAAGAATACTTTTGGCACAGAAGATTATCCTAAGCTATCAGAAATGCTCAAAAGAAACACTACAATCAAGGTGATCATTTTCTCTGAGTGTAACCTTCAGTCTACTGGAGCAAGGCACCTTGCTTCTGCATTGGCAGAAAATGACACAGTGGAGGAATTGCAAATATGGGAGGACTCTGTTGGCTCGAAAGGTGCAGAAGAGCTTTCCCGAATGATTGAGATGAATTATGCACTGAAGTTACTGCTAATACTGGACAAGAATCCCGTCACCGCAACTCCCTTGATATCTGCAACGATAGCAAGGAATCGAACCATGGAATTGCACATATGGGGTAGAGAATCTATGGATAGCAAGCGCTTCAAAGTAGTCGAATTCATGCCTGAGACAAGCACACTTAGGATTTACAAAATTAACTCTTCAGGCTCCCAGAGAGTAGCTTGTGCCTTGGGATGGAACATAACAGTGGCCACCCTTGATATGACAGGCATCCCACTGAAATCAAAGTGGGCTAAAGAGTTTGGAGGGGTTTTAGAGCAAAACAAGAGCCTCAAAAGAGTTAAGCTATCAAGAACTTGTCTTAAAGACAAAGCTATAGTATACATAGGTGCTGGGCTTTTCAAGAACAAATCTTTAGAGAACTTATGGGTCGATGGGAATTGGTTCAGTGGAGTCGGGGTAGAGCATTTACTATGTCCTATCAGCAGGTTCTCACCACTGCAAAGCCAAGCCAATAACACCCTAAAATCATTAACTTTCGGGGGAGGGAAGACAAGAATAGGTAGATGTGGCCTAACAGCAATCCTGCGCTTGTTAGAGACGAATCAAAGCATGGCTCAATTAGTCATTTGTGAGGACAAAAGCATGAAACCAAATGATATCGCTAGAATCTTCAGAAGCTTGGAAAGGAATGCAACCATAAGGTTCCTTTCATTGACAGGTTGCACAGGAGTAGAAGGGGATATAGTCTTACAAACGATCATGGAAACATTGCAGGTCAATCCTTGGATTGAAAAAATTGATCTCAGTAGAACACCTTTGCAGATTGCGGGAAAGGCAGATGGAATATATGAGAAGCTGATACAAAATGGAGGACCGATTCCTGAAAATGACTTGCTAACTGATCTGCCTCAAACCATGCCTACATGCTGCCGATTATTCCTCTGTGGTCAAGAACTTGCAGGTAAGTTTTCACTACACTCGATTACCTTTCCTTATTTCTAGTCTCACATATGCTTGCATTATGATGTTAACAAATGGTAAACTATATCATGAAGAGCTCATACTAACCCTATTACTTCTGACATTGTGTAACCGAATTCTAGACATGAAACTCAGCTAATACATTTGTCTCATATCCTTGATTGAAAGAGATCTTTTGTTCACAAAAATAGGCTGGGCCATCATTACATGTAATAAAGCACTGAAATTGATGTGATAGCTGAATTAGTGCATGTCCATGCAGGAAAAACCACTCTTTGCAACTCCATTTATCACAACATGAATGCAACAAGCTTACCATACATGGATCGGATAAGAAGTCTAATAGAGCCAGTTGAGCAAATTGCAGGTACACCTGATATCAAGATAAGGACTATTCATGATGGTGACATGACAATTTCAATTTGGAACCTTGCTGGTCAGCACGAAAATTGTGCACTGCAGGATCTCATGTTTCCAGGTCATGGAAGTCCTTCCTTTTTTCTTATAATATCCAGCTTGTTCCGAAAGCCAGCAAATAGGGATCCAAAGAGCCCAACAGAGATCGAAGAAGACCTGCTATACTGGCTCAAGTTCATAGTCTCAAGTTCAAGGAGAACATTGTCACGAATGCTCCTACCACATGTCTCCGTAGTTCTCACTCACTCCGATAAAGTGTGCCAACTATCAGGAGACCTGCATTCAACTGTTGCTGCAATCCAAAGGCTAAGGGAAGATTTTCGCGATTACATCGATTTCTACCCAACAGTTTTCAGCGTGGATGCCAGATCATCAACTTCTGTAAGCAAAGTCACTCACCACATAAGAAAGATCAGCAGAACTATCTTGCAAAGAGCTCCTCAAGTTTACCAGTTCTGCAATGACCTAATAAATCATTTAAATGGCTGGCGCTCGAGGAACTATAGTAAACCCGTAATGAGATGGAATGAGTTTTGTGATCTATGCCAACTTAAAGTCCCAGCCGTTAGAATCAGATCAAGGCATGATAATATGGAGAAGCTGAATAATCAAAGGCGTGCACTAGCAAGTTCGCTGCACAATATGGGACAGATAATTTTCTTCGGGGATCTTGGTTTTCTAATCTTAGATTGTGAGTGGTTCTGCAGAAATGTGCTTAGCCAGCTTACAAACTTAGATGCAATAAGAATTACCCAAAATGGAAAAAATGGTTTCATCAGTAGGAAAGAATTGGAGAAAGTTATAAGACTAAGGTTGCAAAATCAGGTTTTTATAACTGGTCCAAAAGTTATTGACAATTTAGAAATTAATGATCTAATAAATATGATGCTGAAGCTAGAGTTGTGCTATGAACAAGATCCTGGCGATCCAAACACTCTACTTCTAGTACCAGGGATTCTACAGGAAACAAGAGGAAGAACACAAAAGTGGCAATTGAGCACTCCTGAGTGTGTTTATGTAGGAAGGCATTTAGAATGTGACGATTCAAGGCATATGTTTCTGACAAACAGCTTCTTTGCAAAACTACAGGTAACAAATTTTATGTCTATCCTATTTTACATATTCCATCAAGTCTTTTATCAGTTCCATTTAAAAGATCTAACCTGTTAAATAAAATATTGACCTAATCACAAGTTCTACATCAAGTCAGAAAATTACAAGCATGCATCTTTTTACCTCATTGTTGTATGTTTTCTTCAACCATTGTCAAACAAGCATATGACGAAAAGACCGTGGAGAAATGTACTTTAAAAGTTCTATTTGTATGATAACTATCTAGCCTATGCGAAAATAGCTTTTGCAGTACCAATAATATTTACTTTTACTTTCTTAAAATGTAATTCTATTTTTCTCATGCAAAACTCCGGTTCTTGAGAATCAACAACACATACAGCTTTTATGTAAGAACTTTCTTTTAAACTGTACAATACAGGTGATTCCCTGTGCGGTTTATTAAAGGAATTAAAAAAATACACAATATAAAGCCATATTTCTACACAAACACTACCTTGACGGTCAACAGCAAACCCAAAAACAACATAATTTAATAGAAAAAAAGTACAATCGAACAACTATCTAAATCAAAGTAAATCCTCACATCAGGCAAACAGCTCTATGCAAAATAAAAGCACACAAATGCTACACCACACATAAGCAAAACGACAAGCAACCACTCAATCCCAGAGTATTAGTAACTCATCTTTCATCTAACGTGCTATACTTTAACATTTAAAATCGCGTACAACAAATCAATGTTATGCAGGCCTGTAATCAAGACTATTAATCATGATTGTGACCAATCAAATGATGACCCTGTGGTTAACATCTGGGACCAAAAATAAGATTCTGACAGTACATGTGTTATCAAAATGTGGTTTTTATGACAAATTGTTATTAAAGACTTGGATCCCAGAGTATTACTAAGGTAAACATATAGATTCTATCAGAATCACTACTATTAGCTTGTTCAGCATTTCCAGCTAAGTTCATTTCTTAAAAAAAGTGAACAAAGAAGGCAGCATGCTAACTTTCTCTCTACTGCAAAAAAATCATTTTATCTTCTACTTACATTTTAGGTACACCTCTATAACAAAATTCTGCAGTCAACAAACCAACAAGGTGCAACCTACAACCTGGAGAAATACCTCATCTATGTAGTCATCAATGGAATCCATCTGAGAGTGGAGCTCGGAGGCCAGCTTGGCCACCATATCGACATTCTTGCATGTTCCACCAAAACCATCAGTGAGATCCTAAGGGTCTTCCACCAGCTCATTATCCCAACAATTCTAAGTCTGTGCCCGAGCATCACCTTCAATGAAAGCATTATAAGACCAGAATGCGTCAAGCACCTAATACCACCTAGATTTAGAAGAGCTCAGCATGTGCCTCTTCAACATCTAAAGCATATTCTACTTTCTTTGCCAGCAGATAGCATGTATGATTACCAACACACCTGGAGCTCAGTGGAAAACGATTGCAAACTTATCTTGAACTCGGCCTCTGATTATGGTAGAGATCTACTTTCGGATGAGGATATTCGAGAAGTACTACATCGACGTTATTACGATCTACATCATCTAGCTATTGAGCTTGCACTGCCTCAGGACAAATTGCATGAGCAAGAAAATAATGTTGCTGCTGTGGACGTAAATAGCCATGAACTAGACACTATTGAACCTTCCATATTGGGCATTGCCAAGGGTGTTGAGATAGTCCTGCAGAGACTGAAGACTATAGAGCAAGGGATTAAGGACCTGAAACAAGAGATTCAGGGGTTGAGGTATTACGAGTATCACCTCCTGACTCAGCTTCACAATAAAGTGGATTACTTGGTAAACTACAATATCGAACTACAAGAACGAAAGGTGCCCCATATGTTTTATTTTGTGCAGGTTCAAGATTACTCGAAAAGGCTAGTTACAAGATTATTTTCTGGCATGACAGCATTAAGACTGCACATGTTGTGTGAGTTTCGAAGAGAGATGCACGTCGTGGATGACCAGATAGGATGTGACCTCATTCAAGTAGAGAACCAAACGGTCAAATGCTTGCTTCCTTATATGAGCAAGTTTATGAAATTGTTGACATTTGCCCTCAAGATAGGAGCACATTTTGTCGCGGGAATGGGGGAAATGATACCTGATCTCAGCAGGGAAGTTGCTCACCTACTGGACTCTACACTTGTTTATGGAGCCACAGCTGTCACTGCAGGGACTTTAGGAGCTGTGATGATTGGAAAAGTAGGAGGAAACAAAGTAAGAAGGAATTTTGACAATTCAACAGGTGATATTGCACAAGACATGAAAGCAGCTAGACAGTGGCTTGCAGATTTCTTGAAAGGCCAACGAATTACTACTGGGACAGACATAGCAGAGAGGTTTGGTTTATGGAGGGTGAGGTATAGGGACAGTGGGCAGATCGCATGGATTTGCAGGAGACACATTACAATGAGAGGAAACGAAGTTATTGGTGTACCTCTTTAAATCACCTTGCCCACACTGTCATGCATCATTAACTATAACCTACTGAAATGCACTTGAAAAATCTCCAAAAACTTCTCTCTCCTGACAGGGGAAAAGATTGTCCATACTACCTTTGCCTAAATAAATAACATAGTTATAAACTGGTCTGCTTGAATTGATCACTTTCTTGTATTTAGTGAACAAAAAATACATGCTTCCTATTTTATAGATAATCAAGTATACACAATCTAATACTTTTTAGCTAGATATCATTGTGCATTGACACTACTAATTGTGAGATAATGCAGTAAATGTTATGAACTTACGATGAATTATGCTTTTCCTCTTTAAGCTGTAAGATTATGGTGATTCTTTATGTAATTCATTAATAAGGTGATATAAATTAAAAAACACGAGTATGATGTATCAATTTAGTTAGTCACGATTCTATTCAGTCGTATTAAAGCAGCAATCATGAAGATGGAATTACTTTGTTATGTTTATTGCTTGTCAACTTCTATTAGTTCTAACTCCTAGTTTGGAATAAAAATGAACTTTTACAAATTGCTAGCTTTCTCGTACGATTTTCAATAATTTGAATGTATATCGTAGGAGAGTGATAAGAAGTAGAGTTCAACTTTATATAAGAAACATCTACTGGTCTGGTTCTTAAAATTTCCTATATTAATGATCATTCGACAAAGAAAGACTAAATTAACCTAAAGATTAACCAAGAGGGGAAGAATTTATTTTCAATGGTTTACTAAATGAACTTAGTTCTTGATCTTATGCAATTCTACCAAGTATCTCTTTGGCTCTGCTGCTACTTTTTCACTTCCAACCATACTGATCATCTTTAGTAAAGCTTTTGGCAATAAGAATTCTGAAGCTTCGATTACGGTGAACCTACGGATCTCTCACCATCAGCTTGGCCACCTCTTGCAGATCTTCTAACTTACATCAGAACTAAGACTCAAATAGGGATGGCCACAATTTGACTTATCGTAAGCTGTACATGGATCTGCTTAGGTGATTGGGTGGTACCCCCATACCTATAATTGCCAGATTCAATACTATCCAGATTATGTATTGAGAATTACAAACACGCCACAAATAGAACCCATGGAAATGCAATACTAAAGTAATTATGAAAATGTGGGCATCTAAGAGATAAGATAATAAAGGCGAACACCAATGAATGATGTTAATAACCATAAATGATTAAGACATACACATGGATATAGAGATCTAAACATATTTTTCTAAAAAATACATAACCAAGAGTAACAAACACAGTTTATTCACTCTTCTATTGAAAAACTCTAGATTGATGGTCAAGGCATAGGGATGTGCTGTAGGAGCAACGAAAGGTAACTAGGCCATCAATGTATATGCACAAAAACAAGAATGTAAAGTATTGAAAAGAGCTGCTAAGATTTCATACAATCACAGTAATTTCATGCTGGCGACGATAGGCTTCTGCAGAAGCAGTCCCCATATCAATTGATCCATGTCCTCGGGAAGAAACTTTCGGATTTTGTGCATTTAGCCCACAACTGTATGATCCCTCATCAAAATTCGGTGGATCACTGCTCGAATGCGAAATGCTACATTTAACTTCCGAATGGTGGAAAATTTTTGTGAAGATTATCAGCCAGAAATCATCAACATTGTGTGCATGCACAAATGTGTATTTGTTAATCATTAACCCCTACATTATTTGCTCACACAATGAGTGGACTGATTTTGCATTCATACGATGAGCGGAATGATTTTGCATTTATATAAAAGCAGCAGATATATCTTCAATTCCTTCTTATTTTCTTGCAGAAAGAAAAATGAATGGGATGGAAGAGGTAAATTCCCACGTGCAGCTTCGTCATACGTGCAAATTGACATCACCCCCCCCCACCCAAAAAAAAAAGAAAAAGAATAATCATGTATCTGGTCACCAAATTTCCTCCCGGATTTCAATTTTGCCAGTAAAGATTGTAACAATTTACTCTACTCTCTTAAAAAGTGCCACATCAGAACCGTAATCAAACTCTCCTATGTTAAAACCAAAGTGCTAAGGATGAAATTGAAACAGAGATCCAATTTTGGGGCTGAAAATGAAAGGAGTATATTGAAACCCTACATTGGAGTATAAATGGGACCAAACCTTTGCGGACTAAATTGTCACATGTGAAACTCTTGACGATGTAATTGAAATCCAGGTCAAGCTTTGGGGGCTAACTATGTGATTAGTCCAAGCGAAATAAGGAATCTAAAAGTACTGGAAGGAAAGAAGAAAACGACAGGAAACAGAAGAAATAGATGGATACGTGATCGGCCTTGGGAAGGGGGTCGTCTCCTTCGTCGCGAGGGCGAGAGGTGGGAGAGATAAGCTTTGGGTCCGTGGGTGGTGGTTGCTCGGCGACAGGGCGCTCGTTCTGAGTGGCCTTGGTTTCCGGATTCCAGTAACAGAGGTAGCCGGTGCTTCCGTCGACGAGAGCCCTCCACGGCTTGGGAAGTGTGGGGTCTGAGGGAGCGTACCGCGGGCCACTCCCCTTCCCCCCGTCGAACCGGAAGAAGCCGTCCCCTTCCTTCCCAGCAGCAGCAGCAGGAGCAACAGCAAGAGCAACAGCAACAACAACAACAACAACAACAACAACAACAACGGACCCTCTTAAAGACCCAAGGGAATGCAGGAAAGCTAGAAACTTAAAAAAGGGACGAATTTGGCGTTGGAGAAAGACAATGTAAGAGTTCAATCCTTACCTTCGCTTCCGCTTTCGCTTGTGATCAGGCAAGAGAAAAACCCTAGAGGCAGGGATCGAGACTCGAGAGAGAGCGAAAAAGGGAGACAAGAGCCGAGAGAGATGATGCCGAGGGAAGGGGGGGGGGGGGGGGGGGGGGGGGGGGGGGGGGGGGGGGGGGGGGGGGGGGGGGGGGGGGGGGGGGGGGGGGGGGGGGGGGGGGGGGGGGGGGGGGGGGGGGGGGGGGGGAGGGGGAGGGCTCTCGGACCCACTTTCTCCGCTCCTGCTCTCTCTCTCTCTCTCTCACCCCCAACCTCCCTCTTGCTCCCTCCCGCTCGTTTCGTCGTCCTCACCGTGGCCGATGGCGAAACCGGGAGTATTTTGGGCCTCCGTAGGACTATGGGCCTTCAATTAAAAAGGATCCGAGCTGGGTCAAATTTTTATGGGCCTATTTTTGGAAGTCTTCGCAATCGCGCTCAAGTTCAAGCCACCCAAAGTCTCGCATCACATTGGGCCTAGCTTCTTCTAATGGCCTGAATATCTATTATATTATAGCCCTACGGGCCTTTCAATCCAACTACGGTCGAAGTAGTTTGGGCCTATCTTTGAAAACTCCGAAGGGTATCCAGGATCAGTCTACCCTAATTATCGCATCTTTACAAAGTAAAACAATTTTTTTATGGTTGCACGATAATTGAAATTTAAACAATTTACAAATTACATAATTTATAGGACGAGGCCCCAGAAAATAGAGTGAGCGAAAGCATAAATAAATTAGTTTAACATTCTTGGAAAATTCACTTCGTTCTTTAAAAAATCACTTTAGTTCATCACATTCATATGCTCTTAAAGCATAGTTTTTCAATAATAGAAAGGAAATCAATTTAAGCATGTCTTACCGCTATCTCTGAAGATAAATTAGAGAAATAGAAAACGCCAAATTATATTTACTGGGCTTAATAATAACAGTTGATATATATAATAAGGCGACGGAACACAAAATTACCTATACAGCAGGTACATGATATGATTTTCATGGCATGTAATATTAAATACTGCAACTATACTATACTATACTATTGCGCATTAAACTACGATCCTAATTTTTTTTTCTTTTGTCGGACGAGTTCCTATAAAATTTGTCCTTTTGGATTTGCCAGACGTAGTCATTATTTTATATTAAATTTGAACATATCTACCAAATTCGCTTGAATTTGATCCACACATATAGGCTTACATATGAGATACACAAATTGCACAGTCAAAACTCTATGGGTGGATGTAAAGTGCCGACAAGTAATGCAATTGAGCATTTGTGAGGCGCGGGAACTTATGTAGATGAATATATGAATATTGAGAAGAGTCCTTCCTGGCATGCAACGATGCGAAGCAGTGAATTGGGCACTCGCTATGTTTGGGCACTAAGTTTGCATTTATGAGCCTGTGGGACTTCCAACTAGTATGGGCTAAATTCTAAAAAATGACAAGAACTTTCAGTCAAATATAGCAGTTCATTTTTGGATCAGGCCTATCTGTCTGCCATAATTCATATTTTTAGGCCTATAGGCGGTAGGCCTTTAGTTGAAAAAAAAAAAAAAAAAATTCAAAGGCCGGTCAAACTAATTTGGGCATAATTTTGAGGACCAAACTGGTGTTTACGTGCAGCTCAACCCAATACATTAAAGTTTATATTTGGATGTAGTCCACGTAAAGAATTACAAAGGGCCGAAGTGGACATGAATAGTGTAACACCGTCCATAGAATGTGCTGAGCTAGCTATAGCAAAGATTGAAATACGGGTAACCTAGACCCGAAATACTCTTGCAAAGGCCTGCAGGCCTAAAATTTATGAGGAACCTAATATTAAGCTTTGCAAGTGACACTTTCCATTTCGGGAGTATTAACGAGAGTTACTATTTCTGACTTTACCTAAAATGAAAAGTCCCACAATCTTACCGAAAACGAAAAATAGGCCAACCAGCGCAGGCCTTACCCGGCGTAGTAGGAAATTTTGACCCATAAAGCCCAAATATATACTAATCGAAACCCAAATATATATACCCGTATACATATATATTATACTGTACTATGTATATTATAGTGTACTGTATAGTATACTTTGTATATTATAGTGTACTACACTCCCTCAAATTTTTTTGTTGTGTTTTTTGACTGAGATCATTTTAACTTTTGTTTTTTGTAGTTTTTTTTTCTTCTGAGGTCGAGTGATTTTTGGTCAAATAAATTTAAATATATCAGAATCTAATATTAAAAAGAGAAAAAAGAAGTCAAGGGCTGTCAATGAAAATAAAAATAATTAAATGGTTTATTTCAAAAATGACTAATACTTGAGGGGGACTTCATGCATATTTACCTAGAAAAAAAGGGCTATGGTATAAAATGGTTTGTTGGCCCGAGTTGTTGTTGGGTGATGGGCCATCACACCTCCTCTTAGATGGAAGGGAAAATACTCCGGAGCCGGATCTAACTGAATGGGCCCGCACATTGATCACAGTAAAGTATCGGCTTAGAGAAGGCCTGGGCCATATCAGGCCCAGCTCCGATTGCCCTTATTACACCTAGTAATGGTTCTTTCCCTCATCGGTAAAATCCCTCATTGGTAACCCTCGTTAATAGCCCGAAAATAGGAAGTTTCACTTGCGAGCCGTATCTTGCCACTTTTTTTTTTTTCTATACATAACTTATATCAATATCTTCTAAAAGTAAAATATCTAATCTCCAAAATAAAATTAGTTTTAGAGTATATTTTATTAAACATATGAACGGGAGGGTGCAATTTTTAAATAAATGGCTAAGATTTAAAATTTTTTATGTACCATCAAAATTTCAAAAGTTTATTGTCTTTTATTTGTGTACAATCTGAATAAAAAGAAAAAAAAAAAAAAGACTTATGGTGAATCGTCCCATTTTGATATTACTACCTCAAAATTTTTCATTAAGGGGTTATCTCTCTTTTATTATTACTCCGCAGGAAAAAAAAAGAAAGAAAGAAAAAGAAATTTCGTTGCGTTTTTATTAAAAAAAGGAATTTTTTTTTTATATTTCTGGCCCCAGTAGTGAATCTTTTTATTTTGGGCTGTTCACCAGAGTTACTATTTTCGACTTTATCTGAAATAGAAAGCCCAGCAATTAGTACTGGGCCCAAGGCCGGCCCTTTGAAGCCCATTTTAACTTTATAGAGTTACATTTGGATTACGTCGGCCTTTATTGGACCATTTGCCTAAATGGGCCAGATCATTAATGTTCCGTTTTCGGTAAAATTGCGAAACTTTCCACTTTGGGTAAAGTCGGAAATAGGAACTCTCGTTAATTGCCCAAAATGAAAAGTTTCACTTGCCGGGCGTAGTTTGACTCTTTTTTTTTAACTTTTTTTTTTTTTTTTTTTTTGGGGTTAAGGCAAGGGATTTTTTTTTTCCATCTTAAGCGATAAAAAATAGTTAAAGTTGAAAAACAATCACCGGTGTTTTTTTTTTTTTTTTTGAGTAATAAAAAATAGTTAAATATGTAGAACATCAGAACTTTTTTTTTATTGAGTGAAAGAGACTATATCACTCAACTAAGCTCTACTTTTTTTGTTTTCTTTTTCTTTTTCTTCTTTTTTTCTTTATTGGTACGAAATTAGATACCAATAATGATACTAAAATACTCTAAATTGTTATTTGGGTGTTGAAATAAGTTATCTATTATTATCTATAATCGGTATACAAATATTTTTGTTGTGATTAAAAGCTCAGAATTGATAAAATGTCTAAAATAAAATAGCATATTTTCTCCACCAAATTAATTTTGGGAGCAATAGAACTCATGAAAAATAGTAAGTTCTTATAAAAATAACTTATTTGACATAAAAATTATCTAATAAAATGATAAAAATAACTCTGGCCAAAGCTCATCACTTGTAGTGTTGTGTATGTTTTTTAGTTTTAATTTTTCCTTTTTTTTCTCTCCGAATTTTATTTAAATTTATTGTGGGAATTTAAAATTTTTAATTTATCATCAAAATTTTAAAAGTTTATTGTCTTTTATTTGTGTACAATATGAATAAAAAAAAAGGAGAAAAAAAAAAGAAAAAGAAAACTTATGGTGAATCCTCCTATTTTGATATTGCTACTTCAAAATTTTCCATTAAACAGTTATCTCTCTTTTATTATTACTCCACAGGGAAAACAAAGAAAGAGAGAAAAAGAAATACCCTTGCATTTTTATTGAAAAAAGGAAATTTGTTTTGATATTTCTGGCTAGTGAAATTTCTATTTTGGGCTGCTCATGAGAGTTACTATTTTCGACTTTACCTGAAATAAAAAGCCCAATAATCCGTACTGGGCCTAAAGCCGGCCCGTAGAAGCCCATTTTATTTTTATCTTGTATTACGTAGTCCTTTATTGGACCAATTGCCTAAATGGGCCGGATCATTAACCTTCCGTAGTAAAATTGTAGAACTTTCCACTTTGGGTAAAGTCAGAAATAGTAACTCTCGTTAATTGCCCAAAATAGAAAGTTTCACTAGCGAGGCTGTTTTTTTACTCTTTTTTTTTTCCTTTTACTGGGTTAAGGCAAGGGATTTTCTTTAATTTTTTTTTTCATCTTGAGCAATAAAAAATAGTTAAATTTGACAAACACTCACCGGGTTTATGTATTTACTTATTTATTTTTTGCTTGAGTAATAAATAATAGCTATTATATGTAGAACATTCATCATAATTTTTTTTAATTGAGTTAAGAGGTTATATCACTCAACTAAGTCCTGTTTTTTTTTCCTTTTTCTTTTTTTTTTCTTTGTTGGTACGAAATTATATACCAATAATGATACTAAAATACTCTAAACTGTTATTTGGTTGTTGAAATAAGTTATCTATTATTATCTATAATGGGTATAAAAATATTTTTGTTGTTATTAAAAGCTCAGAATTGATAAAATATCTACGATAAAATAGCATATTTTCTCCACCTAATTAATTTTGGGAGCAATAGAACTCATGAAAAATATTAAGTTCTTATAAAAATAACTTGTTTGACATAAAATTTTTCTAATAAAATTTTGGCCAGCAAAAATAACGTGAAAAACGGTTGATCTAGCAAAAAATTATGACCCTCGGAAGTCGGGTCTTCGTATTTCAACCGTATCTTTGCCGTTAAGAGTCAGAACGGATCCCCAAAATAGCCGTTGCGTTTCTTTCTGAAAAACACACACAACGGCATATTATATGAGAAAATCCGATCGCCGGTTAGAAAATTATGGCTCCGAAAAATAGCGTCGAAACTATAACAAACTTTGATTTTATTTCCTTCTTTTTTTCTTCATTCTGGTTAGGCTTTTGTCTGATTTCTTTGCAGATAGGATTAAATTTGATATTGTGTACTTATTGGGCCGGTCTTAATTAGTAGCCATCCTTGTGTTAACTTCCGTTAAATTTCAAAATTATTTTACTACTTGATACTTTGTACTTTTTTTTTACTGGGAAATAGAAACTTCTGTTGATTTAACCGATCTAAATTTCAAATAGTTATAATTTTATTGTGTTGTTGTTTCCTTTAGCTCTATATAATTTTTTTTTTCCTCTCTTCCTTGATTGTTGGTTGGTTGAATACTACAACATTTTAGGGTCTAGTGTTTTTGGATTGGCGGTTTAGTTTTGGATTTGATGAGAAATTTAAGGGTTTCGTAGGCCTTGCTTGGGCTTCGGGCTTCGGGCTTCGGGCTTCGGGCTTCAGGCCTCTTTATTGCTTCGAAAGAGTTTTAGGAGTTGGGACCTTGGGCTTTAGGGGCTTCTGGTTTCGAGCCTTTCCAAGGCTGCGGGTCTCTTTAGGGCTTCAGGACGGGCTTTACGCTGGGCCCTTCATATGATTTTAACGAAAATAAAAAGAACAAGGAGTGAGGCGAAATGTGGGCCTGGTCAGGCCTATTACGAGAATCGGTGGCAGGAACTTTTACTGAAGACTAAGCCCGTTTGTGCAACTGAGCACTTTCGATCATCAGATTTAGCCCGGCCTGCAAAGATGACCAACTTAATCTATTCAAAAGGTCCATTTCACTAAATGGGTGTACGCATCGACTCGGGGAAATAGGTGAAGAACGGAGCCCTATGGAAAAATACGCCCAGAATGGGTATGGGTAAATCTGATGGGAGAGGATGACTAGGCCCAATATGATCACAAGTTTGATTTTTTGTATAAGGCTGGACTTGATCTATCTAAGAATATGATCTGATCCAAAGGCTCAGTAGCATCCTAATACAGGTTCGAATTAATTCATGTTGTAAAATACAAATTTGTACTACGGCATGATCACTGAGTTAGAAGTTTTTGTGGCATGAAACTTAATCGGTTCGATCGCAATAATGGTAATTATTTCATAATGTGGTGTTCCATTTTTTCATGTGGAGGAAGAGCACATTAATTTTGATGAAGGAAACCTTTTAAAATATAGCATAAGGTAAATTATTTTGAGCCCAAAATGAACACGTGCATTACAAAGAGGAAACAATTGGATGCATATATTACATTTCTTGCCGTGTAATGCCCACTCCTTTTCCTAGTTTGAAAATGACTATGATGGTTGGATGCAGAATGTTGAAGTGGAATGGATTGATGAACCGAGATCAAATCTGTGCCATAGATGTGACAAAAAATTTATGATACTGAAGCCGAGGCCCATTGTTTAATTTAGCTTTTACAACTCTAATGGGCTTCCCGAACTCTTTTACAATAAGAGACATTTCAACACTACAGATACCATATCATGCAATGATGACATGGACTGGGCCATTTCTCACTCGAAATGAAACTGAAGGTTATGGGCCTAATGGATAAACTCAGGTCGGTTTTCTTACTTTTGTATGGCTGGACTAGTTCTGTCACAAATTGCAGGCCTCTGTATAGGCCCAAGCCTGGGACGCTACAGGTTTCGGGCTTCACAGTGGACGGCCTGATCATGAACCGAGGATAGCTCAGGTCGGTTTCAATTCTTACACGGCCCGAAGTCCTTTCTTTTTCCCGTCTATATATATATATATTTTTTTTGTGGGAACTTCCAAGTTGAAAGAAAAAGGAAATAGGTAAAAATGCATGGAGGCCCCCTCAACATTTGGTCATTTCGGAATCGCCTTCAACTTTGAATGTGTGTTTTTTTTTTCCCTATTATTGTCATCTCCTTATATGTTGATTCTTTCTGAGTTCAAGTGATTTTGACCAGATAAATTTAAATGTGTCATGAATTTAATTTTTAATACAAAGGAAAAAAGAAGTCCAGGGGTCTCAATGTGAAGTAAAATAAATAAATGGTCTATATCACAAATGGCCACTACTTGAGTGGGCCTTCATGCAATTTTGCCGGAAAAAAAAACGAGCCTCTGGGCTGGGGTGGTACTGGGGCTCAGCCCAACCATGAAAGCAGTCAAACCTAGCCCAGTAGTAATAAGACGTTGGATTTGATTTAACGGGCCTGCACGTTGAGCCAATAAAATATGCACAAGCATATAACATGATTAAATGGGCCTGCACCTTAATGAATGAACTTTTCAACTTTCTATCAGGGTTGGTGTGCTTCATTTCTAATCAATCATGTATTTATATGTCTTTCATTCACGTTTAAATACATAAATATTTTATAAAAAATATATAATTTTTTTAGTTTACTCAATAAATATTTAACACATCACATGTGAGGAATGTTAGCAAATATCTACAAATAGATATTACATTTGGCTTTTTAGTTAATTTTTGGAAGTAAAATTAATTATCTCGTAGGTAAAATATCAAAAGCTAAATTACTTATTTATAATTTTCATGTGAAATAAGATATTTTTATAATTTTATTAGATAAGCTATATGTCAAATAAGTTATTTGTATAAGGACTTAGTATGTTTGGCGAGTTCTCTTGTTCCAAAAATAAATTTGGTGGAGGGAATATGCTATTTTATAAATATGCTATTTTATACTAGACATTTTATAAATTCTGAGCTTTTAATCACGACAAAAAAAAATATAAGTCGATTATAGATAATATTGGATAAATTATTTCAATACCCAAATAACAGTGTAGAGTACGTTGTATCATTAATTTCATACCGATAAAGTAAAAAGAAGAAAAAAAAAGAGAAAAAAAAGAAGGTCTTAGTTGAGTGTTATATCCTCTTTAACTCAATAAAAATAAAATGAAAGGAAAGTCCTGGTGAGTGTTCTCTATATTGAGCTATTTTTTATTACTCCAGCAAAAAAAAATAAAAATAAACTGACGAGTTTTCTACAAATTTAACTATTTTGGATTGCTCGAGAAAAAAAAAAGAAGAAGAAGAAGAAGAAAAGAAATATCTCTTGCCTTAACAAAAAAAAAAACAAGTAAAAAAAAGAAGAGGGCAAATTGAGCCTAGCAAGTGAAAGTTTCCATTTTGGTCGATTCCCGAGAGTTACTATTTCCGACTTTACCTAAAAAGGTAAGTTCCGCAATTTTACCGAAAGCAGAAGGTTAATGATCGGAGATGCGCCTGCTTGGGCCCATTAAGGCAAATAACAGAAGGTTAATAACAGCCCACGAAATCTATGATGGTAATGCTGCATAAATAATTTAGGCCTTAACGGGCCGAGCCAAGTACCACTACGGTTCTGCTTACACATTGTTTTCTATTTGTGCCATTTTGGATAACCTTAACGGGCTTTCCATTTTAGGTAAAGTCGAAAATAGTAGCTCTCGTGAATTACCCAAAATGGAAAGTTTCACTACAGAGGCCGAAAATATATAGAGGTCATAATTTTTTTTCCTTTTTTTTTATAAAAACGCATGGAAATTTATTTTTATTTTTCCTATTTCGGAGGAATAACAAAAGAGAGATAATCGCTTAATTTTGAGATAGCAATACCAAAATGAAAAGATGCACCACAAGTTTTTTTTTCTTTTTCTTTTTCTTTTTTTTTCATTTTAATCATATTGAACAAAAACAAAAGAGAGTGAACTTAAAAATTTTGATATTACAATTTCACTCTAACAGTGCATTTAAATTTGATCTAAATACTTGTTTTTTAATAGCATTTCTTTATACCTTTTATTAATTGGCACATTAAAAAGTAATAAAAATTTAGATGGCAAATTTAATTTTTTAAATTTAGTTGTCTATTTAAAAATTACACGCTTTAATTCACATGTTTGATAGAATATGTCCTAAAACGAGTCGAGGGGTCACAATGTAAAGTAAAATAATTTACATGTATCAATGTATCATGAATTCAAATATTTTTAAAAAAAAGAAAAAAAGAAGTCGAGGGATCTCAGTGTAAGGTAAAATAATTAAATTGACTATATCACAAATGGCCACTACTTGAGTGGGCCTTCATGCATTTTTGCCGAAAAAAAAACGAGTCTCTGGGCTGAGGTGGGTGATTGTGCTGAGTTGTTGTTGGATTATGGGCCATCACACCTCCTCTAAGATAGAAGGGCAAATACTGTGGGGCCCAGCCCAACCATGAAAGCAGTTAAGCCTAGCTCACTAATAATAAGGCGGTGGATTTGATTAAATAGGCCTGCACGTTTAGCCCATAAAAAATGGCCATGAATATAACATGATTAAATGGGCCTGCACCTTAATGAATGAAAACTTTTCAACTTCCTATGAGGGTTGGTGTGCTTCATCTCTAATCATGTTTCTTTCCTTCACGTTTAAATACATAAATATTTTATAAAAAGTAAAAAAAAGAAAAATACTCAAGAAATTTATACACATGGAATGTAAGGAATGTTAGCAAATATCTATAAATAGATATTATATTTGGCTTTTAAGTTAATTTTTGGGAGTAGAGTTAATTATCTCGTAGGTGAAATATCAAAAGCCAAATTGCTTATTTATAATTTTATCATATAATTTTCATGTGAAATAAGTTATTTTTATAATTTTATTAGATAAGCTTTATGTCAAATAAGTTATTTTCATAACTTTATTAGATAAGCTTTATGTCAAATAAATTATTTTTATAAGGACTTAGTATGTTTCACGAGTTCTCTTGTTCCAAAAAATAATTTGGTGGAGGAAATATGTTATTTTATACTAGACATTTTATCAATTTTGAGCTTTAAATCATGATAAAATATTTTATGTCGATTATAGTTAATATTGGATAAATTATTTCAACACCCAAATAACAGTTTAGAGTATGTGGTATCATTAATTCCATACGATATAGCCAAAAGAAGAAAAAGAAAAAGAAAAAGAAAGACTTAGTTGAAAGAAAAGTTCTAGTGCGTGTTTTCCATATTGAGCTATTTTTTATTACTACAGCAAAAAAACAAAAAAACAAACCGGTAAATTTTCTCCAAATTTAACTATTTTGGATTGCTCAAGTAAAAAAAAAGAAGAAGAAATATACTTTGCCTTAGCCAAAAAAAAAAAGGTAAAAAAAAGAAAAGGGCAAATTGTAAAACTTTCCATTTTGGGCGTTTCACGAGAGTTACTATTTCCGACTTTACCTAAAAAGGGAAGTTCCGCAATTTTTCCGGAAGGTTAATGATTGGAGATGGGCTTACTTTGGCCCGATAAAGCAAAATGGTCTAATAACAGCCCATAAAATTCGAGATGGTAATGCTGTATAAATAAAATGGGCCGCCGGCCCTGATTCCACTACGATTCTCCTTACACGTTGTATTATCTTTGGGCCATTTTTGATAAAATAAACGGGCTTTCCATTTTAGGTAAAGTCGAAAATAGTAACTCTCGTGAATTGCCCAAAATAGATAGTTTCACTACTGATGCCGGAAATATATACTGGTCATAGTTATTTTTTCTTTTCTTATAAAAGTGTATGGGAATTTCTTTTTCTTTTAATTTATTCCGGAGGAATAATAAAAAAGAGATAATCGCTTAATTTTGAGATAGCAATATCAAAATGGGACGGTTCACCATAAGTTATCTTTTTCTTTTTCTTTTTCCTTTTTAATCAGATTGTACCGAAATGAAAGAGAGTGAACTTTTAAAATTTTGATATTATAATTTTACTCTAACAATGCATTTAAATTTGATCTAAGTATTTTTTGGGTATAATTTAATAGCATTTCTTTGTGCTTTTTATTAATTGGGAGATTAGAAAATAATGAAAATTTAGATGGTATCGCTGTTCGGCCATTGTCGAGCTATTTTATCGTATGTGGGCACTGTTTTTATGCTTTTTCTGGGTTTGCGACTGGTCCTGTCGCAATGGTGTTGTGAGCACGGCCTCCGTGACGTCGTTACCTATCCGCTGGTGCTTGCGGAAGGTCGTGCGGATGTACGGATTGCTCGAACGGCCTTGTTTATTGCTCTTATGTATGTAATTGTTGCTTGTTTTGGGATTATGTTGATTGTGGCAGCGTTGTGACGCTGCGGGCAGCAAGGGCATGACCCTTGAGACCCTGTGGACTGGTTGTCCAACCCCTTCACCCTTCGCGGAGATTCGGATTCATTTTCGATGCATTTTTCGATGAATTAATCGGCGAAACGCGTGTTTTTAGTTGTGCGACTCACTCGCTGTTTTCGTGAGTGACTTGGTTTCGTCGTTTAGCCTCGTTGGCTGTTCCTCATCGCTGTCCCGAAGTTCCGAGGACAGCGGATGAGTGACGAAGGGTTCCGGTGTCAAATCGGCGCTTTTCGGGAACCCGGGAAGCCGTTTCGGGTGCGTTTGGTGTTCGTGGCACCCCGAGCTTGTGCTCGCTGTCCCATCACTTGGTTTTGTGTGTTCGGGGACAGCGAGGGACTTGGTTGGCTGTTCGGTACCTCTCTGTGGCTTAGTGTGGTTTCGGGATCGTCCCGGTGGGTTTTCGGGCGATCCGTCGGTTTCGGGATGTGAGAGCTTTGTGTTTAGCGTCGACTTGGTGGACCTTGATCCTGTGAGTCTTTTGTAGATCCTGTCGCGGTTCCCGAGAGCCGTCGGTGTTAGATTTGATCTTTCGGCAGGTGGGTACTTCGATAAGGAGTCGGTTCAGTGGACTACGGTGATACCTTTCTATCCCTTCTCTTGCATTTCAGTTATTAGTTAACTAGACTCCCGTTGACTCTACTTATATGTGCTTGGATAGTAGAGTAGTTGTGGTTTGCATGATTCTTGAGACGACCCAGTTGGTCGGTGGTGATCGCCTGTTGTTCCGAGCGATCCTCGTTGTGGTTTACCAGTTGCTTCACGGCTCGTTGCCGTTCTGTGGATTGAGCATTCGCATCGATCGTCACAGCTCCCTAGCACCTCACGTATGCCAACGATTTGATCCTCTGTACCGGGCATCTTTTTCGGAAAAGGGACGCGCGTATATGCCAACGGTTTGATCCTCCGCGTACCGGGCATCTTTTCGGAAAAGGGTCGCGTGTATCCGACCCGTGAGCCTCGACGCAGGGCGTCTGGTAGGTTTTGTGCCGTTGGTTGAACAGGTTGTGACAGTGCCAGGGATACGTCCCGGTGGCTATGATTGGGTTTACTTTGTGGTTATCTCCATTGATGCATATACTAGTTGCTTACAGTAGCATAGTTGTTCAGTTGTATGTCAGCCTCATACTTACTTGTGCTACTGTTTACCTTATCTACCTTTTGTTGACCCTCGTGCCGGTGTGTACACCTCGCCTTCGTCGGCTTGCGGTACCCACTGGGAGGGGAGACATGTTTACATGTTCTCACCCCCCGCCCTCGTTGTTGTTTTCAGGTGAGCAGGGTGGTGGGAGTCGGGACGTTGCGAGGCACGCCTAGATAGTAGCTCTAGAGGTTCCGACTTGTGAGGCTACTCCCCCAGATTTGATTATTACCCTTATCCTCTAGCAGTTAGTTGGATATGGTTCAGTTACACTGTGGTTGTTTTATCTAGCATGTTATATTTTGGATGATTGTCATGCATGCTTAGATCTCGTGATTTTGGTTTAGTATCCATGTGAGGATTGCATGCTTAGACTTTTGGATATTGATGCTGTAAGATCTATCCTTGTGCTTTATATCGCATATCTTGGATTTCTACCCCACGTGGTAGCATTTTCAAATAAAGGTTTTCGTGTGGGAAACAATTTTCAAGTAATATTCCGATCGATCGACTTTTGAGTTTTCAAAAGAGAGTTCTCGTGTGGAGAACGGTTTTCAAATGATTCTTGAATGCTTGATATTAGGATTTCAAAATAAAGCTTCTGGGTAAGAAGCAATTTTCTAGAATGATCTGTTGTTTGTGTATTGCATCATCCTTCGCCTAAGGACTTGCTTAGATTCATACAGGTTTAAGGACTGTTAGCTGTATGAATCTCTTGAGCTGTTGTGTTGTTGTGATGAATGAATGGTGGTTGTGATCCTGTTGTATGTTGTGTACGCCGTGCAAATACAGGGGAGGCTCTGTCCGTGTGTACAGTGGACCCTGTATTTGTGGCGGGTCTGTACGTGGCACGGGCTAGGCTTTCAAAAAAAAAAAATTTGGCATGTATTTCCGCATCTAAAACTAGCCCGGGGCGTGACAAAACCTTTTAACCCAGTTATAGCATTTTGGGTGGTGATTAGATCCAAAAGGTTAAGAGAGTTAAGCGTGTTAGGGTTAGAGTAGTCCTAAGATAGGTGAACCTCTACGAAGTGGGCGTCACAGTTGGTATTAGAGTCAATTACCAGCCAGAAATATGAAATAAGTTTTGGCTGAATTAGGTTATACAGTGCGCAGAGCGAGGTTCTCTGGCTGATGACTGTTGTGGGTGGAGCGCGGCTCCCTACAAGGACGGCTGAGGCTAGCGAGACGAGTCTCACATCGTCTGATACTTATGAGTGTGTCTAAGCCTAACGAGGACGTCAGAGGTTAAAGGGAGGACAATGTGAGACATCGGGATTTGAAATAGTCCTATATATAAGGTATAATAGGACTAGATCTTAACCCGACTATAGCATTTTGGATGGTGGTTACACCCAAGAGGTTAAGAGTTAAGTGTACTAGAGCTAGATTAGTCCTAGGAGGGGTAACCATCTGGGAAGTGGGGCATCACAATTTGAAAAAGGAGATATTTAAGAGTTAGTTGGGGGTTCAAAATTCAAATTGAATATAATATTTTAAGTTTCAAAATTGAATTTTGGAGTGGGGAGCGAGCTATAATTCATATCGTCCCGTTGGGTTAGCCTGGATCTAAACAGATTGGGCCTACTTTAATAAGGCACACTGGGCACAAGTGGTAGTATTTGTTGGGCTCAAATGATGCCAGGATTATTGAATAGACTTACAAATTTCAGCGGGCTTACATAAGGCCTACAGGCTTGCATTCACATGTGGCCTATTAAAGGGGTCTTTATCAATGATAAAATTTTCACTGGGCTCAAAAATATTAGGTGTAGCACTTTGAATTTCGGTGCGTTGCTTCGAACTTTACTAAATTTGAGAAAGTTCGGAAAGAGCCGATAATGGCTAGTGTGGAATTGAGTTCCGAAGGTTTTGGAACATTTTGGGTGCGAGTGGAAACCCAGAAATCGAAGATTTCGAAGAAAAGGACCAACCGGAGCAAAACTGCTCACGGGGTCCGGACCCTGGAAGCTGGGGTCCGGACAATGAAGTCCGCGGGCAGCTGCGGTCCGGACCCGGGCAGCTACGGTCCGGACCCGAGCCGATGTCCGAGATGGGGAACGTACGGGTTCCGGACCCGGGACTTGAGGTCCGGACCCGAGCCGCGTGCTAGGTTGGGGGTGCGTACGGGTTCCGGACACTGATGCCAAGGTCCGGACCCGGCCTGCGCACTGACCAGTCAACAGTGCGGGGTCCGGACCCCATTCGCAAGGTCCGGACCCGGCTGGTGCAGAATGCCCAGTGAGGGGTAATTTGGTAATTTTACGATGGAGGGGCTATATATTGAGAGACCTCTCCCCTCAATCCATCTTCATCTTCCTCACACTCCCTCTCCCTCTCCCTCACTTTCTCTCTCTAGAGATCTCTCCAAGGCTTGGAGAAGTGAAGGATTTGACCTTGGGAAAAGCTTCTAAGGTGGATTTGGAGCTTCTTGGTGCAAGAAGAAGCTTGGGAGCTAGGGCTTTGAGGTGAGTTCTTGTGATTTAGGGTTTAAACCTTGGATTCAATCCTTTAGCATGAGGTTTTTGGAGACCCTAGGCAATCTAAACCACAAAACGTGGGGATTGGCCAAGAGATTTTGTGGTTTCACATGCATGCATGTGAAACCTAAGTAGATTTGGAGCTTTTGCAATGAGAGGTTCTAAAAATATTTGGACCTTCGGAAATTGCAATTGAGGCCTAGGAAATCATGTTAGAACACATGATTTCACATGTTGAGTGGAATTTAGGGTTCGTAATGAGTAACGAACCGTTTTCTTGTAGAAGCTTGGGTTGAAACAAGAACTCAAGGCTTGGACACTTAGGAGCTTAAAGAATACAAGGATTCGAAAGCTCTCGAGGTGGGTTTGTGTTTACCGAAGTGATTAGATCACTTCCATGTCTAGGGTAAATATCCATTTAAAGATAAAATGGTATGTGTTGTGAACCCTAGAATTTGCATGTTGGCAAAGGTAAAAATCATGATAGGATGAACAATGAGATCCTATTGCATGATGTATATTTCAAGTATAATTCAAATATTAATACTTGTTGCATGGTTGCATGTATGGTTAAACCTAGTGTTATTGAACATAGGTTCGACATGAGGATTAAACCTAATGTTATTGAACATAGGTTGGACATGAGGATTAAACCTAGTGTTATTGAACATAGGTTTGACATGAGATTGGAACCTAGAGTCATGGAACCTAGGTTGATAATGAGAAAGTAAGCCTAGTGTTATTGAACGTAGGCGAGACTTAGTGACTTGAATCTAAGGTCATGAGACTTAGGTTGGCAAGTGAAAAACGTGAACAACGGGATGTGCGACGATTTTGCTATCCCGGGTAGGCGACGATTTCGCTACCATGCCATGAGTTGGCCGTATTGAGACGGGATGTGCGACGATTTTGCTATCCCGGGTAGGCGACGATTTCGCTACCATGCCATGAGTTGGCCGTACCGACACGGGATGAGCGACGAGTTTGCTATCCCGGGTAGGCGACGATTTCGCTACCTCGCCTTGAGTTGGCGGTGTCGAGAGGGGATGTGCGACGAGGTTGCTATCCCGGGTATGCGACGAGTTCGCTACCCATGCCATGCGGTGGCCGTGTTGAGACGGGGTATGCGACGATTTTGCTATCCCGAGTATGCGACGAGTTCGCTACTCGAACTAGGAGGTGACGAGTTCACTCCTTGAATGTTGGAAACCTTATGGTGAGACGGCGATTCCGAAACCATAAGTAAATGACAAGTAAATGAACTTAGTCATTGTGAGACATAGGATGAACCTAGGAGAGAATGATAAATTATATTTCATTTGGTTGCATCCTTTATATTTATTTACAAGGATGTAAATAATTGTTGCATAGTTATATGTGATCTAACTTATGCATATGGTGTTTCTTTGGACCTGGTGGGTCGAGCTTCTCTCTTGGGTGGCCTTACCCACTGGGAACTATGTTTATAGTTCTCACCCCACATTTTTCAGGTCCTTCCGCGTGTGAGGCGGCGGAGCGAGGCAAGAGTTTAGCTCTCTAGATAGCGGCCCTTCCATTTTGGTGACACATAGAGTGTACCCCTAGTTTTGGACTACGACAGCATAGGAGATTTTCATTATATGTATGAAATTGTATATTCCATTGAACGAACGAGGATTGAAATCCCATGAGAGCATTCTATTATGCCCAAAGAGTGCGAGATTGCCACGAGTACATGCTCAGATTCGAACGAACGAGGATTGAAACCCCATGAGAGCGTTCTATTACGCCCAAAGAGTGCGAGCTTGCCACGAGTACATGCTCAGATTCGAAACGAAACGAGGATTGAAACCCCATGAGAGCGTTTCTATTACGCCCTAAGAGTGCGAGCTTGCCACGAGTACATGCTCAGATTCGAACGAACGAGGGATTGAAACCCCATGAGAGCATTCTATTACGCCCTAAAGAGTGCGAGCTTGCCACGAGTACATGCTCAGATTCGAACGAACGAGGATTGAAAAACCCCATGAGAGCGTTCTATTACGCCCAAAGAGTGCGAGCTTGCCACGAGTACATGCTCAGATTCGAACGAACGAGGATTGAAACCCCATGAGAGCGTTCTATTACGCCCAAAGAGTGCGAGCTTGCCACGAGTACATGCTCAGATTCGAACAGAGGATTCAAACCCCATGAGAGCGTTCTATTACGCCTAAGAGAGTGCGAGGCTTGCCACGAGTACATGCTCAGATTCGAACGAACGAGGATTTTAACGCCCAAAGAGTGCGAGCTTGCCACGAGTACATGCTCACATTCGAACGAACGAGGATTGAAAACCCATGAGAGCGTTTTATTACGCCCAAAGAGTGCGAGCTTGCCACGAGTACATGCTCAGATTCGTACGAACTAGGATTGAAACCCCATGAGTGCGTTCTATTACGCCCAAAGAGTGCGAGCTTGCCACGAGTACATGCTCAGATTCGAACGAACGAGGATGGACCCCATGAGAGCGTTCTATTACGCCCAAAGAGTGCGATGCTTGCCACGAGTACATGCTCAGATTCGAACGAACGAGGATTGAAACCCCATGAAGAGCGTCTATTACGCCTAAGAGTGCGAGCTTGCCACGAGTACATGCTCAGATTCGAACGAACGAGGATTGAAACCCCATGAGAGCGTTCTATTACGCCCAAAGAGTGCGAGCTTGGCACGAGTACATGCTCAGATTCGAACGAACGAGGATTGAAACCCCATGAGAGCGTTCTATTACGCCCAAAGAGTGCTGTCTTGCCGCGAGTACATGCTCAGATTCGAACGAACGAGGATTGAAAGCCCCATAGAGCGTTCTATTACGCCCAAAGTGTGCGAGCTTGCCACGAGTACATGCTCAGATTCGAACGAACGAGGATTGAAACCCCATGAGAGCGTTCTATTACGCCCAAAGAGTGCGAGCTTGCCACGAGTACATGCTCAGATTCGAACGAACGAGGATGGAAACCCCATGAGAGCGTTCTATTACGCCTAAGAGTGCGAGCTTGCCACGAGTACATGCTCAGATTCGAAGGAACGAGGATTGAAACCCCATGAGAGCGTTCTATTACGCCCAAAGAGTGCGAGCTTGCCACGAGTACATGCTCAGATTCGAACGAACGAGGATTGAAACCCCATGAGAGCGTTCTATTACGCCCAAAGAGTGCGAGCTTGCCACGAGTACATGCTCAGATTCGAACGAACGAGGATTGAAACCCCATGAGAGCTTTCTATTACGCCCAAAGAGTGCGAGCTTGCCACGAGTACATGCTCAGATTCGAACGAAACGAGGATTGGAACCCCCATGAGAGCGTTCTATTGCCCAAGAGAGAGAGAGCTTGCCACGAGTACATGCTCAGATTCGAACGAACGAGGATTGAAACCCCATGAGAGCGTTCTATTGCGCCAAAGAGTGCGAGCTTGCCACGAGTACATGCTCAGATTCGAACGAACGAGGATTGAAACCCCATGAGAGCGTTCTATTGCGCCTAAGTGTGCGAGCTTGCCACGAGTACATGCTCAGATTCGAACGAACGAGGATTGAAACCCCATGAGAGCGTTCTATTACGCCCAAAGAGTGCGAGCTTGCCACGAGTACATGCTCAGATTCGAACGAACGAGGATTGAAACCCCATGAGAGCGTTCTATTACGCCCAAAGAGTGCGAGCTTGCCACGAGTACATGCTCAGATTCAAACGAACGAGGATTGAAACCCCATGAGAGCGTTCTATTACGCGCCAAAGAGTGCGAGAGCTTGCCACGAGTACATGCTCAGATTCGAACGAACGAGGATTGAAACCCCATGAGAGCGTTCTATTACGCCCAAAGAGTGCGAGCTTGCCACGAGTACATGCTCAGATTCGAACGAACGAGGATTGAAACCCATGAGAGCGTTCTATTAGCCCAAAGAGTGCGAGCTTGCCACGAGTACATGTTCAGATTCGAAACGAACGAGGATTGAAACCCCATGAGAGCGTTCTATTACTCCCAAAGAGTGCGAGCTTGCCACGAGTACATGCTCAGATTCGAACGAACGAGGAATGAAAAACCCCATGAGAGCGTTCTATTACGCCCAAAGAGTGCGAGCTTGCCACGAGTACATGCTCAGATTCGAACGAACGAGGATTGAAACCCCATGAGAGCGTTCTATTACGCCCAAAGAGTGCGAGCTTGCCACGAGTACATGCTCAGATTCGAACGAACGAGGATTGAAACCCCATGAGAGCGTTCTATTACGCCTAAGAGTGCGAGCTTGCCACGAGTACATGCTCAGATTCGAACGAACGAGGATTGAAACCCCATGAGAGCGTTCTATTACGCCCAAAGAGTGCGAGCTTGCCACGAGTACATGCTCAGATTCGAACGAACGAGGATTGAAACCCCATGAGAGCGTTCTATTGCGCCCAAAGAGTGCGAGCTTGCCACGAGTACATGCTCAGATTCGAACGAACGAGGATTGAAACCCCATGAGAGCGTTCTATTACGCCCAAAGACTGCGAGCTTGCCACGAAAGTACATGCTCAGATTCGAACGAACGAGAGTGAAACCCCATGAGAGCGTTCCATTACGCCTATGAGTGCGAGCTTGCCACGAGTACATGCTCAGATTCGAACGAAACGAGGATTTGAAACCCATGAGAGCGTTCTATTACGCCTAAGAGTGCGAGCTTGCCACGAGTACATGCTCAGATTCGAACGAACGAGGATTGAAACCCCATGAGAGCGTTCTATTACGCCCAAAGAGTGCGAGCTTGCCACGAGTAAATGCTCAGATTCGAACGAACGAGGATTGAAACCCCATGAGAGCGTTCCATTACGCTCAAAGAGTGCGAGCTAGCCACGAGTACATGCTCAGATTCGAACGAACGAGGATGGACCCCATGAGAGCGTTCTATTACGCCTAAGAGTGCGAGCTTGCCACGAGTACATGCTCAGATTCGAAGGAACGAGGATTGAAACCCCATGAGAGCGTTCTATTACGCCTAAGAGTGCGAGCTTGCCACGAGTACATGCTCAGATTCGAACGAACGAGGATTGAAACCCCATGAGAGCGTTCTATTACGCCCAAAGAGTGCGAGCTTGCCACGAGTACATGCTCAGATTCGAACGAACGAGGATTGAAAATCCATGAGAGCGTTCTATTACGCCCAAAGAGTGCGAGCTTGCCACGAGTACATGCTCAGATTCGAACGAACGAGGATTGAAACCCCATGAGAGCGTTCTATTACGCCCAAAGAGTGCGAGCTTGCCACGAGTACATGCTCAGATTCGAACGAACGAGGATTGAAACCCCATGAGAGCGTTCTATTACGCCTAAGAGTGCGAGCTTGCCACG
This sequence comes from Puya raimondii, assembly GCA_016920855.1. Taxonomy (NCBI): domain Eukaryota; kingdom Viridiplantae; phylum Streptophyta; class Magnoliopsida; order Poales; family Bromeliaceae; genus Puya; species Puya raimondii. Next base: position 47,163,401 of record JABWPP010000050.1, on the reverse strand, counting down.
AGTACATGCTCAGAACGAACGACGGATTCGCGAGCTTGCCACACGAAATTCGAACGAACGAGGATTGAAACCCCATGAGAGCGTTCTATTACGCCCAAAGAGTGCGAGCTTGCCACGAGTACATGCTCAGATTCGAACGAACGAGGATTGAAACCCCATGAGAGCGTTCTATTACGCCCAAAGAGTGCGAGCTTGCCACGAGTACATGCTCAGATTCGAACGAACGAGGATTGAAACCCCATGAGAGCGTTCTATTACGCCCAAAGAGTGCGAGCTTGCCACGAGTACATGCTCAGATTCGAACGAACGAGGATTGGAACCCCATGAGAGCTTTCTATTGCGCCTAAGAGTGCGAGCTTGCCACGAGTACATGCTTAGATTCGAACGAACGAGGATTGGAACCCCATGAGAGCGTTCTATTACCCCTAAGAGTGCGAGCTTGCCACGAGTACATGCTCAGATTCGAACGAACGAGGATTGGAACCCCATGAGAGCTTTCTATTATGCCCAAAGAGTGCGAGCTTGCCACGAGTACATGCTCAGATTCGAACGAACGAGGATTGGAACCCCATGAGAGCTTTCTATTGCGCCTAAGAGTGCGAGCTTGCCACGAGTACATGCTCAGATTCGAACGAACGAGGATTGAAATCCCATGAGAGCGTTCTATTACGCTCAAAGAGTGCGAGCTTGCCACGAGTACATGCTCAGATTCGAACGAACGAGGATTGGAACCCCGAGAGAGCTTTCTATTGCGCCTAAGAGTGCGAGCTTGCCACGAGTACATGCTCATATTTGAACGAACGAGGATTGAAACCCCATGAGAGCATTGTATCACGCCCAAAGTGTGCGAGCTTACCACGAGTACATGCTCAGATTCGAACGAACGAGCATTGAAACCTCATGAGAGCGTTCTATTACGCCCAAAGTGTGCGAGCTTGCCACGAGTACATGCTCAGATTCGTACGAACAAGGATTGGAACCCCGAGAGAGCTTTCTATTGCGCCTAAGAGTGCGAGCTTGCCACGAGTACATGCTCATATTCGAACGAACGAGGACTGAAATCCCATCAGAGCGTTCTATTACGCCCAAAGAGTGCGAGCTTGCCACGAGTACATGCTCAGATTCGAACGAATGAGGATTGAAACCCCGTGAGAGCGTTCTATTACGCCAAAGAGTGCGTGCTTGCCACGAGTGCATGCTCAGATTCGAACGAACGAGGATGGAAACCCCATGAGAGCGTTCTACTACGCCTAAGTGTGCGAGCTTGCCACGAGTACATGCTCAGATTCGAACGAACGAGGATTGAAACCCCATGAGAGCATTCTATTACGCCCTAAGAGTGCGAGATTGCCACGAGTACATGCTCAGATTCGAACGATCGAGCATTGAAACCCCATAAGAGCGTTCTTTTACGCCCAAAGAGTGTGAGCTTGCCACGAGTACATGCTCAGATTCGAACGAACGAGGATTGAAACCCCATGAGAGCGTTCTATTGCGCCTAAGAGTGCGAGCTTGCCACGAATACATGCTCAGATTCGAACGAACGAGGATTGGAACCCCATGAGAGCGTTCCATTACGCCCAAAGAGTGCGAGCTTGCCACGAGTGCATGCTCAGATTCGAACGAACGAGGATTCAAACCCCATGAGAGCGTTCTATTACGCCTAAGAGTGCGAGGTTTCCACGAGTACATGCTCAGATTCGAACGAACGAGGATTTTACGCCCAAAGAGTGCGAGCTTGCCACGAGTACATGTTCACATTCGAACGAACGAGCATTGAAACCCTATGAGAGCGTGCTATTACGCTCAAAGAGTGCGAGCTTGCCATGAGTCGATGCTCAGATTCGAACGAACGAGGAGTGAAACCCCATGAGTGCGTTCTATTACGCCCAAAGAGTGCATGCTTGCCACGAGTACATGCTCAGATTTGAACGAATCATTTGTGGCGAAAATCATTTGCCTCGGGAGTGTGGGCAGCAGCAAGGAAGATGTTTCCGGTGCGGGCAAGCGGGGCATATGTGGCGTGATTGCCCGAGAGGTGGATCTCCGGCCCCGTCATCTGCTTCTATTCCATCGGCTCCTAGGCAGTTTGCGGGAGCTCCGTCTACTATGTCATCTGGGTGAACTCTGATGTCGCGTCCAGTTGAGGGATCTCGATCGGTGCCCAGTGACCGTGCGTTTGCGGCTCAAGTGGAGGAACCTGGCGTCGTCGACGACGTGGTGGCAGGTATTGTGTTAGTGCATGGAATTCGATGTCGCGCTTTATTTGACACGGGTGCGTTGCATTCATTCATAAGTAGGACGTTTGCAATTACACATGGCATCGATATGGTAGAAAATGTGCGGGCTAGTTTGGTTCAAGCCCCGGATCACACATTTTGCGTCACGGACATGTGTGTGGCATGTCCCGTGCGGATAGGTGATTGGATCATGTCGGTGGACTTATTAGTGTTGTGGCTATTGGAAGGGTTCGATCTTGTGCTAGGCATGGATTGGCTCTCAAAGTACTATGCAACCATCGATTGTGAAAGTAAGGTGGTGACATTTCGGGAACCTGGGCAAGAGGAGTTTGTCTACCAAGGGTGTAGGAGCTCGCTCTTTGCTATGACAGTGACCACGTCACGTGCAAGAAAATTGATTAATGCTGGTTGTGTGGCTTATTTGGCGACGGTGGTGTAGAGTCATAGAGAGGTTCCGGTGCTCGAGGATATCCCTGTGGTGCGAGAATTTCTGGATGTGTTTCCTGCGGAGTTGTCGGGAATGCCGCCGGATCGGGAAATCAAATTTGTGATAGAATTGGTTCCCGGGACTGCGCCAATCTCGAAGGCTCCGTATCGAATGGCATCGGCCGAGTTGAAAGAGTTGAAGTCTCAATTGCAAGATCTTCTTGATAATGGTTTCATCAAGCCAAGCGTATCGCCTTGGGAAGCCCCGATGCTATTTGTGAAAAAGAAGGACAGCTCGCTGCAACTTTGTATAGATTATCGCAAGCTGAACAAGGTCACCATTAAGAACAAGTACCCGTTACCTCATATAGATGATTTGTTTGATCAATTACAAGGGTCTCGGGTGTATTCTAAGATCGATCTTCAGTCGGGTATCACCAATTGAGGATCAAAAAGGAGGACGTGCACAAGACCGCGTTTCGCAGTCGTTATGGCCATTATGAATTCACGGTTATGCCATTTGGGCTCACAAATGCCTCGGCAGTATTCATGGATTTAAGGAACCGTGTCTTCAAGTCCTATCTTGACCGATTTGTCGTGGTGTTTATAGACGACGTCTTGGTCTATTCCCGTAGCGATGAAGAGCATGAAGAACACTTGAGGATTGTGCTCCAAGTCCTTCGAGAGGAGAAACTCTATGCGAAGCTGAAGAAATGTGATTTTTGGCTTCGGAAAGTCGCCTTCTTGTGTCATGTTATATCGGAGGCATATATGTCGACCCGGAAAAAGTTGAGGCAATTAAGGATTGGCCTCGCCCGACAAATATTGCGGAGGTACGGAGTTTCCTTGGCCTTGCGGGCTACTACCGGCAGTTTGTGGAGGGGTTCGCGAAAATAACCATTCCACTAACGCGCCTCACCCACAAGGGAGCCAAGATCGCTTCGAGCAGCAAGTGCGAGAAAAGCTTCGCGGAGTTGAAAGAAAGGTTAACTACGGCTCTGGTTCTCGCCCTACCAGTTTCGGGGGAGAGTTTTGTGATGTATAGTGATGCATCACAGAATGGTCTGGGGTGTGTTTTGATGCAAGGCGGGAAAGTCATAGCTTATGCTTCTCGTCAACTCAAGAGCTACGAGAAGAACTATCCCACCCATGACCTTGAGCTTGCGGCGGTGGTCTTCGCCCTGAAGCTGTGGAGGCATTATCTTTATGGCGAGCATTGCGAGATCTACACGGATCATAAAAGCCTTAAGTATCTGTTCACATAGAAGGAGTTAAACCTGAGGCAGCGCAGATGGTTAGAATTGCTAAAAGATTATGATGTGATCATTTTGTACCACCCGAGAAAAGCCAACGTGATGGCGGATGCGCTGAGTAGAAAGTCGGTGGAGAATCTCGCAATGATGATTACGAGCCAACCGCCGTTGCTTGAAGAGATGCGGTGACTTGATTTGGAGGTTGTAGCTCCGGACGCCCCTACTGTACTTACTACACTTGTTGTCCAACCGACCTTGTTGGAGAAAATCAAAGATCGACAGTCTTTGGACTTGGATCTCCAAAAGGTGCGGCATGATGTTGAGGGTGGGTGTGCCGGTGACTTTAGTATTGGTGCCGATTGTGCACTTCGGTTTCGAAACCAGTTGTGTGTGCCGAGTGATGAGGATATTCGGGGAGAGATTGTACGTGAAGCTCATCAATCCCCCTATAGCATTCATCTGGGTGGCACTAAGATGTACAAGGACCTCAAAATGCATTATTGGTGGCCCGGGATGAAGAAGGATGTTGGACGCCACGTTGCACAATGTCTTGTGTACCAACAAGTCAAAGCGGAACACCGACTTCCGGCGGGGACGCTTCAAAGTTTACCAATACCCATTTGAAAGTGGGAGAATGTGGCGATGGACTTCATCGTAGGGTTGCCCCGTTCACACGGGGGTCACGACGCCATTTGGGTGGTGGTGGATCGTTTAACGAAGTCGGCTCACATCCACACCACTTGGTCCGGGAATAAGCTAGCACAAGTGTATCTCTACGAGATCGTGCGGCTACACGGTGTTCCGGTGTCTATTTTATCGGATCGGGACCCGCGGTTTGCATCTCACTTTTGGAAGAGCTTACATGATGCTCTTGGTATACGGCTCGACTTTAGCACTGCATTTCATCCTCAAAGTGATGGGCAATCGGAGAGGATAATTCAAATCCTTGAGGATATGCTTCGAGCTTGTGTGCTTGATTACAAGGGGGGATGGCATCTTCACTTACCGATGGCCGAATTCGCATACAACAATAGCTACCGGGCAAGTATTGGGATGGCACCGTTTGAAGCTCTCTACGGATGAAAGTGCTGATCTCCTATACATTGGAGTGAAGTTGGCGAGCGGGTCATTTTGGGCCCGGATGTGTTACAAGAGGCTGAGGAAAAGGTCCGTCTTGCTCGCCAAAGATTGTTGACGGCGCAAGCACGACAAAGGTGTTATGCGGATAGGCGCCGCCGAGAGCTTGAGTTCGCGGTGGGGGACCGCGTCTTTTTGAAGGTGTCTCCCATGCGTGGAGTAAAGAGATTTGGAGTCTGGGGAAAGTTAAGCCCCCGATACATTGGGCTATACGAGATTCTTGCACGAGTTGGTGTTGTGGCCTATCGGCTTGCATTGCCGCCAAAGCTTGCGGGAGTTCATGACATGTTTCACGTATCTACACTCCGCAAGTATATTCATGAGCCGTTGAAGCTTCAAGAGGACATGACGTATGAGGAGTTCCTATTTCGCATCCTCGCTCACGGAGTGAAGGAATTACGGAATCACACCATTCCGTATGTGAAAGTGCAATGGACCAATCACGATGAACGTGACGCTACATGGGAACTCAAGGATGTGATGCAAGAGCATTACCCACACCTCTTCGCCAAAGCAAACTACGGTATGGTTCTAAGTTTCACGGACGAAATTATTTTATGGGGGGAGAATGTAGTGTACTTTGTGTTGGTGCGCTCCCCCGAACTTTGGCCAAATAGGGCCAAGTGCGGATGAGTCGATGTTGCGGCCATTTGAGGGAGTTTAGAAGAACTCCAGATCAATTGGAGGTGAATTGGATGCTTGTTGGGAGTTATGGGAGTGAAACCATAAGTTTGGAAACAAAATTGAAGGAAAATGAGGTGTATTGCAATGAGGGGCAAAGTGGTAAATTGCTATTGGGATTGGGTGGTGAGGTGTACTCCAATGAGGGGCAAATTGGTAATTGCAATAACTTAGTGCTAAAGCAATTTCCTCTCATTCCCTTATTCACTTTCACCCCTCTCATGAGAAAAGCCCTCTCTCTCTCTAAACCCTTTTCCTCATATCTCTCCTTTTCTCTCTAGTGATCTCTCAAAGAAGAAGGGACTAGTAGGGAAAAGCTTGCTTGGAGGTGAAGCTTACCTCTTGTGCACATCAAGCTTGGAAAGAGCTTTTGATTAAGGTGAGTTTCTTACTGTTTGAGCTTAGGGTTTGGTTATGAGCTCTTTTTGTAGCTTCTTTGTAAACCCTAGATGATCCTAGCTTTGGATGATTATGTTGCACCGAGAAATTTCGGTGTTCTTGAAGTTATGTGAAGCCTAGGATTTTATTTGGGAATGTTTATAGATATGATAATTCTTGTGAACTTGATCTTGTATTCCCCTAATTGAAGAGTGAATCGACACGTTGAACCGCTCCGCTTGAGTTTTCGTCGAGTCTACGGCGACCAATTACGAGAAAACACCATTTTGGCTTCGTTTGCCGCAGTCGAGAGAAATCGATGCGGATAAATTGCGCAACTTGGTTTTTCCACTTCACGGCATCGACTCGAGGTGGGGGGTGCTATCCAAAGTAACCGAACTTCATTCTATGTCTAAGCGCCATTAATTGGTCATGTAGCACTACTGTAGCACCATTCATAGTAACTATGGTTGAGAATCATATGAGCTTATGGAATTAATAGTTATATGTTCTAGAATGAGAAATGGACTCTATATTTGCATGACATCATGATGCATGTATGTAGTATGACACCAATATGTATGTTGCATGTTGCCAAGTAGAGACATATTGTTGCATGAGATAAAGATGGACATATGCATGTTATGAGAATTCTAGATTTGAATGTGAACTAGATGTGGACATACATATACTTTGTGAAACACTAGAACTTACACGTAGTGGCATTAGTTGCGTAAACCTTGGGCACTAAAGAGAATTGAGTTAATTGCATATGTAGTTTGACGTTGAGTATCAAGCTAGTGTTGAGCATATCCTGACATGAGACTGATTGGGATTTGGTGAGGTCCTTAGGCGTTGTCCCACCGGTAGGTGGAAGGTCCTCAAGTTGGAGGGCAAATCATACTCACACAGTCTGTTGTTGGCTTGTGGAGATCACGACTCCCATGCCGTGAGCTCTGGAGTGTCACGTGAAAGCGGGTGTGAGGGCCCCAGGGAGCCCTCCCCGGCAGACGGTCACGGTGGCTGGCTTATAAGTGAAAGACCTCTTCCCCACGTGACTTAGTGTGGTGAGTTGTGGCTCGGCCTACGGGCAGGCCGGTGCAATTGGGTCAAGGCATGAATTATGAATTAAGTAGATAGCATTTCATACATAGTGCATCTAGTAGAACTTTGACATGTTGATATTGGTAAAGGCATAGTAGATACTATTGTAGCATGATATACATTGAGCAAGTAGACTTATTGTTGTTACTTACTACTTGTTTATTTCCTTATCATATTGACCCTTTCTTGTCTCTATGCCTTCTTAGACCTAGTGGGAAAGTCAGCGTGGTCGGTGGCCGAACCCACTGGAAACTTTATCTAGTTCTCACACCCTGTTTTGCAGAGCTTCCTCCGAGTACGTCGGCGCAGGACCGCGGCAAGGGCATAGCGCCCTAGGTAGTGGACTTCCCGTGTATAGCTCCATGTCCATGGTTGTTCATAGTTCATTTTGAGAAATGAAACTTGTTAAGGTTCATTTTGTAAGATGTATAAATGTAAAGAGTTGAAAGAATGTAAAGTGGATGCGTAAATATAATAATTGTAAAGATGAATACATGTAAAGTGTAAATGTTTAGTTGTTTAGTTAAGTTTACCTCTCTCGCATGTGTTGATGCCCTCGCGCATATTGTGTATTTGTTGAAATTCTTGGGTGAAATTCATTGTACATGATGTTGCTTACGTCTTGGGCGGACAGGAAAAACTCTATTCGTTCGGCGGTCTGTGTGCGGGTGCGCGCCGACCAAATTGGCGGCCTCGGGGCGCGACACTTCTGGTGGCCGGGTATAAAGTTGGATGTGGCTCAGCACGTGGCCCAATGCTTAGTGTGTCAGCAGGTGAAGGCTGAGCATCAGCGACCAGCAGGGAAGCTGCAACCCCTTCCAGTGCCTGTGTGGAAGTGAGCGCAGATTACTATAAATTTCGTTACCGGATTGCCTCGATCACAGTGGGGTCATGACGCGATCTGGGTCATTGTGGAACAATTGACGAAATCGGCCCACTTTCTGCCGGTGCATACTATTTGGTCCTGAGATCGACTAGCACAACTCTACCTCGACGAAATCATCTGGCTTCATGGGGTACCAATGTCGATCATGTCGGATCGGGACACTCGCTTCATATCCCAGTTCTGGAGGAGCTTACAACAGGCTCTGGGTACAAATCTGAAACTTCAGTACTACTTTCCACCCACAGAGCGATGGCCAGTCTGAGCGAGTCACCCAGACTCTCGAGGACATGCTTCGTGCGTGTGTCCTGGATTACAGTGAGGGGTGGTTCAAGTATCTGCCGCTAGTGGAGTTTGTCTACAATAACAGTTATTAAGCGAGCATCGAGATGGCGCTGTATGAGGCACTTTATGGGCGTCGATGTCGGTCCCCTATCTGATGGGACGATGTCGGTGAACGCCGGGTGATCGGGCCAAATTTGGTGGAGGACGCAGAAGTCAAGATTCGTATCACTAGAGAGCAGTTACTGACCGCACGGAGTCGACAGAGGAACTACGCGGACCAGCGACTGCGTGACCTGGAGTTTCAGGTCGGCGAGCATGCGTTGCTCAAGGTGTCGCCATCTAGGGGGATCAAGCGGTTCGGATTGCGGAACAAGCTTAGTCCACGGTTTGTTGGACCGTTTGAGATCCTGGAGCGTGTTGGTCCGGTGGCGTACAGGTTGGCCCTTCCTCCAAGTCTCGCCATGGTGCATAATGTGTTTCACGTGTCCATGTTTCGGAAGTATATTTCAGATCCGTCCCACGTCATCAGCCCGACGAATATCCAGCTGCGGGATGATCTGAGCTATGATGAGACTCCGATGCAGAATTTGGCACGTGAGGTGAAGCAACTACGGAATCAGATATTCTGTATGTAAAGGTGTAGTGGGAGAATCACGAGGAGCGCGAGGCTACATGGGAGCTTGAGTCTGATATGCGGGAGCGGTATCCGCATTTGTTTGCGGGGGCAGTGTAATCAAGTTTCGAGGACGAAACTTCTTGCAAGGGGGTGATGATGTAATATCTGAGACTTCGAAGTTTGAATTTGAATAAACAATTCAAAGTTAGAAATTCAAAATTCGAAATATATATATATATATATATATATACATACATATATATATATATATATACATACATATATATATATATATATATACATATATATATATATATATATATATATACATACATACATACATATATATATATATATATGTATGTATGTATGTATGTATATGTGTATATATGTATATATGTATATATATATGTATGTATATATGTATGTATATATATATATATATATATATATATGTATATATATATATATATATACATACATATACATATATATATATATATATATATATATACATACATATATATATATATATATATATATATATATATATATATGTAGTACACTGAATTTCAGTGCATCGTACCGAACTTCTACAAATTGTGGAGTTCCGGTGGGAAAGTAGCATGAGAGGCTACGTGAGCGGCTTCGGCCAAGTTTGGGACTTGTGCGAAGTGTTTTAGGCGCAAATGAGGTGCGAAAACGAACTTCGAAAAGTTAAAACTGCTGAACTTGTGAAGTCTGCAGTGGAGTCCGGTATGAAGATGTCCATACCGGTACTGAAGCGATTAGTACCGGTATGGAGTGTGGTATACCGGAATGTGAGGGCTGAATCCGAGAACCCAGCTCTCGGGTTTTGCGGAATTCCCCATGGTATACCGGAACTAACACCCGTATATCGGTATGCCAGTGCGAATACCGGTACGCAGTGCGCGAAATGCCAGCTTTGGCTGGTTGGAAGTGTTAATTGGTGAGAGGGGCAAAATGGTCTTTTCACACTCGAGGGGGTGTTAGAAAGGCAGGGATACCTTCCCTTCTCAGTCTTCTTCCTCCTCTACTTCTCCTCTCCACCTCTCTCACTTTTTCTCTCTAGAGATCTCTCCAAAACTTGGAGAAAATGGTGGATTGAGCTTGGAAAAGGCTTCCAAAGGGGAGAAGGGGCTTCTTGGTGCAAGTAGAAGCTTGGGAAACTCGTGACTAAGGTGAGTTCCTCATGGTTTGGGTTCAAACCTTGAAATTGATCTAGTATTTTGAGGTTTTTGGAAACCCTAGGCAATCTAAACCACAAAACGTGGAGATTGGCCAAGAGATTTTGAGGTTCTACATGCATGCATGTGAAACCTATGTGAAATGAGGATTTTTGCCATGGGAGGTTCTAAAAATATTTGAACCTTCGGGAATTGCAATTGAGGCATAGGAAATCATGTTAGAACAATTGATTTCTAGCATCGAGTTGATTTGTGGGTTCGTAATGAGTAACGAACCATTTTCTTGTAGAAGCTTGGGTTGAAGCAAGAATTCAAGACTTGGAGACTTGGGAGCTCAAAGAATTCAAGGAATTGGAAGCTCTTGAGGTGGGTTTGTGTTTACCGAAGTGATTAGGTCACTTCCATGTCTAGGGTAAATAACCATTTAAAGATAAAATGGTGTGTAAATGTGAAACCCTAGAACTTGCATGTTGGCAAAATAAGAATCATGATAGATAGAGCCATGAGCTCCTCTTGCATGTTAAGAAATTCAAGTATATTTCTATTATCTATACTTGTTATGTGATTGCATGTATGAATTGGAACCTAGTGTTGAAGAACATAGGTTGAAAAGTGCAAATGGAACCTAGTGTCATTGAACATAGGTTGGAACATGAGATTTGGAACCTAGTGTCATTGAACATAGGTTGGAACATGAGAATGGAACCTAGTGTCATGGAACATAGGTTGGAACATGAGATTGGAACCTAGTGTCATTGAACATAGGTTGGAACATGAGATTGGAACTTAGTGTTGAAAACATAGGTTGAAAAGTGCAAATGAAACCTAGTGTCACTGAACATAGGTTGGGACATGAGATTGGAACCTAGTGTCATTGAACATAGGTTGGAACATGAGATTGGAACCTAGTGTCATTGAACATAGGTTGGAACATGAGATTGGAACCTAGTGTCATGGAACCTAGGTTGAGAATGTAAAGTGAACCTAGTGTCATTGAACATAGGCGAGACTTAGTGACTTGAACCTAGGGCCATTGGACTTGGGTTGGCAAGTGTAAAACGTGAACATTGGGATATGCGACGATTTCGCTATCCCGGGTATGCGACGATTTCGCTATCCCGGGTATGCGACAATTTCGCTACCTGTGCCATGAGTTGGCGGTGACGGATTGGGATGTGCGACGATTTCGCTATCCCGGGTATGCGACGATTTCGCTACCCGTGCCATGAGTTGGCGGTGATAAATTAGGATATGCGATGATTTCGCTATCCCGGGTATGCGACGATTTCGCTACCCATGCCATGAGTTGGCGGTAATGAATTGGGATATGCGACGATTTCTCTATCCCGGGTATGCGACGATTTCGCTACCCGTGCCGTGAGTTAGCGATGATGAATAGGGATATGCGACGATTTCGCTATCCCGGGTATGCGACGATTTCGCTACCCGTGCCACGTGATGGCGGTGTTGAAATGGGGTATGCGACGATTTCGCTATCCCGGGTATGCGACGATTTCGCTACCCGAATACGGAGGTGACGATTTCACTCCTTGGACGTTGGAACTATTATGGTGATGCGGCGATTCCGAAACCATAAGTTAATGAAAAGTAGTTGAACTTGGTCAATGTGAAATATAGGATGAACCTAGGAAAAAATAAAAATGGACATTTTATTTGGTTGCATCCTTTATGTTTATTTACAAGCATGTAAATGTTTGTTGCATAGTTATTTGTGATCTAACTTATGCATATGGTGTTTCTTTGGACCTGGTGGGTCGAGCTTCTCTCTTGGGTGGCCTTACCCACTGGGAACTATGTTTATAGTTCTCACCCCACGTTTTTCAGGTCCTTCCACGAGTGAGGCGGCGGAGCGAGGCAAGGGTTTGGCTCTCTAGATAGCGGCCCTTCTATTTTGGTGATACATAGAGTTGTACCCCTAGTCTTGAACATTGATAGTATATGAGTTTTCATTAAATGTATGCAACTTGTATATTCCATAGTTTTGGAACTTGTTGTATGGAATAAAAATGAAAGAAAAGAAAATTTTGGGCATGTATAAATGTGCAAATGTAATGTAATAGAAGTAGAACTTCTTTATGTTGATGCTTTCCTTGTGCAACTCTTGTACTCCGTTCCTAGTTGGAACCTTGTGGATATGCTTGTGTTGTGACGCCTTGGGCGGGTAGAAGAGACTCTATCCGTTCGGCAGGTTTGGGGCATGCGCCCGTGCGGTTATCCTTTCCACCTAGTTGGTGTTAAAGGCCCGACGGGGCGTGACAATATATATATAAGTGGAGGCAAAGAGGGGATGAAATTCTTGCGAATCGGCGACTGTTTCTAACGAAACAAAAATGCTGATCTGATAGTCCGGTAGTGCCGGAGGTGCTGGTGCAATATGTTCGCAGATCCGTCAACCGATCGTCTGAATTTGCTCGAAGGTCAAGGAGGGGTCGATTGTGGGATCTTCGTAATTTCGAAAAAAACCTTAATATTTTATGCATTGTTTTGCGCAAAACCGAACGTGGAGGTACTACCGAGCATGTTGCGCTTACTTTGAGGGACTGAGAAAGAAATTTCAAATTTTGGCAGATTTATACGTAATTTTCCCTAACCTATATATTGCATACCTAGGGTTTCATGGTGAAAACCTAAACCCTAGCTCTCTCTTCCCTCCCATCCGAACCCTAGCCGCTGTAGGGTCCTCCTCAACCTGCGCAACCACCTCCCCGACTGCCGGCGACCATCCACGACTACCAGAACTCTCCTCTCCTCTCTCCCCCTCAACCTCTACATCTACCTTCTCCCTCGGATTGGCCGAGCCATCCCCGCTTCCGGCCGCACCACTTCAGGGACCTCGCTGCCGACCCCTCTGAGCCCGGCGACCACCATTCAACCTGCCCCGACGCCGCCGTGCATCGCCGCGCTGGGAGGAACTTGCGTGGACCCGAGTTAGGGCTCCTCGGTTGCGATCTTTAGATCGCCGTCACTGCCGCCTCACCGCCTGCGCCGTCGGCTTTGGAAGGCCTCTGGGGACCCCTGGCACCGACCCCAACTATCATCGGCCGCCACCATCGTCGGAATCAAGAAGCCCTAACCTGGGGGACTCTTGTTCTGGCCAGGGTTGTTGAACCACCACCGTCGCCGCCACCCGTCACCGGCCAGCGCGCGCACCGACGCCCCCTCACCAACCGCACCTACTTCCTGCCAGCGTGCATTTCGCCTTGCCGTCGGACCTCGGGCTGAACTCCCCCTACCCCAGCCAAGGTTGAGCTAGGGCTATTTTGAGCTGATCTCTCGTTTCCAGCCATCTGAGTGGCCGCCGATTCTCCAAAGGGTGAGCACGGTGACTCTGAGGTGTCGCTGACATCCGTGCTCACCCTTGTTGCTGTCAGAGAAACCCCGCTTGGCAAATCCGACCGTGTCACTCCCGGTGACCTTTCAAAGCAAGGCTCACGTAGCCTCGACGCGCTCCTCGGCCACCGTTCGTGCTTCGGACAGCGAGCACGAACTTTGGTGCATCAAGACCTATCAGCGAGTGCTACTGGTTGGTCTCGAAACTCTGTGGTGTTCGGTAACTCGGCAACCTTACATTTTGTACATTATTTTGCGCTTAGTTGGTTGTGCATGTGCTTTTCTATAATTTGAGCAGTGAGGGCTACCTTGGGCAGTGTAGGGTCACTGCTTGCGATCCTTAGACTGGTTGTCCAGAGTCCTGAGACCTTCGCGAAGCCCGATTTTGGTTTTGTTGTGTTTTCCGACAAAACCACCGGCAGAACGCGATTTTTAGCGAGAGGTTCACTTTTATTGATGTGAATGCCCCAGGTTTGTTGCCGAGCTTTGTCGGCTGGTTGCTCTCATTGTCTTGAGTGTTAAGAGACAACGGGTAAGCGGCGAAGGGTTCCAGCGCTGAAAATGGCATTCCTGGGAACCCGGAACAACACTAAATATTTTATTGTACTTCTATTTGTAGTGTACCAAGTTTAGATATACTATACTGAACTTTGGCCAAATTGGGCAAAGTACAGTTGAGAGATGATTTAGATGTGTTTGGAAATGAATTCCGAAGATTTCGGAATGATTAGAAGTGAATTAGAGCTCCAAGGAGCGAAAATGAGAATTTTTAAAAATTTCATTTTTGAGCTGCTGGACTCTCGGGTCCGAACCTTGACTTCAGGATCCGGACCTTGAAATAGGCCAGGGTATCAAAGTCCGGACCTTGATGTTGGATCCAAACCCTGGCTGTGAAAATTCTGAAACTGCTTACGCGGTCCGGACCTAGCTTCAGGATCCGGACCCTCCGCTCGCAGAATGCCCAGTTTAAGGATATTTTGGTAATTTTGGCTGAACCCATTGAAGGGAAACTTCAGCCTCTTTCTCCCCACACTTCCACACAAGAACAATACCCTCTCTCTCACTCTTTTCTCCCCCTCTAGAAACTCCTCCAATCCTTGGAGAAGAGAGGGATTGATCTTGGAGAAGGCTTTGGAAGTGACAAGCAAGCTTTTTGGAGTAAGAAGAAGCTTGGGGAGCTTGGGCTAGAGGTGAGTTCTTGGTGTTTTGAGTTAGGGTTTTGGGTTTGATCCTTTGTTTTGAGGTTTTAGGAAACCCTAAGCAAATCTAGACCACAAATGATAAAAATTTGCCATGAGTTTTGGAATTTTGCCATTATTTTGGAAAATCCTAGTTTAAGAGAGGGATTTTATTTTGGATGAGTCTAAAAATTATTTAACTCTTTAAAATTCTAATTGTAGGGTAGGAAATCATGTGGGACAACTTGATTTCATAAAATAAAATTATTTAAGGGTGCGAAAATGGTAACGAACTATTTTTCTTGCGTTAGGACAAGAAGCTTGGGGCTAAGCTTGTAGCACAAGGAAAAGGGACCTAATTGCAAGTGACTACAAGCAATTATGAGCTTTTGAGGTGGATTGCGCCTTACCGAAGTGATTAGGTCACTTTCATGTCTAGAGTGAAATATCTAAATTAAGATGTTTATGGTTGCATGTTAGTGAAATGGCTAGATGTGCATGTTAGAGGCATATGCTCAATGGATTACTTAATCTTACTACTTTGGTATGAGAGAGGATGCATGCATGTGATTGTATGTGAGTTTAAGGTTACTATCTATGATGAATGAATGAATGCATGTATGACTATTTGCATACCCATGTAATGGCTCCTAGATAAATGATTTCATGCATAACTCTTTTGCATACTTATTTCATGGCTCATGAATGGATGAATGCATGCATAATTGTTTGGTATACCTATGTTATGGACTAAATAGTTGATTGACTACTCTAGGGTCATTAGAGAACTCAACATATGAAAGTAGAAAACATAGTGCCAATGGAACATAGGTTGGAGAACTTAGTGGGTAGAACACCACTTGGACATGATCGACCTTAAACCTAGTAAGGTTAACATGTAGGGTGGAACGTATGGACCCTTAATGAGATCATAAAAGCAGCGATTCCGCTACCATTAAGGTCAGGGCAAATAAAGGGGATAGCGATTCTATGCCCCGCCACCCAATGAGCGCGGCGATTCCGCAACTTATGAATTGTGGCTAAGTGGTGCGGCGATTCCACTACCCAATGCCAAGATGAGAGCGGCGATTCCGCATTCGATTGACTCAGGTTGAGTCGGGCAACATGTAGTACCCCTGGTGTTCTTGAGCTGAAACTTGGGTTTTTCCTTTGTTCTTGGGATCCAATCTCTTGGGAGCTGGAATTACGAAGTGAAGATTGATCCTTCCACTTTCCTTGCTGGTTTGGAGGTCCTTCCCACTGGAATTGAGGATTCAAAGGTGAGTTCTAGCTCAGATTTTGAGTAATTGCTTAAGTGCTGAATTTTTGGGTCATTGATGGAAATTCTTGGATTTTTAGATCCAGATCCTTGTGAGGATCTTTGGAGAGGTTTTGGATTGTTCCATCACTGTTTTTGTGAGGTTTGTGACCCCTTTCTATGAGCTAGAATCGTTAGAATCCTTGAATTCTTGCTGTTTTTGAGTTTTGCTTAAGTGCTGAAACTTCTGGATCCATGTGCAGGAGGGTCCAGATGTTGACCTAATTCAGTGTTTAGGCTTTTTGGACATCGAGTCGAACTCCGATTTGGCTGAAATCTGGAGGGTTTGTTCTTGAACCTCTGCTGGTGAGTTGAGCCAAATTTCACTGCATTTGGACTTAGGATTTGAATTTTATCGCATGTTGATCACATGTGGGTTGTGCTGCCAGGCTGCAGTTCTGGGCTGATGTTCTGGGCGCCCAGAACAGTGCGCAGGTGGGTCCGAATCTCGAGGTTGCAGAGTTGAGCTCGATTTCAGCCGGTGTTGTTTGGAGGCCTTCCACTCGACTCCTAGCCGCTGTTGGATAGCTTTCGAGGTGGGTTGATGTTACCGAAATCGCCGGATTTCCTCCTAAGTATAGAGAGTGCAGCATGCTGTTTTATTATCTGTTAAATCATGTTAGTAGCTCGAATTCGTGAATTTGCATGTGTTTATATGAAATCTGAATTTGGAGCATAAATTGATAATTTATCGACATGACTTTACATGCTGAACTGGGAATTGACTTAGGAGAAAACTTGCGAACATACAACCGTCACTTTTCGAACTGTTATCAGATTTAGCTCTAGGAGCCGTTTCTGTTCCTGTATCACCGCTGTTAGTGCGAGGTGGATACTTAGTTCGTTATAGGACGAGTTTACGCTCGTGCTGGGGTGCCGAGCTTGTATTTACAGCAGGGTTAGACTGTTCTGTATTACCGGGTGCCGTCGGGGTTGACGGTGGACCCAGACTCTTGTTTTAGCTTCTGGTTGTGCTGAGGGCACGTGAGCTGAGAGTCTTTGACCCCTTTTGACCCTTTGTTCTTTGACTATAGCCTGCCGGAGCCTGTTTGTGCTCGACAGAGATACGCGTACTAACTCGGCTGGGTAGCTCCCCCGAGTGCCGCTCCGGAGTGAGGCCTCTTTTGCGTTGATGTCGCTACAGATTGTGGATCTGGTTTGGACCGGCTACCCTATTTGGAAGTGTGCGGTGTGGCTAGGCAGTTGGCTGGACGAGCCCGTTTGGGCGGTTCCGATAGATTGGGTCAGGGATGATTTCTCACTTTGGTGGTGCTTACTTGAGAGTTGACTTGGATAGTGGTAGGGTAGTGGCATGATAGCTGTAGAGTTTATTCCAGCTTACTTTGTTGTTCTTTACCTACCAGCTATACTGTTAGTCTCGTAGACTTAGTGGGTGGACCGTAGAGGTCGGTATCGGTACCCACTGAGGACTACTTCTTTTGATAGTAGTTCTCACACCCTTTGTTGCCACCTTTTTGCAGAGCCTTCTTCTGTTGCGGCTGCTGCGCCTGTTTCTGCGGATCGAGGTAAGGGAGTCGCGAGCTAGATCCCTACCTGTCCCTGTTGTCCCTAGAGGAGGACCCTACTGGAGATAGTTTATTTTGAGTTGTGCCATGTACATATACTGTGGATTTGTACCTATTTTGGTTGTGGTGGACCTGTTGTATTTTGGACTCTATATGTACAGGTGGCTTTTGTTATTAGTCTATTTTATTTCAGCTCTATATATCTCTTGTAGTGGCTTGTATGTTTGTTTACAGGTTAGCTATCGCTTCGTATACATAGACAAATCTATGTATACGGCGGATCTGTTGGCGAGCCCGGGGAAACGAGTAATCCGGGGCGTGACAGATTAAGTGGTATCAGAGCTTAGGAATAGGTCGTTGGGACTTAGTAAACCCTAGGCTATGGCAGACCTTAGGAATGCAAGACGTGAGAGACGTGACTTGCCGCGAAAGTCATCGATTTGACTGTTGAACTCATCCTTAAGTGGAGGGAGTGATCGAAGGCGTGTGTCCTTTCCTGTCGCGAACTTGCGTTGGCTGCAGACGACGTCAAGTAGCGAGGGAAAAGAGACGACCTTCTGGACTTTCGCTTGATTGGGTCTTGAGTTGTTTTGTGGTTGTTGACTGATCTGTGTGTTGCGCAGGTGAGCATGGCACCTCCCCGACACCGAGGTCGACCCCAGACGCGGGCTACCCCCGCGCCTTCTGTGGTGCCCGAGCAGGCGGAACCTAGTGCACCCCCTGATGTGAGTGAGCAGTTGAATGCGCTAGCCGAGTCAGGTAGGCAGCAGAGTGCACTTTTGCGGAGGATGTGTGATACCATTACTCACACGTGGAGTGCAGCACCTAGAGCGACGGAGTCGCAGGAGCCATCTCCTGCTGTTCCAGTGGACGTTCCAGCTGCAGCCGTACCCCCAGCAGCGGCAGTTCCGGCCGCACCGGTTGGCGACACTTCCCGGTCAGGTGGACAGATGTCGGAGGCTGAGCAGGAGCGGATGACCGAGAGACTGGCTCGTTTTTGTCGGTTTGATCCACCCCGTTTTGATGGTAGCCACATCGAGCCTTGGGTGGTGGAGGCCTGGGTAGGCGAGATGGAGAAGTTATTCGAGGATCTCTTCGTGCCAGAGCGGGAGCGGGTTCACTTGGCAGTTCACTGTCTGACAGGTGATGCACGCATCTGGTGGACGAGGACGAGATCGAGCAGGTCACTGGATGCGCTGCATTTGAGTTGGACCGAGTTCTGCGGGATGCTGTATGGGTCCTATTTCCCTAACAGCGTGAAACAGAAACTCGAGGAGGATTTGAAGAGTCTACTGCAGGGAGATCGCACAGTGCAGGAGTATACCCGGGAGTTTACCAGACTCCTGAACTGTGTTCCTTTTGCTGCGAGAGATGAGGCTCACAGAGTTTATTTGTTTGAGCGAGGATTGAGACAGGAGATATTTGTCTTAGTTCAGGCGCAGAGGTTGCAGACCTTGGACGCGTCGATCGAGCAGGCGCTATGGGTGGAGCGAGGAGCCTTGACGGCGAGTGAGCGGACGGCGGACGACCACTCTGAGTCAGGGTTTGGATAGGAAGCGCCCGACTCCGGAGGACGGGGGACAGACCAGCGGCAGACGCCCGCCGAGACCTCCACGATCACGTTCTCAGGGTCGTGGGTTTTCGGGGCGACAGAGGTCTGGTGGATCCCGTCAGCAGGGACGTCAGCAGAGGGCAGCACCGAGATGTGTCATCTGCGGAGGACCACATTGGCCTAGGCAGTGCGAGCAGCGAGAGGGCCGGTGTTTTGGGTGTGGTCAGTCCGGACATCTGTGGGCAGCTTGTCCCCGAGCAGCGTCGCCTGTACCATCGATCGCATCGGCACTCCCTGTTCATCAGCAGGCCTATGGAGCTCCACCGAGTCACAGCCAGATGGATCGGGCTTCTGTACCACGCCTGGGTGAGCGACGGCAGCAGGCGCAGAGCGGCAGAGTCTTTGCGGCTCAACTGGAGGACTCCACGGCGGCGGATCATGTGGTGGCAGGTATCATTTTAATTTCTGGCATTAGAGCTCGTGCATTATTTGATACCGGTGCATCACATTCTTTTGTTAGTCGAGCATTTGCATCCTTGCATGGGCTAGTGATAGGGTCGTTACCTTGCGCACGAGAGGTGCAGATTCCCGAGCACGTTTTGCGTGTGGAGGATTGTTGTCAAGCTTGCCCTGTGCAGCTTGGACCTTGGGTGATGCCCGCAGACCTGTTGGTCTTGGGGCGATTGCAGGATTTTGATGTAGTGCTCGGCATGGATTGGCTGACGCGCTACTTCGCGATGATCGACTGTAGCGAGAGGACCGTGACGTTTCGCGAGCCAGGCCAGGAGGAGTACGTGTATCGAGGCTGCAGGAGCACGTTGTTTGCGACGTGGATTTCGTCGGCACGAGCGAGACAGATGATGAGTCGAGGATGTATCGCATTTCTGGCGACTGTTGTGGAGGTATCTGCAGGGGCACCGGAGCTCGAGGACATCTCCGTAGTCCGCGAGTTCCCGGACGTGTTTCCCCCGGTGTTGACTGAGATGCCACCTGACAGGGAGGTCGAGTTTGTGATTGACGTAGTTCCAGGAACTGCACCAATCTCAAAGACACCCTACCGAATGGCACCGGCTGAGCTGAGAGAGCTTAAGGCGCAGCTTCAGGATTTGATGGATAAAGGGTTTGTGAGACCCAGTGTATCTCCTTGGGGAGCGCCGGTGTTATTCGTGAAGAAGAAGGATGGTTCACTTAGACTTTGTGTGGATTATCGAGAGTTGAATAAAGTGACCATCAAGAACAGGTATCCTTTGCCGCGCATTGATGATCTGTTTGATCAGCTGCAAGGATCTTGTGTCTTCTCGAAGATTGACTTGCAGTCTGGTTACCACCAATTGAAGGTGAAGGCCGAGGATATTCCCAAGACGGCTTTTAGGACCCGGTACGGGCATTATGAGTTTACGGTGATGCCGTTTGGATTGACTAATGCCCCTGCCGCGTTTATGGATTTGATGAACCGAGTGTTTAAGCCGTTCTTGGACCGGTTTGTAGTGGTGTTTATTGATGACATCTTGATCTACTCTCGGAGCGATGCTGAGCATGAGGAGCACTTGAGGCTTGTGCTGCAACTTTTGAGAGAGAAGAAGTTGTATGCTAAGCTGAAGAAGTGCGAGTTCTGGCTTCGAGAGGTAGCTTTCTTGGGCCATGTGATTTCGGCCACTGGAGTAGCGGTGTACCCGCAGAAGATTGAGACTGTGCGGGATTGGCCCAGACCGACGACGGTTACCGAGGTGAGGAGTTTTCTCGGGTTAGCTGGATATTACCGTCGATTTGTGGAAGGCTTTGCGAAGCTCTCCACACCCCTCACTCGTCTGACGAGGAAGGGGATTAGATTTGTTTGGAGTGCTGAATGCCAGCGTAGCTTTGAGGAGCTGAAGGAGAGACTGATGTCTGCTCCCATCCTTACCCTTCCTGTGATGGGGGAAGGATTTGTGATTTATAGTGATGCATCACACAGTGGCTTGGGATGTGTGTTGATGCAGTATGGTAGGGTAATTGCCTATGCCTCCCGGCAATTGAAGGATTATGAGAAGAATTATCCTACGCATGATTTGGAGCTGGCAGCTGTAGTGTTTGCACTGAAGCTGTGGCGGCACTATCTGTATGGTGAGCACTGTGAGATTTTTACAAATCACAAAAGTCTCAAGTATCTGTTCACTCAGAAGGAATTGAATATGAGGCAACGCCGGTGGTTGGAACTGTTGAAGGATTATGATATTACCATCCAGTATCATCCCGGCAAGGCGAATGTAGTGGCAGATGCGTTGAGCAGGAGATCAGTGCAGAGCCTTAGTATGATGATCACTCAGCAGGCGCCGTTACTTGAGGAGTTGAGGCGGCTTGAGCTTGAGGTGGTATCCCCTGGGGTTACTGCAAAACTTATGTCTTTGGTTTTGCAACCCACTCTGTTGGATAGGATCCGAGAGAAACAGAGTGTGGACCCCTACTTGATGAGGATTCGAGAGCAGATTGCCAGCGGGCAGACAGGGGATTTTAGTGTTGACAGTTCGGGAGTACTGCGGTACAGGGACCGACTGTGTGTGCCTATGGATTCTGAGATCCGAGAGGAGATTTTGAGAGAGGCTCATTACTCACCTTATACAGTTCACCCCGGTGGAACCAAGATGTATAAGGACTTGAAGGCACACTTCTGGTGGAATGGAATGAAGCGCCATATTGGGAGATTTGTGGCTCAGTGTTTAACTTGTCAACAGGTAAAGGCGGAGCACCGAGTACCTGCTGGCAAGCTTCAGAGTCTCCCAATACCCGAGTGGAAGTGGGACCAGATCGCCATGGACTTTGTCGTGGGATTACCGAGGGCGCAGGCTGGTTTTGACGCTATTTGGGTGATAGTGGACAGACTGACCAAGTCTGCCCACTTCTTACCAGTGCAGACTACTTGGTCCAGGGACAGACTCGCTCAGTTATACTTGGACGAGATAGTGAGACTGCATGGAGTGCCTACCTCGATTGTGTCTGATCGAGACACACGATTCGTCTCACAGTTTTGGAGGAGTCTACAGACAGCACTGGGTACTCAACTGCGGTTCAGCACGGCTTTTCATCCACAGACAGATGGTCAGTCTGAGCGGACCATTCAGACCCTGGAGGACATGTTGAGGGCATGTGTCCTAGACTTTGGTGGAGGGTGGCATCGACACTTAGGACTGGTTGAGTTTGCGTACAACAATAGCTATCAAGCGAGCATCCAGATGGCTCCGTTTGAGGCATTGTATGGACGCAGGTGTCGTTCGCCCTTGCATTGGAGCGATGTGGGTGAGAGGAAGACTTTGGGTCCCGATGTCCTATTGGAAGCGGAAGAGAAGGTCAAGATGGTTCGTCGACGTCTTGAGACCGCCCAGAGTCGACAGAGGAGCTATGCGGATACTAGGAGACGAGACTTGGAGTTCCAGATTGGAGATCATGTGTTTCTGAAAGTCTCGCCGTCCAGAGGAATTCGCCGTTTTGGAGTTCGTGGAAAGCTCAGTCCACGGTTTGTTGGCCCGTTCGAGGTGTTAGAGCGAGTGGGGCCGGTAGCGTACAGGATTGCCCTACCACCGCGACTCTCTGGAGTCCATGATGTGTTTCATGTCTCGGCTCTGAGGCGATATGTGTTCGACCCCTCCCACGTGATTGACTTCACCCCACTTGAGTTGGCTGAGGACCTGCAGTACGAGGAGCGACCGGTGCGGATTCTTGCTCGCGAGACGAAAGAATTGCGCAACCGAGTCATACCGTACGTGAAAGTGCAGTGGAGTAATCACGAGGAGCGTGAGGCGACTTGGGAGCCGGAGCCGGAGACGGTGATGCGGGAATCCTATCCCTACCTTTTCGAGCTGTCTTCTTGAGGTATGAGTTTGAGTTTGAGTTTCGAGGACGAAACTTTCCGTAGGGGGGAAGGATGTAGTACCCCTGGGGCCTAACTGACGGAATGACTGTAGTATTTTAGACTGTCCGACACTTCTGGAGAAGGTCGAGACAAGTCGGAGTCGTTTCGGCGTCAAATAGACGCGAAAACGGACTCGGAGCACCGAAGCGAGCCAAAACTGAGTTTTGGGCTTTTGAAGTTTCGGGCGCCCAGATGCTCTGTTTTGGGCGCCCAGTTGTCCAGTGCCCCTTTTCTGAAAATTTACTAAGTCATTTCGGATCCATGTTTCGGGCGCCCGGAAGTGTGGTTTTCTGCTGAGGACAGGTTAGTGTAATTCTGTTCTTGAGGCTCATTGCACCGAATCTAGTGGTCTTTAAAAGCATTGGACGACCTCCCCTGAGGCTCTTTTCTCCCCTCTTCAAGGTGAACTCGGAGCTTGCAAGGAAACCCTCTCTTCTCTCCCAATTTCATCTTCCTCCATTGATGAACTTGGTTTCCTGCTGAAACTGCAACGTCGACCTGGAGTGTTCGTGCTCGTGTGCAGTGTAGGAGTATCCAAATCCAACAAAAATTGGTTTGTTGGATAGAGGACTCGCAGAGGAAGAAGTGGAATCTATCCAATCGCGATTTGGACAGGTATGTAAGCTACAGTTGATGTTTTACTGGACCACTGGTGTTCTTGAGCTGAAACTTGGGTTTTTCCTTTGTTCTTGGGATCCAATCTCTTGGGAGCTGGAATTACGAAGTGAAAATTGATCCTTCCACTTTCCTTGCTGGTTTGGAGGTCCTTCCCACTGGAATTGAGGATTCAAAGGTGAGTTCTAGCTCAGATTTTGAGTAATTGCTTAAGTGCTGAATTTTTGGGTCATTGATGGAAATTCTTGGATTTTTAGATCCAGATCCTTGTGAGGATCTTTGGAGAGGTTTTGGATTGTTCCATCACTGTTTTTTTGAGGTTTGTGACCCCTTTCTATGAGCTAGAATCGTTAGAATCCTTGAATTCTTGCTGTTTTTGAGTTTTGCTTAAGTGCTGGAACTTCTGGATCCATGTGCAGGAGGGTCCAGATGTTGACCTGATTCAGTGTTTAGGCTTTTTGGACATCGAGTCGAACTCCGATTTGGCTGAAATTTGGAGGGTTTGTTCTTGAACCTCTGCTGGTGAGTTGAGCCAAATTTCACTGCATTTGGACTTAGGATTTGGATTTTATCGCATGTTGATCACATGTGGGTTGTGCTGCCAGGCTGCAGTTCTGGGCTGATGTTCTGGGCGCCCAGAACAGTGCGCAGGTGGGTCCGAATCTCGAGGTTGCAGAGTTGAGCTCGATTTCGGCCGGTGTTGTTTGGAGGCCTTCCACTCGACTCCTAGCCGCTGTTGGATAGCTTTCGAGGTGGGTTGATGTTACCGAAATCGCCGGATTTCCTCCTAAGTATAGAGAGTGCAGCATGCTGTTTTATTATCTGTTAAATCATGTTAGTAGCTCGAATTCGTGAATTTGCATGTGTTTATATGAAATCTGAATTTGGAGCATAAATTGATAATTTATCGACATGACTTTACATGCTGAACTGAGAATTGACTTAGGAGAAAACTTGCGAACATACAACCGTCACTTTTCGAACTGTTATCAGATTTAGCTCTAGGAGCCGTTTCTGTTCCTGTATCACCGCTGTTAGTGCGAGGTGGATACTTAGTTCGTTATAGGACGAGTTTACGCTCGTGCTGGGGTGCCGAGCTTGTATTTACAGCAGGGTTAGACTGTTCTGTATTACCGGGTGCCGTCGGGGTTGACGGTGGACCCAGACTCTTGTTTTAGCTTCTGGTTGTGCTGAGGGCACGTGAGCTGAGAGTCTTTGACCCCTTTTGACCCTTTGTTCTTTGACTATAGCCTGCCGGAGCCTGTTTGTGCTCGACAGAGATACGCGTACTAACTCGGCTGGGTAGCTCCCCCGAGTGCCGCTCCGGAGTGAGGCCTCTTTTGCGTTGATGTCGCTACAGATTGTGGATCTGGTTTGGACCGGCTACCCTATTTGGTAGTGTGCGGTGTGGCTAGGCAGTTGGCTGGACGAGCCCGTTTGGGCGGTTCCGATAGATTGGGTCAGGGATGATTTCTCACTTTGGTGGTGCTTACTTGAGAGTTGACTTGGATAGTGGTAGGGTAGTGGCATGATAGCTGTAGAGTTTATTCCAGCTTACTTTGTTGTTCTTTACCTACCAGCTATACTGTTAGTCTCGTAGACTTAGTGGGTGGACCGTAGAGGTCGGTATCGGTACCCACTGAGGACTACTTCTTTTGATAGTAGTTCTCACACCCTTTGTTGCCACCTTTTTGCAGAGCCTTCTTCTGTTGCGGCTGCTGCGCCTATTTCTGCGGATCGAGGTAAGGGAGTCGCGAGCTAGATCCCTACCTGTCCCTGTTGTCCCTAGAGGAGGACCCTACTGGAGATAGTTTATTTTGAGTTGTGCCATGTACATATACTGTGGATTTGTACCTATTTTGGTTGTGGTGGACCTGTTGTATTTTGGACTCTATATGTACAGGTGGCTTTTGTTATTAGTCTATTTTATTTCAGCTCTATATATCTCTTGTAGTGGCTTGTATGTTTGTTTACAGGTTAGCTATCGCTTCGTATACATAGACAAATCTATGTATACGGCGGATCTGTTGGCGAGCCCGGGGAAACGAGTAATCCGGGGCGTGACACAACATGGCTAGAATAATGAATCTAGTAAGTAAACATAGTTACATCACACAAGTAGGTTTCATTGCTATGTGATATGGCATAAGCATATTATTTCTTATATGCATATATATGTGAACTAACCCATGCTTATGTTATTTTCCTTTGGACTTAGTGGGTCAAGCTTTTCCCTGGGTGGCCGTACCTACTGAGAACTATGTTTATATGTGAGGACTGAGATTTATTCCTATATAAGTTTGATGTCTTTTTAAATATTATCGTGTGTATTTTAATTTTAAAACTGCCCATCAAATTTCAGCGAAAAATGATTTAAAATAAAGATTTTACGCGATTATTACTTTTTACTTAAAGTGAATAGTAACCCACGTTTCCGGTTGTGACCGAGGAGAGAGGTGGGCTTTGGACGCGAATTGGACTCCGTTTCGGACGATCCAATAGCTCATTTTCGATGGTCCGACTGTGCTAGAGTCAATGGCAGACGGATTTCATGTTTGACGCACGATTTTCGAGAAAAACAGCTTTTATCGCTGGAAGGGCATTTATTCCGCATTGTTCTTGCTTTTAGAAGCGATCGGTGCTCCGTTTTGCGTGAAAACTCGTGGGCAGGGACCTTTCTACAAGAGGAACATAATGGAGAGGGACTGAAATGCGAATTTTGAGAGTTGGGGGAGTTTGGAGCGATTATTCTCCAAGAATAATGGGTTTTAGGTATTTAAGGTTGGATTTGGGGATTTTGGAACCCAAACCCTAGATCAAACCATCATCTTCCTTCTTTGCCACCTGAGGGAGAACCTTGCCGCCACCGTCGCTGCTGCCGGCCGCCGAAGAATGAGAGGAAGCCAATCTCTTTCTCTCTCTCTCTCTCTCTCTCTCTCTCTCTCTCTCTCTCTCTCTCTCTCTCCGTTGATGTGTGGTGTGAAGGAGGGGAGCCCGAGCACTCTTGTATCCGGCCACCGCCGACCTAGACTGCCGTCGGCGTCACCACTGGACCCCGAGCGGCCGTCCCCGACGCTTCCCCGGCGCCGCCGTGCCCTGGGGAGCCGCCGCAGCTGAGGAGGAGCTCCGCAGAGCTTGTGCGGCCGTGGGGAGACACTCGGCCGTCGCCGCCACAGAGCGACGTCGGAGGTCCGAGGGAGTCCACCGGCGCCACCCCTCGCCGTCACGACCCGCCGCTATAGAGATCTGCGATGCCCTAGCCGCGTGTCCACTTTGGGGTGCCGCCGCTGCGCCGTGCCACCACTGCCTCCCGCCGCCGGCCAGGGGTCTCGGCCAACTCCCCGGAGTGCGGCGACCCTCCCATGGCCAGAGCTCCCCCTACCATGCTGCCGGCCGCTGGATTCGTGAAGCCCTAGCCCCCGCATGGTTGCTGCCAGTTGGACTTCAGGACTTAAGTTGGTCGAGCTTCTTTTTTCGGCCACTAGAGACTTCGGCGAGCACCCGAAGCATGAGCAGTGCACTCCTTGGGTCTTGTGGAGACCCGTGCTCACCTTCACTGTGATCAACGAAGCTCCGGTGCGCGCGTGGGACTCAGCCGCTTCTGTGAGCGAGCCATTGGTAGGGTTTTTCCACTGTTTCGAAGCCTTTCGGCCGTCAATTGCGCTCCGGACAGTGAGCACGAGCATCATCATGTCGAGACAAATCAAATCAACTGGTTGGTTGGATCCGTTGCGACACGGATCGGGTAACGAGCTCGAAACTCGTGTTTATGTATTATTTGTATAGTAATTAATGCTATAATGGGTTCTTTGCAAGTTGTATGCAACAGGGACCCCACGCATAGCCTCGGACAGCATGTAATCGCTGTTAGAGACCTCTTGACTGATCGTCAAAGGTCCGGGAGCCGTTGCGGAGTGAAAACAGGGTCCCGCGGAGTCGTTTGGCGAAAATTCGCCGATCGAACGCGGTTTAAGTTGTGGTTTCCACACGTTAGTAATTCGAATGCCCTAGAGACCCCACCAAGCCTTGTTAGCTGGTTGCTACTACCGCCTTTGAAGACCAGAGGCGGTGGATGAGTGGCGGAGGGGTTTCGGTGCGTTTCCAGCGAAATCGCCGGTAGAACGCGGTTTCACATCGCGATGAGTCTCCGGCTATGTGGTCGCCCCAGAAATCATTGCCTAGACTCATTGTTTGGCCGTCAGGGTCGCCTCGTGTGGTCGGAGGTGACAGGTGAGCGGCGGAGCAAAACGATCGACCGGCGATGACCGAGTTGACCTTGGTGCTTGTGTTTGCTGTCCGGACACTCAAATGGATGTGTTTCAAGGTAGAGGGTGACTCACGGCATGAGTCGGTGTGTTTCGAGATATTTCGTGGGTCCCGCGGGCATCCCGGTGCATTTTCGGGATCCCCGGCGAGTTCGGGAATCGGTTTTGGGAAACCGATCCTGCAGGTGGTTTTGGGTTTGTGAGCGATGTCTTTTGAGTCAGTAGGTTTGGTTTCTGACTCGGTGGACCTATCATAGATACGGTCGACGGTTCTGCACAACGCGGGAGCTAGGTGCAGCTACGACACATGTGGGTACTTCGATTCGAAGTCGGTTCAGCTGTGCACGCTCGGTGATGTTCCCTCCACCATTTCCTTTTACTTCCTGCATATATCTTATACTTGAGTCTTACACCACATAACTTCGACTCTAGCTCTATTTAGCATACTCCTCTCTTGTTTGCCATGACATAAAAGCAGAGTGGTAGAGGTTGCCTATACATGATCGTATACATCATTGTTGACCTGAGTGGTCGGTTCCTGTAGACGCGTCATTGTTGACCTGAGTAGTCGGTTCTTGTGCATACCCCATTGTTGACCTAAGTGATCGGTTCTCTTGGACGCGTCGTTGTTGACCTGAGTGGCCGGTTCTCGTGGATACATCCTAGATGACCAGAGTGGTCGGTTCCCTTATATACTCTTGTCATTGTTGATCTCGTACTTTCTTGTTAACCTGAGCGGTCAGTACTTGCATACTCGTGAGGATGTTGACCTTGTCCATCCCGATTGACCTGAGTGGTCGGCGCTTGTATACCAGCGTTGTTCCGATGACCTATTGGTCGGTGTGCCCTGAGGGGCGGTGATTGTCGGCTATTCGCTGACGGTTGGCTATTGATCATATTCGCATCGATCGCCACAGCTCGTGAGCATTTCACGTATACCAGCGGTTTGGCCTTGGCCACTGCAAGATGGTGTTCTTTTTCGAAAAAGTGGTCGTACATCCGACCCGTGAGCCCAGCAGCCATTGCTAGAGTTATATGTGTAACGCCCCAACTTTCCAGGGGGTTACCCATCCTAGGACTACTCCCATCCTAGCACGCTTAACTCTCTTAACCTCTTGGGCTTAGCCACTGCCCAAAATACTTAAGCGGGTTAAGAGTTTACCCCTATTATATCTTATATATAGGACTACCTGGGGGTCTCACAATATGCCAGGTGGGCGAGCATATCGTGGCTTTGCCTGAGGTCCTTAGACCGACACGGCGGTGTAGATTAGGTACATTTAGACTATTCGTCCGGTTGATGCATATAGCTACAGTAGATGTTGTTGCATACTTACTTTCAGTTCATGTCTTACACTTATTGCTACTGTAGACCTTTCTTTACCTGTACCTAGTTACTGGTGAGTACGCTTGCCTTCGTCGGCTTGCGGTACCCACTGGGAAACTCTTTGTTGGTTTCTCACCCCTATTTTTCCACAGGTGACGTGGGCGGGATTGGTCGGGACGGTGCGTGAGGCCGTAGTTAGAGGGCCGAGATAGAGTTGCCCGACATACGGTATATGTTTTGATTATACTCCTTTCGTAGCACCAGTTACACTTGTGGATAGCATAGTCTTATCCTTACACCTGTTAGTAGATACTTATGTGGTTCAGTTGCTATTTATACTCGTGGATTTTGGGATGTTGTACTCATGAGGTTTTGGATATCAAGCTTTTGGACTTATGTGGTTTTAGCTTTGGATTTTGAAACGTGGCTTTCTAACCCTCGTGGTGGTGTTTTCAAAATAAAGGCTCCCATGTGGGGAACGGTTTTTAAATGGTTTTCTTGTGGCTTTTCGAAAGTTAGAATTTCAAACAAAGTCTTCGTGTGGGAGACATTTTCAACTAAGAAGATGAATGAGAATGAATGTGAATGGATGTGACTAAGGACCGTTAGCTGTATGTTGATGAATATTGTTCCTTGTACATCCTGTACCGCTGTGTGTGTGAGTGGAGGTCTGGTTGCTAATTGTATATGTGCTACGCCGTGCAAATACAGGGGAGACTCTGTCCGTTTATTCCAAAAAAAATTTATATTTGTGGCGGATCTGTTGCACCCTTGGGGGTCAAGGTTTTGAAAAAAATGGGCAGTTTTCGCTAACTCTAATTTATAAAGATAGCCCGATATCGAATTGGCTTTTAAAAGGGACCCCGGGGCATGACATTATAGTTCTCACCGCCAAGTTTTTTTGGTCCACCCACAGATGAGGCGGCGGAGAGAGGAAAGGGCGTAGCACAATAGATAGCGGCCTTTTTCATATTTTGAAGTCTTTATAGTTGTACCCCATTTTAGACAATGTAATCATAGGGAATGATGTAAAGACAGGGTAAACCAAATGTAAAGTTCATTTTGGATTGTATTTTGGAATGAAACTTGTATATAAGTGAATGAAAAATGATATAATAGAAGTAGTATTTTACTTTAATGCCTTGTGATGCTTTCCTTATATAATCCGTATATTCAATTCCTGTTTGGAATTTCTTGTGTATACATGCTTGTGACGCCTTGGGCGGATTGAAAAAACTCTGTCCGTTCGGAGGGTCTGGTGCACGTGCCCGACGAGCGCTTCCGTTGTGGGCTCGGGCGTAACAGATTAAGGTGGTATCAGAGAGTAGAAACGGTCTAGGTGGATCTATGAGGCCCTAGGATGAAAAACTAGAAGAACCTAAGCTCATGAGTGACGAGGACCTTTGACTTGTGGCGGAAGTTGAATCAATTGGGTCAAGTTGTGTATGCCTCTAATAGGAAGTTAGAGGTGGATTCAAGATGTGTTTTATTCTCA
Source organism: Puya raimondii (assembly GCA_016920855.1). Taxonomy (NCBI): domain Eukaryota; kingdom Viridiplantae; phylum Streptophyta; class Magnoliopsida; order Poales; family Bromeliaceae; genus Puya; species Puya raimondii. The sequence continues at coordinate 47,132,677 of JABWPP010000050.1, read as the reverse complement.
GCTGAGGGTGTTCATATTGGTAGCCGACAACATGAAACCAAGTGAGGGGAATAAGCACCGTTGTGTAACTTTCGCCTAAATTGAGTTTGTTTTTCGAGTATTATCTTGTGTTCGACCTTGAGGGTCATGATATTGACCAAGATCGTTGTGTTTCAGAAAGTGATGACACGCGATAGTCTTCGACAAGGGCTAGGCCGGAGAAGCCGAGCGTGGCCCCCGAGCAATCCGGGGCGAGTGGGGATATGGATCTCCATGAGCAGTTGACCGCACTCATGGGGGTAGTGCGGCGGCAAGCTGAAACAGTGCAATGCCAAAAGGAGCAGATTAAGAGGCTCCAAGAGACTGTGGCGCAGCAGGCGGCTGCGGCCTGTGTGGGTCAAGAGCAGCATGCGCCCCCGATTCCCGTTTCGAATGTAGCAGAAAGGGTGGCCGCGACGGCCGTACCGATAACGGCGCGCCATGCACCGTCAGTAGCCGCGACGGATTCGGGCACCTCAATCCCTGATCTTGCGGCGATAGAGGCGGAGAGGGAGCGAGCACTCACGGCCCTCATGACATTCAAGAAGTTCAACCCGCCAACCTCTCATCGGTAATCACGTTTTTTCGTGCAATCAACTCGCCGGATCTAAAATGGACTACGCCAGGACTTCCAGCACTGCTAGACTGTTAAAGTGGGTTTCATCAGAAAAGGCGTCCGATCTACACAATTTCCATCTCTCACTTCTGCCCTCCAATTTGAATATAAAATCAAATTCAACTTCAATTTGAATATTCCAAATTAAAATTACAGTTAATACAGTATACTATATATAAATTTTATAAAATAAAAGATATAACTATATAATTATTATGGGCAACAACTATTTAAATTTAAGTTAAAATATGACATATATTTTCTAATAGTATATAATAAATAAATTTACTTTTTTGAATTTAAATTTGTTATTGTAAACTTTTGAATAAATATGATGTACAAATTTATATTAAATTGAGATAGTTATTAAAATAATTATTACGTGCATTTGCACGTAAACTCAACAATATATATTCGACCTATTGGTCCTATATTCCACAGGTACCATGGCTATATATATATATATATATATATATATATATATATATATATATATATATATGTGTGTGTGTGTGTGTGTGTGTGTGTGTGTGTGTGTGTGAGAATTCGAATTTTGAACTTTGAATTTGAATTTGAATTCAGTGTTTTCTTTCCCTCTACCTTGTATTTGTATGCATACGTGTTTGTATTGTATATATATATATATATATATATATATATATATATATATGTATATATGTATAGGTGTGTATATATATGTATAGGCGTATATATATGTATTATTTGTGTATTTTTGGTTTTTGAGTTATTGTTGGAGGAGAGAGGATGGATTGTGTCGCAATTCGGAGTCCGTTTCTGACAATCCAAAATAGTAGATTCAATGTCTCGGCAGTGCTGAACGCGATGACGCAAACCGTTCTCACATGCAACGGTCGGATCGTGAGATATCGCGAGTTCTTCGCTGAGAGGTCGTAGTGCATGTTTGATCGTTTCGCGAATTGGACCCTGTTTCATGCACCGTTTTGCATGAGATCGAGTGTGGAGGGGTGTCTGTATATTTTGTGCATGCGGTGAGGGACTCGGGACTAAATTCCCAAGTTGTGAGGGGCTTTTTGCATTTGTGCATTGTGTATATGTTGTGTGTGAGTGGAGAGAGATCCATTGTTGCTTTTCTCTCCCTTAGCTCTCCCCCAGCAGGTGCCACCCCCCTCCTCAGCTCCTCTGCCCACCTTCCAGTGCGCCGCCGACTGCCGCCGACCTCCCCTGGCCAGCGGGGAGCTTCGGCCAGCAACTCTCTCCATTTATCTTTTCTTTTCTTCTTCTTCTTCTTCTTTTTCTCCTCTGTAGTGTGCACCCAGGGTGGACCCATGCCCTAGGTCCCCCTGAGGTGGCACAGCTGCCGGCGACCAGCCCCGCCGTCGGGAATCGCCGCCGAGCGCCGCCGCGCCGCAGCTAGCTGCTGTTGGAGCTGCTGCGGGCAGTGGGTGTTGGTCACGAGCCGCCGCCGCCTCCCGCCGGCGCAGCAACCTCTGGCCAGCTCCGGGAGGACCTCCGCCGCCGTCGCCTTCCTCCTCGGCCATCCCCGTGCCGCCGGTGCGCCGCCGCAGCCGCCGCTGTTGTAGCTAGGGCTGCTAGGGCAGCCGCGGCCGAGCGCCTTGTGCCGCCGCCGCCGCCGGCCTTTTCTGTCGTGGTCACCCCCCTTCCGACGTCCGGCGAGCCCCTCTTGCCGGTGCTCGCCGTCCCGACCGCCGCCGCCGCCGTTTGTTGCCGGCACAGCCGTGCCCTAGCTACCCGAGAGCTCGCACTCTCCCCACGCCGCCGCCGCCGCTTCCTACCATCGGTTGAGGTGAGCTCCCCCTTCCTCACCTCCCCCGCATCCGACCCTGGTCGCCGCACGTGCTGCATGTCGGCCGGCAGCCGGCCGAAGGGCTGTTTTTGGCTTGTTTGGGCCGCATGCTTGGCTAGGAGCTCCCTGTTGCTTCCCGAAGCTCGGAAAGGTGAGCACGATGATCGCGGCAACGCGCTGATCACCGTGCTCACCTCATTTTGCTGTTTTGGCGAGCCGTTTCGCTGTTTAGCCTTTGTCGAGCATTGTTATCGCATGTGGGAGCTATTTTTATGGGTTGTTTGTGCCTGCGACTGTTCCTGTCGTAGTGGGGCTGTGAGCACGGCCTCCGTTACGTCATTCCCTATCCGCTGGTGCTTGCGGAAGGTCTTGCGGACGAACGGAGTGCTCAAACGGCCTTCTTTACGCTTAATTTTGTATGAATGTTGCTCGTTTTAGGGCTTTTGTGATTGTGGCAGCATTGTGATGCTGCGGGCAGCAAGGGCATGACCCTTGGGGCCCTGTGGACTGGTTGTCCAACCCCTTCGCCCTTCGTGGAGATCCAGATTGATTTTCGGTGCGTTTTCCGATTGAATAGTCGGCGGAACGCGTGTTTTAGTCGTGCGACTCACTTGCTGGTTTTGCGAGTAACTTGGCTTCGTCGTTTAGCCTCGTTGGCTGTTCCTCATCGCTGTCCCGAAGTTTCGGGGACAGCGGATGAGTGACAAAGGGTTCCGGTGCCAAATCGGCATTTTTTGGGAACCCAGAAAGTTGTTTCGGGTGCGTTTGTATTCGTGGCACCCCGAGCTTGTGCTCGCTGTCCTGTCACCTTGTTTTGTGTGTTTGGAGATAGCGGAGGACTTGGTTTGGTTGTTGGTACCCCTCTGGGGCTTGGTGTGGTTTCGGGATCGTCCCGGTGGGTTTTTCGGACGATCCGTCAGTTTCGGGTTGTGAGCACTATGTGTTTAGTGTCGACTTGGTGGACCTTGACCCTGTGAGTCTTTCGTAGGTCCTGTCGTGGTACCCGAGAGCCATCGGTGTTAGGCTCTATCTTTTCTACAGGTGGGTACTTCGATCCAGAGTCGGTTCAGTGGACTAGCGGTGATACCTTTCTATCCCTTTCTCTTGCATGTTGATTATTAGTTCACTTGACTCCCTTTCCTCTACTTTTGTGAGCTTGCCATTAGTAGAGTAGTGTGATTGCATGGTTTGTTGAGACGACCTAGTTGGTCAGTGGTGATCGCCTGTTGTTTCGAGCGATCCTTGGACGTGGTCCCGTTGCTATTCTCGGCTAGTTGCCGTTCTGTGGTTTGAGCATATTGCATCGATCGTCACAGCTCTTCTAGCACTTCACGTACGCTAGCGGTCTGATCCACCGCTTGGGGTGTTCTTTTCTGGAAAAGGGTTGTGTGCTTCCAACCCGTGAGCCTCTCGACATGTGCATCTGCGGAGGTTATGTGCCTGTGAGTGAGCGGTTGTGACAGTGCCAGGAATCCGTCCCTGTGGCCTGGTGGAGATTGGGTCTCTTTATCTATCTACAGTTGATGCATATACTATTTGCTTATAGTAGCGTAGTCGTTCATGTATGGTTCATACTCTTGCTTACTTGTGCTATTGTTTTACCTATCTATCTATCTGTTGACCCTCGCGTAGGTGTGTACAACTCGCCTTCGTCGGCTTGCGGTACCCACTGGGAGAGGAGACATGTTTATATTTTCTCACCCCCCGACATCGTTGTTGTTTTCAGGTGAGCAGGGTGGTGGGAGTCGGGACGTTGCGAGGCACGCCTAGATAGTGGTACTAGAGGTCCCGACTTGTGAGGTTCCTCTCTCCAGATTGGTTATCGCCTTTATCTCTTTACTAGTTAGATATGGATGTGGTTCAGTTACACTATGGTTGTTTTGTCTTGCATGTTTGAATTTTGTGGATTTGGCTCAGTTTTTATGTGTTGATTGCATGCTTAGACATTATGGATGACGATGTTTACTAGACCTCTATTATGGTTTAATTATGGCTTTATACTGTGTATCTTGGATTTCTACCCCTCGTGGTAGCGTTTTCAAATAAAGATTTCTGTGTGGGAAACGGTTTTCAAATGGATTTCCGATCGATCGACTTTTGGGATTTCAAAAGAGAGTTCTCGTGTGGAGAACGGTTTTCAAAGGATCTTTAAATGATTGAGATTAGGGTTTCAAATAAAGCTTCTGGGTAAGGAGCAGTTTTCTAGAATGATCTGTTGTTTGTGCATCGCATCATCCTTCGCCTAAAGACTTGCTTAGAATCATACAAGTTTAAGGACTGTTAGCTGTATGAAGCAAGGATTGTGATGTTGTTGTTTGTGTGGGATGAATGATGTTTGTGATCCTGTATGTATGTTGTTTACGCCGTGCAAATACAGGGGAGGCTCTGTCCGTGTGGACAGTGAGCCCTGTATTTGTGGCGGGTCTGTACGTGGCGCGGGCTAGGCTTTCAAAAAAAAAATGACACGTATTTCTGCTTATAAACTAGCCCGGGGCGTGACAGATTGAGATAGTATCAGAGCATAAAGGGTACAAACACTCATTCATTCATAAATTTATAACTGAACCATTGGTTAGGTTGACCCATAGGAAGACCTAAGATGTATAGGTGCGCGAGTTCGGGGGATTTGTTTTCGGCTTGTGTTTTGTGGGTGTTGCCGACCCCTTTCTCTTGCGCGATTTCTGTGTTTTACAGATGGCTCGTGTTCGTGGTGGTGGGCGTGCGCCTGCGGAGCCGTCTGCTGGTGTTCAGACTCGGGCTACTGCGGCTGGTTCGAGCGAGGAGCCGGCAGGAGGCGAGCAGCCTGCTGTTGATCGTACCCTGTTGCTAGAGGCTGAGGTGGCCGAGGTGAGAGGTTAGCTGACGGCCCTCTCCGGCATGTTCCAGTAGTTTTTGCAGCAGCAGGCTACGGCGACTGCCGCTCCAGCCCCTCCTCCTCCTCCGCCGAGTGCCCCGATGACTGCAGACCCTCCTGTGGCACCCACGCCGTTCGTGGCCACGACCGCGACGACGACAGCGACTACGTCGGCTGTTCCGCATGTGGACGCCGACCCCGTGATTGGTGTTGGTGGTCACATCCGAGCGTGATTGGCGGATTTTCGGAGGTTCGATCCGCCCTTGTTCGCAGACTCGTGCTTCTACTAGAAGTGGTGGCGGAGTACCAGGCAGATACCAAGTGGCAGGGTGTGTTTCCCCTATGCGTAACCACTCGTTGGCAGGTGGTGGCCCTAGCGGGCTAGGTGACATCACTTGGTGGATCTGTGTTGTTGTTTGGACTGTTCTTGCCCTGGCCCCACTTTCTGTGTAGAGCACGAGAGCCACTGCGAGCGTCTCTACGGAGACGGTACTTTGAGCGGTTTCGATCGCGACTTCCGTGGGGGCTACTAGAGTGTAGCCCAAGGTTTTGATAACGGTTTTGGACGACCACAACTTTGGTGTTACCTTCTCTATTTTTGTTGGGTAGAGCGGTGAAGCCTATCCCTCTGACGTTTTGCTGGTGGAATCGTCAGTGTTGGTCTTTCGACCTTTAGCTAGTTCTTACGTCAAACTGACGTGTACTAGACTGAGTGGACACTGTTTGGTGCCAGGTTTTTTATTGGTGCATACATTGTATGCGGCTATCCTAACGCCTAAATTGGTGTGTCATGGGATTTCAGGTGGTATTTGTAGGCTTTCGTGTTGTCGAGAGATCTTCCAGGTTGTTGTTGGAGGTCTCACCGCGTTTGACGTTGGTTAGACGACGCTGGAAATTATTTTTCCTTCGCTTTGGTTCGTGTGGTTGGCGACCCTATGTCGCGTGTAGTCGTCGGTTTGTTGTTGGAAGCCAAAGACTCCTAGGGAGTTGGCTCAGAGCAGACCTTGTTTTGTGGGTCGGTTTGCATTTCCGTTAATTCGGTGATTCTTCCGTGAAATTTGGTCCAGCTTATGAGTTTAGTTGGCCTGGTACCTTTGTGGTGTTGCCAACTTGTTGTTGGCATTTGATCTTCGGATATTTCACATTTCTTTTGAAAAGTACGTTGGCTGCAGACAACGTAGTGTCAAAAGTTAGGACGGAATATCCTATCCTTTTTGGGACTGTCTGGTTGGGGTCGGTGCTTTCTCTTGCAAGACAATCTCTATAGGTCGTCTTGTGGGAAAGCTAGAGTGGTGGTCATCCCTGATCACGTAGTGAGCCTTGAGCTAATCCTTGGATGGTTTTGCGCAGTTGATTTGCCATCACTGCGGATGGTTTTACTCCGGGTTGAGTCTGGTTGCCTTTTAACTCTGTAGCTGTGCCTTACTCAGCTAAAAGGTTTGTTTTGTGTGGTGAATTCGGTTTTTGCCAGGAGTTTTGGTGTCTTGGTGATCGAATGTCGGGAGCCTGGTTGTCGGCTCCGAGGTCTCTATGCGTGTGTTTGCGTACAAGGTTTTCGTCACCGCTTCCGTGCAATCTTGGTTTGGATTGCGTGTCCGATCACTTGGAGACAGGTGTTTGGCATCACTAGTGATTTTATCGCTTGTTGCGATTGGCAACCCTGTGCACCAGAGTGATGGACTCGCAAGGATTTTTTCGTTGGTTTGATTGTGAGTTCGAGCTCAACGAGGTGTCGGTGATAAACAAGTACCCTCTACCGCGGATCGACGATCTCTTCGACCAGCTTCAGGGAGCCTCTGTATTCTCGAAGATTAATTTGCAGTCGGGTTATCATCAGCTCAAGATCAAGGCCGAGGACGTTGCGAAGACGGCTTTCCGGACTCGTTATGGGCATTACGAGTTCACGGTGATGCCGTTCGGTTTGACTAACGCCCCGACAGCTTTTATGGATTTGATGAACAGGGTTTTCCGGCAGTTCTTGGATCAGTTTGTCGTGGTCTTCATTGACGACATACTGATCTATTTGAGGAGCGACGTGGAGCATGAGGATCACCTTCGGCGAGTCCTCCAGACGGTTCGAGAGCATAAGCTTTACGCTAAGCTCAAGAAGTGTGAGTTTTGGCTCAGGGAAGTTTCCTTCTTGGGTCACATCGTGATGCAGTCTGGTATTACGGTGGACCCAAAGAAGGTGGACTCAGTGGTGGATTGGCCTGTTCCGACTTCGGTGACGGAGATCAGGAGCTTCCTCGGCTTGGCGGGTTATTACCGGCGATTTGTTGAGGGTTTCTCAAAGATCGCCGCCCCTTTGAGCAAGCTAACGAGGAAAGGCGAGAGGTTTCTGCGGACTCCCGCTTGTCAGATGAGCTTCCAGGAGCTAAAGGACATACTAACTCGTGCCCCTATCTTAGCATTGTCGCAGCCTGGTGAGGATTTTATGGTCTACTGTGATGCGTCTCGGATAGGATTGGGGTACGTGCTCATGCAGCAGGAGAAGGTCATCGCGTATGCTTCGCGCAAGTTGAAGGACTACGAGAAGAACTATCCGACGCACGATCTCGAGCTAGCAGCAGTGGTGTTCGCTCTCAAGCTTTGGAGACACTACCTCTACGGAGCGCATTGCGAGATGTTCACGGTTCATCAGAGTCTGAAGTACCTCTTCACTCAGAAGGAACTGAATCTCAGATAGAGACGATGGCTTGAGCTTTTGAAGGATTACGACATCTCCATCCAGTATCCTCCGGGCAAGGCGAACGTTGTGGCGGACGCCTTGAGCCGGAGGCAGCCTTCGGCGAAGCTGTCTCTCATGATCACCGACCAGGAGCGCTTGGTGGAGGAGTTTCGTCGACTAGAGTTGGAGATCCTACCTTCTGGAGCTACCGCACAGCTGTTGACTTTGGTGGTGCAGCCCACCTTGTCAGATCGGATTTCTAGTGGACAGCTGATGGACCCGCACTTGCAGAGAGTGCGAGCAGAGGCCGAGCAGGGTAGAGATGGTGACTTCGTTATTCACGCCGATGGTTCCCTTCATTTTCGAGGACGGAGGTGTGTGCCCAGTGATCGGGACTTGAGGCGAGAGATCTTGACTGAGGCACATCGATCGCCGTACACAGTTCATCCTGGAGTGACGAAGATGTACCGCGACCTGAAGCAGAGTTTCTGGTGGCCTGGCATGAAGATGGACGTAGCTCAGCATGTGGCTCAGTGTCTGGTTTGTCAGCAAATGAAGGCTGAGCATCAGCGACTAGCAGGGAAGCTTCAACCGTTGCATGTACCTGTGTGGAATTGGGAGCAGATCACCATGGATTTCATCACCGGGTTGCCTCGTTCTCAGCGAGGTCATCATGCGATCTGGGTTATTGTAGACCGACTGACGAAAGCAGCTCACTTCCTACCGGTACACACGACTTGGTCTCGGGATCGACTGGCGCAGCTCTACTTGGATGAGATCGTCAAGCTGCATGGAGTGCCAGTGTCGATCGTTTCGGATCGAGATTCCCTCTTCGTATCTCAGTTTTGGAGGAGTTTGTAGCAGGCACTGGGAGCGAAGCTCAACTTCAGCTCAGCTTACCACCCTCAGAGTGATGGGCAGTCGGAACGAGTCATCCAGACTCTCGAGGATATGCTCCGAGCTTGCGTTTTGGACTTTGGAGAGGGTTGGTTCAAGTACCTTTCTTTGGTGGAGTTCGCCTACAACAACAGCTTCCAAGCGAGCATTGGGATGGCACCGTACGAGGCTTTGTATGGACGTCGTTGTCGATCACCGATCTGTTGGGATGACGTGGGTGAGCGTCGAGTGATCGGGCCTGACTTGTTGGAGGACGCAGAGGCCAGGATTCGCAGTGCGAGGCAGCGGCTGCTGACTGCGCAGAGCCGATAGAAAAGCTACGCGGACCAGCGACGACGTGACCTAGTGTTTCAGGTCGGTGAGCATGTGCTGCTCAGGGTGTCGCCGTCTCGAGGGATCAAGCAGTTCGGATTGCGGAGCAAGCTTGGTCCGCGATTCGTGGGGCCGTTCGAGATCCTTGAGCGTGTGGGTCCGGTGGCTTATCGGTTAGCTTTTCCTCCTAGTCTTGCTCGGGTGCACAATGTCTTCCACGTGTCCATGCTTCGGAAGTACATCCCCGACCCTTCTCATGTGATCAGCCCGACGACGGTTCAGCTGAGGGAGGATCTCAGCTACGATGATGTGCCTTCGAGGATTTTGGCCTGCGAGGTGAAGCAGTTGAGGAACCGGAGCTTTCGATATGTGAAGGTTCATTGGGCGAATCACGAGGAGCGTGAGGCCACTTGGGAGCTGGAGTCTGTAATGCGAGAGAGGTTTCCGCAGTTGTTTGCGGATGGTGTGTGAGTAAGTTTCGGGGACGAAACTTCTTGTATGGTGGGAGTGATGTGAGAATTCGAATTTTGAATTTTGAATTTGAATTTGAATTCAGTGTTTTCTCTCCCTCTACTTTGTATTTGTATGCATACGTGTTTGTATATGTATATGTATATATATATGTATAGGTGTATATATATACGTATATATATGTATTATTTGTGTACTTTTGGTTTTTGAGTTATTGTTGGAGGAGAAAGGATGGATTGTGTCGCAATTCGGAGTCCGTTTCTGACGATCAAAAATATTAGATTCAATGTCTCGGCAGTGCTGAACGCGATGGCATGATTCGTTCGCACATGCGACGGTTGGATCGTGAGATATCGTGAGTTCTTCGCTGAGAGGTCGTAGTGCATGTTTGATCGTTTTACGAATTGGACCCTGTTTCACGCACCGTTTTGCGTGAGATCGAGTGTGGAGGGGTGTCTGTGCATTTTGTGCATGCTGTGAGGGACTCGGGACTAAATTCCCAAGTTGCGAGGGGCTTTTTGCATTTGTGCATTGTGTATATGTTGTGTGTGAGTGGAGAGAGATCCATTGTTGCTTCTCTCTCCCTTAGCTCTCCCCCAGCATGTGCCACCCCCCTCCTCAGCTCCTCTGCCCACCTTCCAGTGCGCCGCCGACCGCCGCCGACCTTCCCTGGCCGGCGGGGAGCTCCGGCCAGCAGCTCTCTCCCTTTATCTTTTCTTTTCTTCTTCTTCTTCTTCTTTTTCTCCCCTGCAGTGTTCACCCAGGGTGGACCCATGCCCTAGGTCCCCCTGATGTGGCACAGCTGCCGGCGACCGGCCCCGCCATCCGGAAACGCCGCCGAGCACCGCCGCGCCGCAGCTAGCTGCTGCGGGTAGTGGGTGTTGGTCCCGAGCCGCCGCCGCCTCCAGCCGGCGCAGCAACCTCCGGCCAGCTCCGGGAGGACCTCCGCCACCGTCGCCTTCCTCCCCGGCCGCCCCCGTGCCGCCGGTGCGCTGCCGCAGCCGCCACTGTTGCAGCTAGGGCTGCTATGGCAGCCGCGGCCGAGCGCCTTGCGCCACCGCGGCCGCCGACCTTTTCTGTCGCGGTCACCCCCCTTCCGACGTCCGGCGAGCCCCTCTTGCCGGTGCTCTCCGTCCCGACCGCCGCCGTTTGTTGCCGGCGCCGCCATGCCCTAGCTACCTGAGAGCTCGCACTCTCCCCGCGCCGCCGCCGCCGCTTCCTACCGCCGGTTGAGGTGAGCTCCCCCTTCCTCACCTCCCCCGCGTCCGACCCTGGCCGCCGCGCGCGCTGCATGTCGGCCGGCAGCCGGCCGGAGCAAGCTTGCTCCGGCCAGGGCTATTTTTGGCTTGTTTGGGCCGCATGCTTGGCTAGGAGCTCCCTGTTGCCTCCCGAAGCTCGGGAAGGTGAGCACGATGATCGCGGCGACGCGCTGATCACCGTGCTCACCTCATTTTGCTGTTTTGGCGAGCCGTTTCGCTGTTTAGCCTTTGTCGGGCATTATTATCGCATGTGGGAGCTATTTTTATGGGTTGTTTGGGCCTGTGACTGTTCCTGTCGTAGTGGGGCTGTGAGCACGGCCTCCGTTACGTCATTCCCTATCCGCCGGTGCTTGCGGAAGGTCTTGCGGACGAACAGAGTGCTCAAACGGCCTTCTTTACGCTTAATTTTGTATGAATGTTACTCGTTTTAGGGCTTTTGTGATTGTGGCAGCGTTGTGATGCTGCGGGCAGCAAGGGCATGACCCTTGGGGCCCTGTGGACTGGTTGTCCAACCCCTTCGCCCTTCGCGGAGATCCGGATTGATTTTCGGTGCGTTTTCCGATGAAATAGTCGGCGGAACGCGTGTTTTAGTCGTGCGACTCACTTGCTAGTTTCGTGAGTGACTTGGCTTCGTCGTTTAGCCTCGTTGGCTGTTCCTCATCGTTGTCTCGAAGTTTCGAGAACAGCAGATGAGTGACAAAGGGTTCCGGTGCCAAATCGGCATTTTTCGGGAACCCAGAAAGTCGTTTCGGGTGTGTTTGTGTTCGTGGCACCCCGAGCTTGTGCTCGCTGTCCTGTCACCTTGTTTTGTGTGTTTGGGGACAGCGGAGGACTTGGTTTGGTTGTTGGTACCCCTCTGGGGCTTGGTGTGGTTTCGGGATCGTCCCGGTGGGTTTTCCGGACGATCCGTCAGTTTCGGGTTGTGAGCACTTTGTGTTTAGTGTCGACTTGGTGGACCTTGACCCTGTGAGTCTTTCGTAGGTCCTGTCGTGGTACCCGAGAGCCGTCGGTGTTAGGATCTATCTTTTCTACAGGTGGGTACTTCGATCCAGAGTCGGTTCAGTGGACTAGCGGTGATACCTTTCTATCCCTGTCTCTTGCATGTTGATTATTAGTTCACTTGACTCCCTTTCCTCTACTTTTGTGAGCTTGCCATTAGTAAAGTACTGTGATTGCATGGTTTGTTGATACGACCTAGTTGGTCAATGGTGATCGCCTGTTGTTCCGAGCGATCCTTGGACTTGGTCCCGTTGCTATTCTCGGCTAGTTGCCTGTCACGCCCCGAATTACTCGTTCCCCGGGCTCGCTAACAGATCCGCCGTATACATAGACATTTCTATGTATACGAAGCGATAGCTAACCTGTAACAAACATACAAGCAACTACAAGAGATATAGAGCTGAAATAAAACATACTAATAACAGAAGCCACATGTATATATAGGATCCAAAATACAACAGTCCCTCCAGAACCAAAATAGGAACAAGTCCACAATATATGTACATGGCTCAACTCAAATCAATAAACTATCTCCAGTAGGGTCCTCCTCTAGGAACAACAGGGACAGGTAGGGATCTAGCTCGCGACTCCCTTACCTCGATCCGCAGAAACAGGCGCAGCAGCCGCAACAGAAGAAAGCTCTGCAAGAAAAAGTGGCAACAATGGGTGTGAGAACTACTATCAAAAGAAGTAGTCCTCAGTGGGTACCACTACCGACCTCAACGGTCCACCCACTAAGTCTACGAGACTATCAGTATAGCTGGTAGGTAAAGAACAACAAAGTAAGCTGGAATAAACTCTACAGCTGTAATGCCACTACCCTACCACTATCCCGGTCAAACTCTCAAGTAAGCATCACCAAAGTGAGAAGTCACCCCTGACCCAATCTAACGGAACCGCCCAAACAGGCTCGTCCAGCCAACTGCCTAGCCACACCGCACACTACCAAAAAGGTTAGCCGGTCCAAATACCATATCCAACTAATCTGTAGCGACAGCAACGCAAAAGAGGCCTCACTCCGGAGCGGCACTCGGGGGAGCTACCCAACCGAGTTAAAAGCGTATCTCTGTCGAGCACAAACAGGCTCCGGCATGCTATAATCAAAAGGAAAGGGGACAAAATGGGTCGAAGACTCCAAGCTCACGTGCCCTCAGTACAAACAGAAGCTAAAACAAGAGTCTGGGTCCACCGTCAACCCCGACGGCACCCGGTAATACAGAACAGCCTAACCCTGCTGTAAATACAAGCTCGGCATCCCAGCACGAGCGTAAACTCATCCTACAACAAACTAAGTATCCACCTCGCACTAACAGCGGTGATACAAGTACAGAAACGGCTCCTAGAGCTAAATATGATAATAGTTCGAAAAGTGACGGTTGTAGTTTCACGAGTTTTCTCCTAAGTCAATTCCCAGTTCAGTATGTAAAGTCATGTCTATAAATTATCAATTTATGCTCCAAATTCAGATTTCATAATAATGCATGCAAATTCATGAATTCGAGCTACTAACATGATTTAACAGATAATAAAACAGCATGCTGCACTCTCTACAACTTAGGAGAAAATCCGGCGATTTCGGTACAATAACCCACCTCAAAAGCTATCCAACAACGGCTTGGAGTCGAGTGGAAGGCCTCCAAACAACACCGGCTGAAATCGAGCTCAAATCTGCAACCTCGAGATTCAGACCCACTTGCTCAAGTTCTGGGCGCCCAGAACATTAGCCCAGAACTGCAGCCTGGCAGCATGACCAATATGGATTCAACATGCGATAAAATCTAAATCCTAAGTCCGAATGCAGTGAAATTTGGTTCAACTCACCAGTAGGGGCTCAAGAACACACCCTCCAAATTTCAGCCAAAACGGAGTTCTACTCGATGTCCAAAAGGTCCCCACACAGATTCGGATTCACTACTGGACCCTCCTGCACATGGATCCAGAAGTTCCAGCAACTAAGCAAAAATCACTTTAAGCAAGAATTTTGGAATTCCAACGAATCTAGCCCATGGAAAAGGGTCACAAACCTCACAAATACAGTGATGGAGCAATCCAAAACCTCTCCAAAGATTCTCACAAAGATCTGGATTCAAAAATCCAAGAAATCCATCAAATGACCCAAAATTCAGCACTTAAGCAATATACTCAAAACCTGAGCTAGCACTCACCTTTGAATCCTCAATTCAGGTGGGAAGAACCTCCAAACCAGCAAGGAAAGTGGAAGGACCAATCTTCACTTCGAAATTCCAGCTCCCAAAAGATTCGGATCCATAAGATCAAAGGAAAACCCAAGTTTCAGCTCAAGAACACAAGGGGTCCAGTGAAACATCAACTGTAGCTTACATACCTATTCAAATTGCGATTGGAAGGGTTCCACGTCTTCCTCTACGAGTCCTCTATCCAACAAACCAAGTTTCGTTGGATTTGGATACTCCCACACTGCACACGAGCAAGAACACCACCGGTCGACGTTGTAGTTTCAGCAGAAAACCAAGGTCTTCAATGGAGAAAGGTGGAATTTGGGAGGAATTGGAGGGCTTCCTTGCAAAATCCAGGGTTCACCACGAAGAGGGGAGAAAAAGCCTCAGGGGAGGTCGTCCACTTCTTTATAGACAAGGGGTTAGGGTAAAATGGACTTCAAGAACAACAAGCTGCTAACCTGTTTCTCAGCAGGTTAACACACTTTCGGGCGCCCGGAACTCAAGAAGTGGGCGCCCGGTTCTTCAGCCTGCACAAGCCCAGAACATCGGACTCTCCGCCACGGTCCGGTACGCCCTAACCTGGTCCGGCGGAGTTCACCAACCAATCAACACGTGTCAAGCAGATCGATACTCACGAGATAGGATTTCCGGATCCACTTTCCGGGCGCCCGATACTGGATCCGAAATGACTTAGCAGTTTTCAGAAAACGAGCACTCAACATTTTGGCGCCCAAAACACAACTTCCGGGCCCCCTAAAGTCCATGCTCCCAAAACTTCAGTTTTGGCTTACTTCGGTGCTCCGAGTCCGTTCTCACATCTATTTGACGCCGAAACGACTCCGACTTGTCTCGACCTTCTCCAGAAGCGTCGAACAGTCTAGGATACTGCAGTCATTCCGTCAGTTAGGCCCCAGGGGTACTACATTGCCGTTCTGTGGTTTGAGCATATTGCATCGATCGTCACAGCTCTTCTAGCACTTCACGTACGCCAGCGGTCTGATCCACCGCTTGGGGTGTTCTTTTCCGGAAAAGGGTTGTGTGCTTCCAACCCGTGAGCCTCTCGACATGTGCATCTGCGGAGGTTATGTGCCTGTGAGTGAGCGGTTGTGACAGTGCCACGGATCCGTCCCTGTGGCCTGGTGGAGATTGGGTCTCTTTATCTATCTACAGTTGATGCATATACTATTTGCTTACAGTAGCGTAGTCGTTCATGTATGGTTCATACTCTTGCTTACTTGTGCTACTGTTTTATCTATCTATCTATCTGTTGACCCTCGCGCCGGTGTGTACACCTCGCCTTCGTCGGCTTGCGGTACCCACTGGGAGGGAAGACATGTTTACATGTTCTCACCCCCCGCCATTGTTGTTGTTTTCAGGTGAGCAGGGTGGTGGGAGTCGGGACGTTGCGAGGCACGCCTAGATAGTGGTACTAGAGGTCCCGACTTGTGAGGTTCCTCCCTCCAGATTGGTTATCGCCTTTATCTCTTTACCAGTTAGATGTGGATGTGGTACAGTTACACTATGGTTGTTTTGTCTTGCATGTTTGGATTTCGTGGATTTGGCTCAGTTTTTATGTGTTGATTGCATGCTTAGACATTATGGATGACGATGTTTACTAGACCTCTATTTTGGTTTAATTATGGCTTTATATTGTGTATCTTGGATTTCTACCCCTCGTGGTAGCGTTTTCAAATAAAGGTTTCCGTGTGGAAAACGGTTTTCAAATGGATTTTCGATCGATCGACTTTTGGGATTTCAAAAGAGAGTTCTCGTGTGGAGAACGATTTTCAAAGGATCTTTAAATGATCTGTTGTTTGTGCATCGCATCATCCTTCGCCTAAGGACTTGCTTAGAATCATACAGGTTTAAGGACTGTTAGCTATATGAAGCAAGGATTGTGATGTTGTTGTTTGTGTGGGATGAATGATGTTTGTGATCTTGTATGTATGTTGTGTACCCCGTGCAAATACAGGGGAGGCTCTGTCCGTGTGGACAGTGGGCCATGTATTTGTGGCGGGTCTGTACGTGGCGCGGGCTAGGCTTTCAAAAAAAAAAGACACGTATTTCCGCTTATAAACTAGTCTGGGGCGTGACAATAAAATAAACATAAATATAAAAGCACGTATTTCAAATTTCGGTCGGTCGACAGATCCATTTCAAAATTCCTCCTACATAAAATAAATAACGCAACGAAACTAACTTTTAGTTCCTCTTTTTTTTCAACTGTTAATATTTTCTTTTTTTATTTAAATAACGTAACATAACAAACTTTTAGTTCCTCTCTTTTATCCAAGTGCTAATATTTTTTTATTAAATATTTTTATTATTCAATATCTTTTCTTTTAAGGTGAATATTTATAGATTATCTCTATTCTAACTGCTAAAATTTTATGAGTAGGTCTTATGTGCTATTAGGAGCACGGAGGCCTCCGTGCTCCTAAGCCGTTTTCGATGATGGGAGTTTCGAATCGACGATCGACTCCGTTAGACTTGATCTAGCGTATTTGAAGTATTTAGAAAATAATTTTTACGAATTTTCGATATCATTTACCTAGTGATCGAAATAATTCAAAATCAATTATTTTAATGGTTGATGTGTGCCATTTGCAAGTTTAACAGTGTAGAAGTATTCAAATCAGATAACATTTTGATAGAAAATTTTGTGTACTATCTCCAACAAGATCGATGTCTCTGGTCGAAAATTTTAGTGCTACACCATAATTTTTTGTGAGATTTTTATTTTCAACCGTTGATTTTAAGTCCTTTCGATCACTATGTAAATGATATCGAAAAATCGTAAAATTTATTTTCTAGATAATTCAAATACGCTAGATCAAATCTAACGGAGCCGATCATCGATTCGGAAGTTTCATCATCAAAAACGGCATAGGAGCACGAAGACCTCCGTGCTCCCAATAGCACACAAGTCCTGCTCAATATTTTATTATTATATTAATTTTTTATTGATTGTAATTAATAATCAATTTTAATTTTAATTTTAAATATATATATCCAAATTTTAATATTATTTGATTTTAAATTTTTATTTATCTAAAATTTATTATTGAATTTTAATTATATAATTTAAATTTAAATTTTGGATTTTAAATTAAAATTAATATTTGAGTTTAAATCGTGAATTTAATTTATTTTGGATATTAAATTTGAATTAATAAATAAAACTTTTTTATTAAAATGGATCAAAATTAAATTTAAAATTTTGAACTAACCGTCAATTAAAATTTTGATATTTTAGTGTAAAACGTATACTTAAATTTTGGATTTGTAAGAATTCCAAAATATAGAAAAATATTCAACATATATATATATATATATATATATATAGGGTAGGACTACTATACTCTTATGAGTATAGGACCCTTCGTACTCATAAGTCGTTTTCGATGATGGAGCTTCCGAATCGACGATCCACACCGTTAAATATGATCTAGAGTATTTAAAACTTCTAGAAAATAAATTTCGTAATTTTTCAAAATCGTTATAAAGTCCATCAAGTGGGCATAAAATGAACGGTCAAAATTGAACGACGTCCTAAAAATGGATGATCGGATTCTTCAATTTAAGATCCGAGTTATTGATCTTTATCTACATAGTAAATAGAATTTTCTATCAAAAATTCAACAGATTCCGATTCTTTTACACCGTTGAACGAGCAAGTATCTCATACCGGCCGTTAAAAATTGTCTACTTTGAGATCTTTTGATCATAGGGCAAATGATGTCAAAAAATTATGAAATTTAATTTCTAGAAGTTTTAAATGCTCTAGATAATATTTAACGGTATGGATCGTCGATTCGAAAGCTCCATCATTGAGAAAAACTTATGAATACGAATGCGATCATACTCATAAGAGTATAGTAGCCGGACCCTAAATATATAAAATATATATATATATATATATATATATATATATATATATATATATATATATATATATATATATATATAAAGAGTACGTCTCCTGTGCTTTCAAAAGTATAGAGGCCTCCGTACTTGTAAGTTGTTTTCGATGATAGGACATCTGATTCAATAATCGGCTCCGTTAGGCATAATCAACGTTATTGGAACTATCTAGAAACCAATTTTTTTAATTTTTCTACATCATTTACCAAGTGATCAAAATGTCTTAAATATGACTATTTTAACGGTCGATGTGGCACGGTTTTAAGTTCAATGGTGTAGAACAATCCAAATTGCATGAAACTTTAATAGAAAATTTTACTTAACATCAATAGTAAGATCAATACTTTTGAATTGAAATTTGAGTCTTTTATCACTATTTTTTTATGAGATTTTTATTTTCAGCCGTTCATTTTGAGGCTACTCATTCACTAGGTAAATGAAGTCAAAAAATAATAAAATTTGGTTTCCAGATAGTCCTAATAGCGTAGATCATGTCTAACGAAACCGATCGCCGAATCGGATGTCCCATCATCGAAAACAACTTACAAGCACGGAGACCTCCGTACTTTCGAAAGCATAGGAGCTTAGCTCTGTATATAAATGTAAATAGAAATATCGACAATAACTATTTAAATTTGAATTAGGATGTAACAGGTATTTTCAAATAAAAAATAACATATGAATTTACTTTTCCAAAAATTTTAATTTTTTTTGTAATTTTTTTATGAATATGATGCACAAATTTATGTTGATTTGAGATAACTATTAAAATAATTATTGACAAATCCATTTTTAGCGAAAAAAATATTATATTCTATTTGCGGGAACAGAAAAAATTCATGCTTATCTAAATTTCTGCTAACCGGAGGATATCTACTCTAGAATATTCTTCACACGCGTCTCACAAAAGAATATTTTATACTCATTGAAAAAAGAAAATCTTTGCTAAATTCAGATAGAAAATATTCGTAGTATCCACTATTTCTCAATTAACTAAGTAACTATAAATAATTTAGGCCGAAAAAAGAATAATTTAAAATAAGCCCATCAAATAGACTTTAAATGTTAAGTTTGGTTCATAATTTTAAACATGAGTAATATATTTTAATTCAAATTTTAAAATTAATTTTAAATTTTAAATTTGGAGTCTATCAATAGACTATTTCAAATTAAAAATAACTAACTAATTTGAAAATAACTCAAGTTTGAATAATAAATTGGTTGATAAATGTGATGCCCTCACTTCCCAGGGGGGTCACCCATCCTAGGACTACTAGCTCTAGTACGCTTAACTCTCTTAACCTCTTGAGTCTAACCACCGCCCAAAATACTATAGCCGAGTTAAGAGTTTTAGACCTATTATATCTCATATATAGGACTAATCTAAATCCTATTCTCTCTCCTTTAAGCCCTGACGTCCTCGTCAGGCTCAAGCACACTCACAAGCACCAGGCGATATGAGACTCATCTCGCTAGCCTTAGCCGACCTTGCGTGGAGCCGCACTCCACCCACAACGGTCCTCACCTGGGGAGCCGTTCTCTACCCGCTGTATAACGCTGGCTCAGCAGAGACTCATCTCACACTTTCGGCTGGTGATTGGCTTTGATACCAACTATGACGCCCCACTCCCCAGGGGGTCACCCATTTTAGGACTACTCTGGCCCTAACACGCTTAACTCTCTTAACCTCTTGGACCTAGCCACCACCCAAGATACTATAGCCAGGTTAAGAGGTTTAGCCCTATTATATCTCATATATAGGACTAATTTAAATCCTAGGGTGTCACAATAAATAGATTTATATCTCTAATAACTGCTTATATTCAAATTATAAATTCTATATTAACTTCAAATTTTGAGTTTTGTTCACAAATTTAAATCTGAATTCATTAATTTAAAATTTAGAATTATTTCAAATTTTTAAAATTTGCGTACATATTGAAAAAAATTGTATGTTATGAAACACATGAAAAGTATTTACAATATAACTAAATTGTAATATATAAAACTTATGTGGAGACAAATTAAAGTTAGAAAAAAAATTAATTGATAAATAGACTCATACCACCAATAACTATTTAAATTCAAAATATATATTTACATTTAATTTAATTAAATGTGACGTGCATCGCACGTGAACTATAAGTATATATATCTGTACTATATATAAAAGTACGTATTTTTAATTTTAGTGTGAGACCCCAGATTAGTCCTATATATGAGATATAATAGGGCTAAAACTCTCAACCCGGCTTAAGCATTTTCGATGGTGGATAGGCCGAAGAGGTTGAGAGAGTTAAGCGTGCTAGGACGGGAGTAGTCCTAGGATGGGTGACCCCCTGGGAAGTTGGGGCGTCACAGTTGGTATCAGAGCCAATTACCAGCCGGAAGTGTGAGATGGGTCTCGGCTGAGCCGAGTCTGAATGACAGGCTAGCGAGACGTCTCACATCGCCTGGTACTTGTGAGTCTGAGCCTGACGAGGACGTCAGGGCTTAAAGGGGGGGAGATTGTGAGACCCCAGATTAGTCCTATATATGAGATATAATAGGGCTAAAACTCTCAATCCGGCTTAAGCATTTTTGGTGGTGGATAGGCCGAAGAGGTTGAGAGAGTTAAGCGTGCTAGGACGGGAGTAGTCCTAGGATGGGTGACCCCCTGGGAAGTTGGGGCGTCACATTTAGTCTGTCGACAGACTTATTTTTTAGTTAAGCGTGCTAGGACGGGAGTAGTCCTAGGATGGGTGACCCCCTGGGAAGTTGGGGCGTCACATTTAGTCTGTCGACAGACTTATTTTTTGGCCAAAAAATTTTGGCTCATCTTTTTCCTTACACAAAATAAGTAACATAATAAAATAAATTTTAATTCTTTTTTCTCTGTCATGCCCCGGGCTCTTTTTAGAAAGCACTTTCGTAGAAGTCCTTCCATTTTGAAAACAGAGTTTGCGAAAAAACATATAATTTTTTTTTCTTCTGAAATCTTGCCCAAGATGTGCCCAGACCTGCCACCTGCACAGAGTTTTCTTTGTCCATGCGGACAGAATCTCTCATGTACGTGCACGGCGTGGGAGCACAAATAACCACAAGCAACCTGAACAGGAAAGATATGTACATAACAACTACAACAATTATTAGCAAACCAAAACCAGAAATCCACTAAACCACTATAATAGGAAACCCAACATAACAACTAATCTCGAAACTAAATCACATAAACTCCACATGATATCAATATAAGAAAATAAAGTAAATCCGGGACGAGCAATAAAGTCGACGGCACAAGCTATCTAGGTGCCAACTAAGCACGTCTTCACACCGCCCTCCGACCCGCACTGTCAGCGACACCTGTAAAATTAGTGGGGTGAGAAACATATAAATATGTTTTTACAGTAGGAGCAACCAGCCGATGAGGGCAAGCCGCACTCACTAGTAAATAAAGGAGTAAGATAAGATGATAGTAACAATAACAGGGAGGTAACTAAAGTATAAACACAATCTACTACAGTAGCAAGAAGGTAAATAGTCAAATATCACAAAATAGAATACTAAATAATGCCGCTACTGTAAACATAAAGTCATATACAAATGCAATAGGAACACCAACTACAGTAGTAAGATAATAAGTGAATAAACACTACACCAAAATGAGCTTTTAGAGGCAATTCAAACTGTCGGCAAAAGTATGAAAAGTGCCAGGAAAAGTTTTACCGGCGGTTGTTTGCGGCACCCACAAGTGCCGGCTAAAAGTCTGTCGGTAATAATTTTACTGGCACTTCTTACAAACTGCCGGTAAATATTAAATGACCGGCACCTTAAAGTGCCACTAATAAGAATATATAGTGGCACTCATAAGTGCCGGATAATTTATCTTTTTCGGCAATCAGAACTGCCGGCTTATTATTCTTTTAGGGGCCATTTTTGCTGCCAGCAAAGTTTTAAGGGCACTTGGTAACGCCGGCAATAAATTTAAAATTATCGTTCCCAATTAGATATCCTGATAGAAAAAGTGCCGACAAAAGGTTGAATGTATCCTAACAGAAAAAGTGCCGGCAAAAGGTTGATATTTTGATGCATATTGTATTTTCTAATTAGATGAATATGGATTCAACATCCATAATAAACACAGAATGTTATGAAAAATATTTAGCCACATACAAACGACATCCAACAGAATGAAATACACATTTTAGTAAACAAATTAGAGAATATATATATAAAAAGATAACTTCATAAAAGTTTTAAGAAGTATCATATATTCAACATTCATAATAAACAAAAAAAAACTATCAGTTTAGTCCCAACAACAAAACAATATCAATATGCT
This sequence comes from Puya raimondii, assembly GCA_016920855.1. Taxonomy (NCBI): domain Eukaryota; kingdom Viridiplantae; phylum Streptophyta; class Magnoliopsida; order Poales; family Bromeliaceae; genus Puya; species Puya raimondii. The sequence continues at coordinate 47,110,354 of JABWPP010000050.1, read as the reverse complement.
CCAAATACACATTTTAATCATTGACAAAATAAAGAAAATGAAGTCTTCGAATCAGAAAACAGCTTACTTCATCTTCTTAACTAATAATCAAACCTGCATTAGAAAAAAAATAAATAAAAATGAATTAGGCTATGAAACATAGAGTACTATCTCCAACCTACGTCAGATAATAAAATCGATCCTGAGAAAATGAGCTAATCATTTTCACATTCAACACATAGAATAAATAAATACAGAACCATTATATATTTTTCTACTTTTTACGAGACAAAAAAAGGACCCATAAAAAAAGAGTTAGATCGATAATACTTACATATCTTATTTAATAAACAGTGTAAGAAGGCATAAATACAACCAAAAATTATGTCATAAACAATCGAAAGTTGGTGTTGATACTACAGTTTATCTTACTTAAATCCTAAGGACAGATACTAATTAAAGTTCATATTCATTCTCAATATGTAATGTTGAAGTTATACTTTTTTCATAACATTATCCTAATTTGTTAATTTGTTAATATTCAACAAATATATATTGACATTAGTTTTACAAATAAATTTAATACTCATATAAGTCTTGATGTAGTCAATAAGAGAAAAAATCTAAATATCACTAAGATAAAATATACCAATTCAAACAATTTGCTAAAAGAAGAAGAAATAAAGCATGAAGCATGCACCTTAGATGCATAGACAAACAATTAATAGAGACAACCAAAAAAAAACATATACCCAAAAAAAAAAAAATCAACCCATCATATAAGCAACATAAATAAATTATCTCACAGGAGACTAAAGAGAACGAGAGATCTAGGATAAAGAAACCAACTGCTGGATAGGTATAAAGCTCTCTGAAAATTTAAACTACATGTGAACAAAGCCAAAATGGTCGTGAATTTTTCGATTTGCATCGCATCAAACCATGTGAAAAGTTTCCTCTCAGAAAACTTATTAAATAGGCATTAAACAGAGTGCACCATAAAAGGGTCAAATGTAACTATTTAAAGCTCGTTAATATCCTATTTACTTATCAAGAATTATCAATTGGAAGAAAAAAAAATGCAAAACACTTATAAAAGCGCAGTCAAACTCTAGAGCATGCGCCTCCTCTACTTGTTACTGGTCTTTTCTATTTTATTTTTATTTTTTTCGCACTTTGCTAGAATATATGTGTGTGTGTGTGTGTGTGTGTGTGTGTGTGTGTGTGTGTGTGTGTGTGTGTGTGTATGCAAAACACTCATAAAAGCGCAGTCAAACTCTAGAGCATGCGCCTCCTCTATTACTTGTTACTGGTCTTTTCTATTTTATTTTTATTTTTTCGCACTTTGCTAGAATATGTGTGTGTGTGTGTGTGTGTGTGTGTGTGTGTGTGTGTGTGTGTGTGTGTGTGTGTGTGTGTGTGTGTGTGTGTGTGAAAACAATTTGAGGGTTTGGAGCATTACTTTCACCATTAAAATTTTTCCTAGCAAACAAATGGTTCCTTTCACTGAGATTTGTTGTGCCCACACCGTGTCTTCTTCGTCGCCGTAGTCCCAGATGGGTTCTAAGTGATTTGCTGATACCATATCCATATTTTATCTAATTTTTACCGTGCACAGCAGAATTATTCAATTGATCGTTCTGAGATATAATTGGACAAGGCATAATTATTCAAATAGGAGATTAATAGAACAAGAGAAAAGAAAAACTAAAGAAAATTGGACAAGGCAGAAGTGCTGAGGGAAAGAGTAGAGTAATAATAGTAGAGTATGAAGAGAATCCCTTTAAGAAGTAAAAGTATGATATTTAAGTATACCACATTGGATATACAGGTAGTCCACTAGTCCAAGAAAAGATATATAGATCATTGAAGCACACAGTGTAACAAGATACATTAGAGAATAGAAACAAGTAAATAGAAAGAGCAAGCACGGACTCACCAACAATGGAGTTGGTTTTACCAATTGCCCACAGGTTCACCTTGCGTTTTTCACCACCAGTGATGAACACTATTTGATTTCTTCCCGATGGTTACATAGTTGACCTCAGACGAATGCGCGAACTCCTTAAAATCAACCTCTGGTTAAGGTTTTGTAACAAAATAAAATAAAATAACAGTGAAATCCAACACATTTGGGGTGAAGAAAATGTCGAAAAATAAAAATCATGAAGTTTTTTTTTTTTTTTGTAAGTTCCATTAATTTTCATCAAAATAATACAAAAATTGAATCCAAACCCATTAAAAACAATTCAAACAATAAAATCAAAACAAACTAGAACCTGCAAAGGGCTGAAGGAACTGATCCTAGCACGCCGCAAAAGAAGCAGCGCTGGTCGACAACGAGAAGGGAAATATTCCAGCGAGCGGCGGCGAAAGCGGAGAGGACGGGGTCGGAGAGGGAGTTAAACGCGAGGGCGACGCGGCCGAGGGAAGGGAACGCTGCGGCGTGGCGTAGCGACGCGAGGATCTCCTAGGAAGAGAAGGGCGATGCTGGGATGGAGGTGAACTGGTGTTGGAGTGGAGGAGGCTGGGTTTGAAGCAGAGACGAAGGGATTTTTTCGAAGATGGGACGAGACCTAGGGCGCAAGGGTTTTCTGAAGAGGGATTTTTCTTTTTCTTGCGCGCGAAGCCAAAAATTCCCGCCCGCCTATCACCCGGCGATTATTTTTGGTAGAATTTTGATGCGACCTTACAGCTTCTCAATTAAGGGCAGTTATTTAAAAGTGCCATTAATAACTAATTATTACTGGCATTTTTTATAAGGGCCACCAAAAAAGTGTCACCAAAAATGATTTGTGGTGTAGTGAAATGTCTTGAACAAGCAATTCAAAGCCGCTACTGCAATCCAAATAACTACCTGAATGCCATGCACTACTCAAATAGTGATACTATGCATCAACTGGACATATAAATAGTCGAAAGTGAACCCAATCACCATGGCCTGTCATAAAGACCAGGTCTAAGCTCGCCCACTAGGTCACGAAGACCAAAAATCAAGTACCACTCCGGAGGGACACAACCACCTACACCCAAAGTCACTAACTCTGTCTAAGTGAGGTGTACATCAAATCTGAGAGTGAAGAACTCAGGGTGGCGAACCCTGTCTATGAAACAACATTTCCCACTGGGCTGGCAACTGTAAAACTTGGGGTTGTGAACCATGTCTAAGACTACTACAGTGCCATCTCAAGCTGTAGTCACATGTGTATGCTCAAAGCTCCAACAACCTAAACTCAATAGTCAAATCATTGCTAGTAGGCAACAAGAGGAGCCAAGAGAAATCTCAAGTCATCTAGCATGCTACACGACACGAGCATCAAGGGAGATGACGATAAATACAAAGGGACAGAGGTGTAGCATTCTGAGGTCTCAATCATAAAGCCAGTAAGTCTACCACTTCTATGGTCAATCTCGTAAAGAAAGTACTGACTTACAAGGTCCAATCATATATAGAAGAACAGCCGACCGACGAGGTCTGATCGCATAAGAGATTAATCAACTGACCTATATGGTCAATACTCACAACGAATAATTACCGACCCACTAGATCATATCATAATAAGATGCACAAAGTAGAACCTACTCTACGTGTCACTAGTAATACACAGACGGAAAATAGTCATGATATTCACATAAGCAATATAATAAGTAGATAGACCAAACAGCCGACACGTAGAGCAATAAGCATGCAATACTAGGATGTCAAGTTAAGGTTTACTACTCACGAGTGTAATGGAATAATAGAAATATATAGAAAAACCAAGATACAACTTTATCGACTTCAGAATGGAGCACCCACCTCACCAAGTACTCGAGTCCTCAACTCGACCATGTATCTAGCTGTCACCTGTACCTAGAAGATACAATCATCAAATGCCACAATCAGTACCCCACGTGCCATCCATACTAACCGACACACTCAACCTATACCACCGTGCACCACGACGCGATCGGAACATGTCACGCCCCGGGGGTCCATTTGGAGTTTATAAAAGATCAGCGGAAAAATACAGGATAATTTTTTTTTTCTTTTTATTAATACATTGACAATCTTGGCCCCAGAGACGACAGACCCGCCACAAACACAGGGAGTCCACTGTTCACTCGGACAGAACCTCCCCTGTATCTGCACGGCGTCGCACAAGTACATATACAACACATTCATTTCATTCACAATGATAATTCAAACGTATCACCAACAGAAAGATCCTTTCAGTTTAGAGAAAAGCTACCACGAAGGGTAGGAGACGGGTTTTGCAAATCTTATCACAAGTATTTTATTAAGCCTTAATAAACTACATGTCCAAAGAGTAAATAAAACTGAACCATAATTCTAAAGTTATTTATTCAGAGTGCAAGTAAGAAAAACTAAACCAATGACCGGGTCGGGAATTCTAATGACCGCAAATGACGTGCCTCACGTCTCGCCCCGACTCGAACTAGCTGGATCACCTGAAAAATCAACAAAGCGGGGGAGTGAGAACATGTAAACATGTCTCCTCCTCCCAGTAGGTACCGCAAGCCGACGAAGGCAAGCGTACACACCGATAACCAGGAGATAGATAGATATAACAATGCAGTAGCCATGAAAGAAGGGAAACAAGGTACAACTGCACTAGTGCTACTGTAAATGATATGCATCAACAAATGAATACAGCAAATATACCCAATCTAGCCAGTCCGCAGACCTCAGGCTCATGCCACTCCTACTCTGCCAGCATATAAGTGCCCAACTGAGCTCACGGGTCGGACGTACGACCACTTTTCCGGAAAAGAACACCCTCTTGCGGGGATCAACCGCTGGTGTTCGCGAAATGCGCAAGAGTAATGGCGATCAATGCAAGTATGACCAATAAATGTTGGCAAACAGCCAATAATCCACCCCTCCGGGTATACCGACCGTATAGGTCATCAGACAACCGTGTCAAGAAAACCGACCAAGAAGGTCACGAGAACATCATCTCAGATACAGATATAATCATATCTACTCTACTGCTAGAACAAGAAAAGAATGCAAGTAGAGATCACAAGGTGCTAGCTCACAATCACAGACATATATGTATACGAAATATAAAAAGGGAGAGTGGAAGGAACGTCACCGAGCATGCACCACTAAACCAACTTCGGATCGAAGTACCCACCTGTAACGATCGCGTCGGAATCCGAAACGCACTGCAAATCAATCGGACCTACCACAGGTGCACGGAGTGAGGGACAAATCACAAATGACTCAAACAAGACACAACCACACAACCCACAAATCCCGAGACTCCGTTTCCCAAAACCGATCTCCGTAAATCGCCGAAAGTCCCGAAATCACACCGGGATGTCCCCGGGACCCACAAACAGTCCCGAAAGGCACCGACTCACCCTATGAGTTGACCGCTGACCCGGAACACAGCCATTTGTATGTATCGACAGCGAACATAAGCTCGAACATCATATTAACTAGTCTCGGACCATCGTTCCGATCCGGGTTCCTGGAAGTGACGATTTCGACACCGGAACCCACCGCCGGTCAACGGACGTCTTCGAACACACGAGACGGCCCGGACAACCAGCCAACAAGGCTCAGCGGCAAACCCAAATGCATTCAAATAGTGTCGGATGAAACTCCGAGCTAAAATCGCGTTCCGCCGACGACTTTCGTCGGGAAATGCTCCGAAAACTCTTTTTCGGATGAACGAAGGTAAACGGACCTTGGACAATCAGTCCACAGGACATGCGGAGCATGAACATGCTGCCCACAACGACTAAATTGGATCAAAGCCCTTAATCATGCATCTAATAGCATTAATAACATGCAACTTCATACGTTATGCGTCGTTACCTCGATCGGAGAGTTACTGAGGCTCGCCGAGACATGCCCTGCTTCGTCTCGACGATACGGAGGCCATGCTCGCTGTCCAGATCGCAGCGAGCAGCCGAGGAGCACGCTGGATCAGCCGAAACCTCACCCGGAAAGGCGGTCCGGGGGCGACGAAGGTAAACTTACAAAAACCTAATCTCACCGACAGCGGAACAAGTGAGCATGGTGTTCAGAAGCATGCCAGGATACTCGGGCTCACACCCAAACCGGGCTCAGCCAGGCTAAAACCGAGAGCACCCGGTTGTTCCGGCCGGCAACGGCCACGGCGGAGGGTGCGCCGACGGGGGAGGGATGCGGTTGGACAGGGACCACCGGCCGAGGTGTCAGACGGCGGCGGGGAGCGGCGCCGGCGACGGGCGGTGATGCCCTAGCTGCCCAGTTTGAATAGGGAGCTAGGGCGGAGCTCGGCGACGACGGCGGTGTTCGGGGTCGGGCGCGGCAGTGTAGGGAAGTCGAGCGGGACCGGCGGCAGGCCTCGGGCGGCCGCGGCTGGTGGTCTCTGTCACCACCAGCCCGCACAGGCCACCTGCGGCCCGGCCAAGGCAGCAGGGCTACAGTAGTGCGCAGGGGCGACCGGGGATGGTGGGGCGGCGCGCCGGAGGTCGATGGCGGCGCCGGGAAATCAGTCCGAGGGAAGGGGAGGCAGTTAGGGTGCTGTGGAGGGGTGGAGGCTATTAGGGTTAGGGTTGCATGTGGAGAACCCTAAGAGGTCAATATATACACCCATGCACAATTGCACCATAGTCCACTAATTTCCAGTTTTTCTTCTTAGGTCCCTCACAGCGTGTGTACATCGCGTGAACACACCTCCATGATTGATTCCGTGCGAATCGATACATAAAGTACTGGGACTTTTCACGGAACACCAAGATTAACCTTTTGACCTTCCCTCGGTAACCGCATTAAATCCTGCGATCCGTCCGTCGGATCTGCGAACGGGTAGCGCCATTGTGTTCAGTACTGTCGAATTATCGGACTTACGATTTTGTTTCATTCGATTTGGTTGTCGATTCACGACAAACTCATTGTTAATCCGATTCATCTATACATCATGTGTATACCAACCAACGATCGCTTCAAAATCTCCTCGATTCGCGAAAACATGGCCTAAGTCCATCCACCCCAACTTTCTTTCGCATGATAGGTCCCTGTCCGAGGGTTCACACGCAAAACGGAGCTACGGTAAGTTTTGCGAGGCTAAAACAATGAAGACTAATAGTCCATTTTTCGACAAGATCCAGTTTTCTCGAAAACCGTGCATCAAATCCAAAATCCGTTAGTGCCATCGAGTCCAGAATAGTCGAACGGTTGAAAACGAGCTATTGGACCACTAAGAACGGAGTCCGATACACTCCAGAAGCCATCTTTAATCATCGGCCTATCCGGAAAACCAGAGTTACTATTCACTTAAGTGAATTTTCGAACTCACGTAACTCTTTCATTTTAAATCATTTTCTCCTGAAACTTGACGAGTGATTATGAAATTAAAATACACACAAAAACATCGTCAACGAAGAGTCAAATTAGGCAGTAAAAATCTCAATCCTTACAGAACATCAGTTCCACAACTCGGCTTACATAACTAAGCCCAACAATAACCAACTCTCTATAGGAAGTCACAACAACATTTTCACTGTCCCACAACGCACCACTTTAGGTGTTGGGACGACCGCACGTCAAGTGCTTGACAAATTAGTCATTAACTATCGAATAAAGTCACGACGGTGCCTAAATCTGACACCCTAATTGGGTATTATAATAGACTGTGGACACTAGTAATAAGACTGGGCTTAAGTATTTTGGGTCGATCGTTTGGGTCGAACGAGCTATTATTGCTAGCGGGTTGGGTCGTTACATTTGGTATCAGAGCCAATCATCAGCCTGAAGTGTGAAATGAGTCTCAGCTGAGCCAGAGTTGAAATGATAGGTTAAGCCAGGGTTTGGAAATGACATGTTAAGCCAGGTTGGAATGACAAGGCTAACGAGATAATCCTCACATCGCCTGGTGATCTTGGGCTGTAAGTGTGATTGGGCTGAGGAGGACGTCAAGACCTAAATGGGGAGAGTCTGTGACACCTTGATTGAGTATTATAAGAGACTGTGGACACTAAAAATAATAACTAAGCTTAAACATTTTGGGTCGGTGGTTTGGGCACAACGAGCTATTATTGCTAATGGGTTGGATCGTTACATTCTCTAAAGGGTAACCTTAGAAATATTTTATATATTTTCATTTTAGGTGAATATTTTTAGATTATCTCAATTTTATCTACTAATATTTAGTTGTTATATTTACTTTTTATTGATTGCAACTAACAATCAAATTTGAATTTAATTTCCAATATATATTTGTTTTTAATCTTTTTTATTTTAAAATTTTATTTTATCTTAAATTCATAGTTAAAATTTAACTATATATTTAATATTTTTGTATGTTTTTCGAATTTTGACGAATTTTAAGTATGTGTTTTAAAGTAAAAGTATCAAAATTTTAATTTACCTTTTATGCAAATTTAAAAATTTAATTTTGATCCACTTTAATTAAAATATTTTAATGTTAATTTAAATTTGATATCCAAAATTAAATTAATTCACGATGTAAACTCAAATTTTATAAAATAAAAATAGAATTATATAATTATTGTCGGTAACAACTATTTAAATTTGAGTTAGAATATGACATATATTTTCTAATAGTGTATAATAAATAAATTTACTTTTTTAAATTTAATTTTTATTGTGAACTTTTGAATAAATATGTTGTAAATTTATATTAACTAGTGAAGTTACTCGCGCATTGTGGCAGGCTGATGTTATAGAAGACAGAAGATTGACAAAATAAAAATTTTAAAATTTTTTGACTTGTCATGGGATATCAATAAATACAAATAGAAAATATGAACCAGATATGTACAAATATAACAAAACTTACAATTTCAGCAAATAAATTACACAACAATAATGAAAGAAGCAGTAATAGAGTTACTACTCCATATGCACCTTGATCGTGCTGCCGAGATCGGAGAGGCGATTCCCGTTCTCCACGCCGCCTCCACCGCCATTGTCGGCGTCGAGCTTCTCCTTGGTCACGGCATGTCGATGCCGTACGGATCCCCCCTCACAAACCGCTTCTTCCCCCTCATCGACTCCAAAACCATCACCACTTCACTTCGCCGCCGCGATCCTCGGAACCCTAATTTCAGTTCCCACACAATCTTAAATAAAGTAGAGAAAAAAAATAAGAAAAATACAAAATATGAACCCTTCTTGCGCACCAAAAAAAAAGGAAAAAGAAAGAATGTGAGAAAAAAACAGTATAAAGAGATCTTATTTTACTCTTTTTTTTGAAGTGATTTGTTTAGATGATAATGGATCATGTGAATACATTAATTAGAAAGTGGGCGGGTGGGAAGATAAAGTATCTGGTGGAGATGCGGGGTGGGAAGGCGAAGCATCAGGAGTGGGAAGGGGGGTGAAGGAGGAATTGCCACGTGACAAACTCTATGAGAAATAATGTATAGGTATAAATTTGAGATAGCGATTAAAATAATTGTTACGTGCATTCGCGCGTATACTTAACTAGTGTGTGTGTGTGTGTGTGTGTGTATATATATATATATATATATATGAGTTGAGCTGGAATACTATTAATAGTATTTGGGCTCTTTTGCTATCGATTTTTTAGCCGTTAGATCTACACTTTGATCAATTTCATCATTTAGATCATATTATTCAACCAACCACCCACTCAACCCTAGGAGGACCACCACTAAACCCTAGGGTACCACTATCATCCTAACCCTACAATTTTTCATCCAAGGGTTAGATAGCAAAAAAGGCCAAATATTATTAATAGTATTCCAGCCCAATTAATATATATATATATATATATATATATATATATATATATATATATATACATATATATACATATATATACATATATATATATATATACACACACACAGTAGGACTTGTGTGGTATTAGGAGCACGGAGGCCTCCGTGCTGCTCAGCCGTTTTCGATGATAGAACTTCCAAATCGACGATCAATTTTGCGAATTTTCGATATCATTTATCTAGTGATCGAAGGATTCAAAATTAACAATTCTTAATGGTTGATATATACCATTTACAAGTTTAACGGTGTAGAAGTATTGAAATCAGATGAAATTTTGATAGAAAATTCTTTATACTATTCACAGCAAGATCAATATCTCTGATTGAAAATTTTAGTACTACATCATAACTTTTTGTGATATTTTTATTTTCAACCGTTGATTTTGAATCCTTTCGATAACTAGATAAATGATGTCCAAAATTTATTTTCTAGATACTTCAAATACGTTAGATCAAGTCTAACGGAGCCGATCGTCGATTCGGAAGTTCCATCATCGAAAATGGCTTAGGAGCACGAAGGCCTCCGTGCTCCTAATAGCACACAAGTCCTACTCTATATATATATATATATATATATATTGAGCTGGAATATTATTAATAGTATTTGGACTCTTTTGCTATCGATTTTTTAGCCATTAGATCTATAATTTAATCAATTCCACCCGTTAGATCATACTATTCAACCAACCACCTACTCAACCCTAGGGGGACCACCATTAAACCCTAGGGGACCACTATCATCCTAACCCTATAATTTTTCATTCAATGGTTAACAATTCGATAGCAAAATAGCCCAAATACTATTAATAGTATTCCAGCCCAATTATATATATATATGTATAGAATTTGGCTGAAATACTATTAATAGCACCAAGTCATTGATACTATTGGTTTTTCAGTCCTTGGATGAAAGGATGTGCGGTTAGGATGATAGTGGTCCCCTAGGGTTGAGTGGGTGGTTGGTTGAATAATATGATCTAACGGTTAGAAATGATGGAAAATAGTAAATTTAACGGCAGAAAATTCGGTAGCACCAAGTGCTTGGTGCTATCGATAGTATTCCAGCCGGACTATATATATATATATATATATATATATATATATATATATATATATATATATATATATATATATATATATATATATAGAGTTGAGCTAGAATACTTTTGGAAGCACCAACCCTTTGGTGCTTCCACATTTCTAGCCTTTGGATCTACTTCTTGATTACTTATAACCTTTAGATCAAACACTATTCCACCTACCACCACCTACCACCACCTACCACCATCATCTCAACCCTCCAAATCTCCATCCAATGGCTATAAACCCACAAGCACCACCCCCATGATACTTTCAAAAGTATTCTAGCTCAACTCTATATATATATATATATATATATATATATATATATATATATATATATATATATATATATATATATATATATATATATATATATATATATATATATATATATATATATATATATATATATATATATAAAAAAAACCATCTCCATATCTCCACCGTTTCCATCTCTTTTTCAAACAATTTTATCTATACCAAAATATAGTTAAAATTTATTTTTTATTTAATTACTTATTATTTATATTGTAGAATATTTATAAGTATTATATTAGATTTTAAAAGATTGGTAATCACACTTTCTTTTTGTAGAAGGTGTTTATATACCAATTTTTCGATTAACCAAACAAGTAAATAGAAATAAAATACTCTTTTTAATTTTGTTTCTTAACAACCAAATATGCATACATAAAAAACTAATTTTTTTTTCATCGAATCACACAAAAGAAATAAAAATATTTTTTTTCTCATAATTTTTTTTTCTTGGGCTTTTTTTGCATTTAGCCCCCTTAAAAAATTTACAAATAATCCCACAAAATTTATATTTGCAAGATTCCCGCCACGCGAGCGCCACTCGGGTGTGGTAGGTTGAGTTGAATACGGTGAACCATTCACCGTATCCATCCTAAATCATATACCCTAAATATTACGTATACCCCAAATATTACGAATAACTTACTAAACCATATACCCCAAATACAGTGAACCATTCACCGTGTCGTGTCCAAACACGGTGAATGGTTCACCGAATTCAACTTAACCTATCACGCCCGCGTGGCGCTCGTGTGGCATTGATAGGACCAATCTTACAAATATAAATTTTGTGGAACTATTTGTAGAAATTTTTTTTTCTGAGGGGGCTAAAATGCAAAAGGAGCCTTTTTTTTTTTTTTTTTTTTTTCTACGTAAAATACTTTTCTTTTACTTTTCAGGAATCAAACAAGCACTTTAGCAGCTAGTCAAAATTAGGAGGGACTAGGGTTTTGCCCACTCTCCTCCGGGCCGCCGCCTTCCCCCCTCTCCGATATGCGATTCTACGTGGCCGGGCGGGGCGGGGGACGGAGCTGGAAGATGGGGCTCCGGCGGCTGTCCTCCGCCGTGCGCCGCCACCTGGAGGACGAGGGCGACTGGGCATTCTCCTCCGAGTGGTGGGGCTCCGCCGCCGACGACGGCCACACCGTCTTCCGCTCCTTCTCCGCACACGGCAACGGCGTCGTCTCCGTCGTCGCCTACCCCGCTTCCACGCCGGTCGCTCCTCTCTCTCTCTCTCTCTCTCTCTCTCTCTCTCTCTCTCTCTCTCTCTCTCTCTCTCTCTCTCTCTCTCCCCCACACACACCACACACACACACACACGCACGCACGCACAACACGCACACGCACACGCACGCACACTTGATCATACGGCTCTGATAATTGCAAGGTTAAATCGTACAGATCTTACCTGAGCTCTAGTCTATCTTGAAATAGACAATCGAGCTTTCAAATTTAGATTTTATTAGTTAACTTTACACAGTCCTTTTGATATAGGTGCGCAAACTTTGAAAGTTCCGATTCTACTACCTAAGGTTAGCGGTGTTTGTAACATATTGATGAAATATTCGGTAATCTTATAGAATATTTGGGGCTTATAAATATTTTAAGTTTAGGTCGTAAAACTTAAAATTTCAAACCTAGACTTAATTACAAATGTCCTCTTTGCACTTCAGACCATGTCTCATTTATCCTCTTGCACTAAAAATCCTGTCAATTATCGCTCTGCACTTTCCCATGTTTTCATATTGGTCCAAAAGATTAGGATAGTAAGAGAATCAAGTTATAAAACTTCACTAAAATGAATTGGTATATCACATTGTTCCACATCTCAACATCCATCTAATTTGCACTCAAGAAACGGATAAAAAAATAAGATAAATCATGAATGAGATCTCCTAATTTTTTCCAATACTATGAAAAGTGCTAGTTAATTGAACAATTTTATTCAATTTATATGATTATGCTGCATTAATTATAATTAACTTCATTTACCAATTTGTTTCTATAAAATTTTACATCTAAAGTCATCAACTACTCCAAAAATTTGGACCTATTTGAAACAATGTCAAGGTGCAGGAGGGTAATTGATGTAATTTTTAATGGAGGGGGGAAATTGAGATAGGGGCTAAAGTGCAAGGGGTTTTCCTTTGTAATTTAGCCTTAAAGTTAAGGTGTTTATTTAAAAAGAATAGTAAGATTAGGTAATAAAATTAACACTTCAAAAATGCGCTATAGTTTGGATAAGGTTTATACATTTTTACGTAATTTGAAACCGTTAGTAACTGTTGTAACTGGAAGTCACTTCTAGTAGGAACATAACAGCTATTGACAGTTCCCCTTTATTGTCTCTTATTGTTATAGAGATTCTGAGGTCAAATGAAATGAGAAACTTTGAGGAAAAAAAGGAAGAAAAAAAGAGAAACTACTGAAGTGAATTTGCTGCATTGTTAGAAAAAATTGCTCTCTTAAGGGCAACTTCCAATCATAGCTCTGTTACCTGATCCTTGTTTTTCTGCTAGCAAATTAAGATAACTGGTTGGGTGAAAAATTCGCAAGTTAGGGGAATGATATGGTTAATACTGGATACTTAATTACTTATACAATCAATTCAGCAATTTCGAACTGCAATAAGTTAAATGTCTTTGCTAGTTGATGTTTTCTTTTCAAACTGAAGATGTAACTCTTCGAATATAAATATGTGGTTGTTATAGAGATATAGTTGACCATATTGTATATGAAATATTGGCCATTTGTCCATATATTCAAAGTGTCAGTTTTTTGTTGTCAACATAACAAATCCATGTGCAGCTGTTATTAAATCAAATATTTTTGGAGAGAGATTTTGTAATTTGATCTTATCTTTTGGTAAGCTGCATTTCCAACTTTAAGCAAGTTCAACTGCATGAAAGCCAAAAAATATTTGTTTGGCGTATTGATGTTGCACTCAGGAATAACAGTTGAACTTTGTAGTTGAAGGCTCAATTATTGCATTTTGACCCACGCCAAAATGGAACGCAAGTGGAAATGCAACAGCTGGCGAGAGTAATCCTTTTTTACTGGCAATTATCACCAACATACTGATTTCTCACCACTAAATGTGAGGCTACAATATCTGCAAATGCAACTATTAGGTCCATACACCCAAACCAAAATGCTACAGTTTTAGTGCTCTCAACTGGGGTGTACTTTGTTGGGTTGGTTTCATATCCTGGAAATTTTCAAATCAAACCAAAAAAATTTCTTTAGGATATTTTAGAACTGAACTAAATTAATCTCTACTTAGAATTGAACCAAACCCAATCGAATTAATTCAATTTAGTTTGGTTCTGAACTTCGGTTTCAATTGTCCCATTTTTCTTATGAATTAAATCCATGATTTTGAAATCAGAATGCAATTATGAGAGGTATTGCATAGAGGATGAATTATGACCACAGTTTTGGAAAGCAGTAGTGATAATTAGCATGTATATGTGTACAAGATTGATCATAGTCATAGGATTTTAAGCATGTAGTGATGAAAACCACCGTTTTTCTTCAAAAGCTTAAGCTACTTGAGAAACAGTGTTTTTATATTTTTATATTTAACACTATCCCTTACGTCTGGGCTCGAGACTTTTTGATAGGCCAATGATGTGGACTTAAATTAAATGGGAGAAAATTTATTATGCTAGGAGCCTGGCGTAACTCGAACTTAGGACCTCCTGTTCTGATACCATGTTAAATTATACGAAACTACTGTTTTTTGCCAAAAGCTTAAGCTAGTTAGAAAATGGTCTTCTTATATTTTTTTATATTTAACAAGCAGGTGTATAAAATACTATTATTCAGTTTTTATATGCAGTTTGGTTATGAGAAGTGTCAAAACCGAATCCAAACCAAAAAGGTGAATTTTAGCTATTTTGACGATCGAACTAGACTGAAAATTAGATACTGCAAACCAATGTACTTTATTTGGTTTGGTTCGGTTTTGTTTTGATTTGGAGTTAAACTGTGAAGGCACCCAAGTCTCAAAAACATATGGCCAAATAGGATAGTTGTAAATGTAATCACTGAATTTTGAATACATGTGTCTACATTACACATCATTTAGATTTACTTACAATCGAATATCTCCTAATTATAGTGTTTCTTTTGTTCTTATGTTTGCATCATAGTAGGCACCAGAGCAATGGCTAGCTGTGGAGAAATGGCTTCAAGAGAGGTATGCAAAGATTCACCCAGAATTCGATCATCATGGAGAGTTTAAGATACTCGGTTATCAATGGCGTGTGCTACGCTTTAATAACGATACTCGTCAAAGCACAGCTAAAGTAATGGCCTCTTACAGAAAATCAGATCCCACATCTTTATACTTGATGCAACAGCCGCATTGTTTGGCTGTTCCATGTAAATTCCTTGCTTGATTTCTACCTATCTTTTCAATCTTCACATAAAATATGTTCTTGTTGCTTTTTTTTTTAATTAAGTTTTTTGTCATATTGAAAATGCTTGCAAATTTAGGCCTCTTTTGGCATTGTTGCCATTTTTTTAAAAAAAATATACTAGCGATTTCAATGAAAGGATTTTCCTCTTGTTGTCATGATTGGTTAGCTTGCATTGCATCCCAGCTAAGTGATGTATGACAGCTTCTTTAAAAACAAAAAAAAAGGAAGCAAAAAAAGGTTGCTTCCAAGTTTTTGTTTTCATTGCCGAACAAACAGCTCGAATGTTTAAGGATTGCAAGCAATTCACCATTCCCTCCTACACCATTTCATGTAGATATTCTATTAAGTAGAAAAAAAAAAGCAGCGAGGCCAAACTAGGCCGTAGTTTTAAAATTTTGTGACAGCATGCTAAGGTCGTAATTTGTCTGATCTTCACAAACAATATTGAGAATTTTTGCACTGTTGGTCACTGGTCATTCGTGTATAATTACCTCATGGCTCAATGTAGTCGCCATCCTTGTCTTCGCTCTTTGGTGCAGATATCAGTATCAGTATGCAATTGTGATGTTATTGAAAGTTTTCTGTGCATTCAACCTCTGTAATTTACTCTGTTACTTCCCTAATGCTTTAAATAATAAAAGTCATTTGTCTAACCCCTCTGTTTCTTCTGCTTTTCAATGTTTTATGTTCATATTGGACCTAGAGGACCTAATTTCGTGTGTCAAAGCTATAGTGTAGAGAATGCTAAACTAATGTTTCATCCTGAAGGGCTCAAATTCAATGCGTGGGTGACCTATATTAAATACAACTGTTGATTCTTGTTTAAATTTTATGGTAACTACAGTTTTCTTATGGGTTATTTTATAACCATAGTCTTCTGCATGTAAATATTTAGTTGGCATACGTCTGCTGTTCCGCATACTGCATTAAGTAATTCAATTACGACTGCTGTTCCACATGCTGCATTAAGTAATTCAAACTTGCTCAAAGATTATAACCATGCCTTGCAAGTTGTACCACTTAATCTCTACATCTGTGTTATTATTTTGTTTCAAATTTTATTCGCTGTTTCTATTTGTCAGGTTACCATCAATTAATTATCCTTTACCAAGATATTGAAGAAATTCTAATTTGGGAGTGGTCTCCATCAATTAGAAATCTCTCTTTGCTGCATTTAAGTAGCTGTTTTGACTCTAGCCTTTACACACAGCTGAATTATGTCCGAGTAATACTCTTACTGGACCAAATTATTTGGCTACTACTGCTATGAGAGATTCTATTAGACAAAGTTGTCATATCAAATGCTGCTGGATAGGGATGAGCATTGATTTGTTCTATTCAGTTCTAGAGGTTTTCTTTCAAAACCAAACTGAACCAAAATTGTAAATATAAATGGTACTGAACCAATCTGAACAAAAATAATTTGGTCGGACTGTTTATATATTAAAATGCATGTCATGGACCGCACTAGAGTATCACCTTTTAGGGATCTATGAACAAAATGTCACATTTATATTCCAAATTCTTTTTGTTTGGAACCTTTTTGCACCATTCCCAATGGGCGTGACCACTGCATGTACTTTCATCTTCTCTTTTCCCACCTTCCGTTTGTGTGTCTTCTGTGTAAGGGTGAAAACGGTTATGTAATTATTCAACCAAGTTGGTCTCAATTCGGTCATTGTTGGATTATATTGATAGGTAGTCTATCCGAGTTGGATTCTGACTGTGATTCAGTCAGGGACTTGCAGAAGTCTTCAGATTGGGATGCAGATTCAGATTTTTTCGCAATACAATTCAATTGTCAACATACATGTATGTACGTACATGAATGTCATACATACATACATATAATGTAAGTATGCATTTGTATGTGTCTATATGTGTATGTACTCTCTCTCTTTTTCTCTCTGCCTAATATTCAACCTTTTTCAACATTTTCACCCCCTATCTATTTGGGGTTTTGGTGGGGGAGGGGGTCGCATCAGAACTTGTGAACTTACCCCTTGACTGTGTATTCCCTTGCATATATTGCTGGATGTTTTCCTTCATCTATGTTATTATTTGATATCTTCAAGCATTTTTTAAAAGAATTTTTTTTTTTAATGTGAATTACCTTCAGTAACAAGTTAAACTTTCTAGCAGCATAAATTATAAAACTAGGTCTGGTGGATCATCAATTATAGTAGTTCCTTCTAAGTAATAAACCACGAGGAGTGGTTATTGCTTCCCTATTGTATGTTGTCCCTCTTTTTATTGTAGTTAGCTGATTATTTGATACACGTGTGTAAGAGGTATTGGCAAGTATTTGGAGATGTATTACCGTTCTACAGTCTCGAATAAGACGAGTTTTCTGCTTTAAGTAAACCAAAGTCCACACACACACACAAAAAAAAAAACAACAGCCCATAGGCAGCAGTATTGATTATTGAATGTCTGGAATGAACTTTGTTTTCTGTAAACAGCTTCTTCCAACACCATTTGGATCATGTTTTCATGCTGAACTCTTGGCTAGCAGCTAACAGTAGTTGCAGTTGATAGTACTTCAGTTAAATATAACGATAGATGATTTCAACTAACATAAAATCTTCTCACAGAATCATTTGATCTTGTGTCAAATCTGATATATGGTCATTGGCAGATCTGAAAAGCATGGTTTCGGTGGGATTAACGACATTGGCTTCCTCCTCTTATGATCTTTCTGAAGCAGTTCTAGGAAAAAGGAGTCTGAAAGTGCTATGTATCGGTCATGGTGGTGGCAGCCTACCATTATTTTTGGCCAGTAAAATAAGCGGTGAGAAGTACTCATCCTTTCCACTAAGTTTTTATTAGGATTCAATTGAAATTGTGTGATGACCTTCATATTTCCTTCTTGCTCCCACATTGTGCATAACTAAAGATTCCTGAGTCGACTGAGATTTATTTGCTGCGTTATTCTGGTGCATCTCATTACTTCAAGTACACAGAAAAAAGTTCTGAGGTTATTTCACTAGTCACTACATGCTGCAAACATCATGGGTTCACCTTATTGCAGAGTGGAGAAGTTAAAAGGAATTTTTAAAGTAATATGTTTATGCCACTCATTTTGAGGTGTTGGATGTTGTTTATGCAAACAAATAGAAATTTAGAAATACATCTTTTTTTTCTCTCTCTTAACATCACTACTCGACCTTTCTCTTCAAAAAGGAAAAGGCCGGTTACAAATTTCTTCTATCATTCACTCAAATTTTGACATTTTTAACTCAGATTTCAATTTCGTCCTTGAAGTTTCAATTGTAACAATTATTAAATTCCTGAAGTTTGACCCTGATTTGAATGCCATTCTTAGTGTTTCAGTTTGCTCGATGAAGTATGATCTCAATTTTAATTTTGTCCCTAAGTTTTGACCTTAATCTCAATTTCGTGCCCCAAGTCTTGATTTTAAGAAAGGAATGTCTGACGATACTGATGTGCTACTTCTTCAGATGGACTGCCGGAAGGACTTATCTTATGCAGAACAAACTAGATTGTCGCAATTGAAATGACAAGGTTAAAATTGAAATTAAGGTCAAACTTTGGGGGCAAAATTTGTAATTAGCCCTTTAAATATCATTACCTGACACGTCTTGATGTCTTTACAGGAGCCACTGTCCATGTTGTGGATATCGATCCTGTCGTCATCTCGGCCTCGATCCAAGCAATGGGCTTTCCTTCCTCTACAGTAAAAGGGAAATCCAGTCACTCTTTCACACAACCTCCTGATATTGATAAACTTCTGTGGGAAGGCATCCATGACCGTCTCTTCCTCTATAGATGTGACGCTGAAGATTTCATATGTGAAAACCGTAATGTTTACGACCTGGTCTTCATCGACGCATATGATGGGGACGACATTTTTCCTTACAAGCTTTGGGATTCTGATAGTCTTTTCCTCAAACACTTAAAACATAGAATTCATCCATTGCATGGTACAGTTGTGGTAAATCTCCACTCTGACTCGGACTTGTTAACCATCGATACAAGAGATAATTCTCCTTTCGAAAGCATTTTACCTATGGGGAAGTATGTATCAAGAATCTGCAGGGCTTATAAGCATCAATTTGGGTTGGCATTCGCTGTTTCGGTTCCTTGGCTTTGCAATGTAACTCTTGTTGCATGCCGTAGTGAATTGTTTGGTAGTGGAGTACAAGGGGCTCTTGCTAATAGAAATTTGGTTTTGAGTACATTGATATCAAAATCATATTTGGTTGAATCTGCAATGTGTTTGTCATTTCCTTGTTTGGAGTACATTAAGAGAGGCTTTTTATTGATTGAGTGAACAGTTGAGATGTATGTAACCCTATAGAGTTTTATAGAGATCCTTTTTAAGATGATTCTTTTCTCAAATTTGATGAATATTTTCTTGACAGATTTTTGACTTTTCAATGCCTGATATTGTAGGCTATTCGTGCGGAATCATTCTGCCTTTTGGTGGAATTGTCGTCAGACTCTGCACCTGTTTTTCATATTCCTGTTTCCCATGAGTGGTATATCTTTTGTTATGGCATCGCAAATGGTTAGAACTTGATCTGTACTTCTTTTCTCTGAAATGTAGACCTTGGAGATGATTCTTTTTATGGTGATTAGCTTTTAAGTGGGGCAATAAGTCAACTACAAAACCAGAGAAATTGCATCGAGTTCATTCATACATTGTGTATACTTCAGCCCGTCACCCGTCTGTTTAGTATCATACTCAAAATCTCCATCGGCTATTGATCGGCAGTTTTTTCTTTAGAATACATTTCTGAGAACACTACTATTGTGCATTTACACGAGCAACTCTGTAATTTTGTGTGTAATTTTATTTCTATTATCCCTGTTTATACTCATTACAATCTCACATGGCATAGTACGATTAATTTAGAATATAAACACCATATGGTATAAACTTTTATAAAGAATAATACTCTTTTATATTCCTCGCTGGATATGTATGTTCTTGCATATCTTTCACGCTAGAGAAGAAAAAGGAAGAGTGTTAAGTAGAAGATGTGGATCAACAACCATGCAGAGAGCAGTTCCCTCAGCCTCTTCCTCCTCCCTACCTTCATTTCCTCCCTCTACATCTCTCTACTTCCCTGCTGTCCCCTCCACCTGCGCGGGTTGCCACTCCACAAGCACCTTGATGAAGTGGGCACTCAGCAGCCTTAGAGAAGGGAGCTTTAGCAGCAATGGAAGAGTGAGCTTGATCCTGCTGTGAGGTTAGCCATGTCTTCCTCTTCTCCTTTTTATTTTGCCTTTCTTTTCTTTCCTGGCTACCTCCCTCTCCCTGCGCAAGATTGCAGGCTGCTGGTGCCGACAGCAGCATTGGTGCAGCCAGCAGCAACAACCAGCTCAGCTGAAGCTGTAGCAAGGTTGCAGCATGGTGAAGGGTAGGTTCCTTTCCAATCTTCACCATCTCTTTCTTCCTTAGTTATTCCTCCAGCTGCAACTATAGAATGAGAGGAGAGTGGTGCACCTGGGACTGCTGCAGGTAGCATTTACTGCAAGCTGCCAACTACTCCTCAGCTGGCTGGCAGCAGAGTAGTTTGGAGAGGGGTGCTAAATTGGTTGAGTTTGGAAGCTCCAACTTCGAAATTGAGGGTACCTGGCTTGAGTTGGGGTTGTTGGGATGCAGAATGTTCCTTCCTGGAGTTGGAAATTAAGGTTTGTAGCTCCAATTTTGAAGTTGAGTGAAAATAGTGCAAATGGTAATTTTTGGATTGAACTGGACCAATTTTGGATTTTGATAAAATCCGTTTGAATTTATTATAGGAACTGAGCTTTGGAAGGGTTGGGAGTGATCTCGACTTCATTCCCTTTGTGACTAGAATCTTGCTTGGACCAATTTGGAAGTAAGATGAATGAGAATTTCAGTTTTCATTGACGTAGAAAACCGAAATACAGTTTTTACATTGAAACTGAATTCTTGACCTCTATTTCTTAATTGTGATAAAATTTCATGGTGAATTATGGATTTTTTCTATAGTGTAGAAACCAGAGATCACTCATGGAGTGCCCCCTTATCCTCTTGTTGCCTTCGATTTCCTTGTGGAACAAGAAAATTGCAGCTTCAAGCTGCAGTTTCAGCAGCTGCTTCAGCAGAAGCACTTCCAGCATTGGTAGCTGATTGTGTTGATGAATTGGTGGATTTTGATGTTTCAAGCTGATAAATTGGAACTACTCTTGGACTACCTCATTGTGTAGAGTAGGGAGAGCAAGTTATTTAGCTGAATTGGCTAGGAATTGAGCTTCAATTAAGGTAAATTGGTCGTAATGCTAATTTTGAATGTTAAAGCTTCATTTTTGGGAGTTTTAACTCTAACTTCTTTGTAAGTGATTTTTAGGGGATTCTAGCTGATCCATACCTAAATTGTAACTGATTCAAAGTTGCTCCCAGCTAAATTGTAAGGTATATTGGCCCAGAATAAAGTAAATTTGATTCCGAAGTTGAATTTATAAGAAGCTATTTGATATCCTCGGGTGCCGACATGGCGATGTTGATCCACGAGTGGTTGGACTGAGTTCCTCTCATAATGTCGAGCCATCAACTACTGAGGAGGGCGCACATGTAGGTGAAGAAGAAGAAGAAGGTGCTGATGGTGGTGATGTTCATGGCCGAGGCGACGAGCAATGTTTATATTTTCACTTACTTTTTGTGTTTAGTTTATGTATTTTACTTACGCATGTAGAAAGCTACTTTCTTTTGGTCATGTAACTATGAACTAACCACTATCTACTTAGTATGTTCTTCTCTTTACTCTATGTTCTTTTTCTTTTGGTAATTTTTGACAAAAAGGGGAAGAGAATATGGCAGGAAATTGAAGAAGACAGGGGGAGAGGATCATAACAAATAAGATGAAAGAGTTCTCGAAGAAAGGAGGAGAGAATTGTCGAAGAAAGGAAGAGAGAAAGAGATGAAAAAGATGAAAATTTTGATGAATTTTGATGAACAAAAGGGGAGAGAATGAAAACGAGGAAGAAGGAGACGGAGATTAAAGATGAAGAACAAAACTTCACTAACTTGATTTTCATCTACTAAATTTATAGTAACAACTATGACTTTGTTTTGAGCTTGCTTATCTATTTGCAGGATATTACTGAAGATTTTGAGACTCTAAGTCATAGAGTTTATTTTAGGAATCTTTCAAAGTGTAATTTCGTTTTTATTTGGATCCTACATGCGAGATGTTCATGTTTGGCGATGACATTGAAGTTCATTTTTTTTTAACAAGATGAGCGCGTTGTGAGTATTTTATGTAATTTTGAATTTTGTCACAAAATCGTCAAAGGAGGAGCTTGTTATAGATTTTGTGTTGGCATATTTCGTGATCTGAGTCAAACTCTTGAATAGTTCAGTTTGTAATGTTGATATTCGAAGACTCGAAGATTTCGCGAAGAACTTAAAGATATCTCACAAGTTGAATCATGATGCTTTTCATGATGACTTATGTTAATTTATGGTATTGGAATCATGAAACTATTATAAACCAGATTAGAAGTGGTTTTAGGAACTTCGGTTTTGATTGTAACTCATATTTATATTGAGTTCCGGTACAAGTTTTGAGTTCCTCAATAAACAGATTTAAAAACTTTATTTTTTATATTGTGTATCGGAACCCACTTTTAAGTTTCTCAAAACCCGAGAGTTGCAATTCCGAAGTTTGATTTGTCTACCGGTACCAAGCTGGCGTTCTGGTATTGAAATGCCTGCATACTGGAACACAATAGATGAAAATCTACTGTTGCGTCTTTGCGTATCGGAACTCACATTCGTGTACCGATACACAGTATGCAGATTTGGAAGTTTTGTTATAATTCGACTCTGATTGATTTTCTATCAATACATACCTAGGGTTCTCTAGTACGCGAATTAATTTGGAATCCATTAGAGAGTAATCCTAAAGGTTAGGTTTGTAAGTTATACAAACTCTAAGATCTAAAAGGTATAAGCACACCTAGAGGGGGGGGGGGGGGGGTGAATATGTGTAAACAATAAAAACAACCAACTCGATGCAATAAAATTAAGTGTGAAAAAATTAAAGCCAACACACACTACAACAAATTCAACACACACTACAACAAATTCATGATTTAGCGGCATTTACTCCGCAGCATTTATTTAAATCATGCTAATTAATATATTTAACAACATTACTTGATAATTGCCGCAAGATTTAATAATTTAGTAGCAATTTACTATTAATGTTGCAAAATAAGATAAATTAGCAGCGTAAATTAGTAAATGCTACTGAAGTTTCTAGCATTTTATAAAAAATGACACTAAATGTAATAACTTAGCAGCGCTTATTGCTAAATTCCGTCACTGATCAATATATAATTATCAATATATCCCATTTTATACTTAGAATTTAAAATTTTGAAATTAAAGTTTAAAAATTTAGAATTTGAAATTTAAAATTTGAAACTTATAATTTAAAAAATTAAACTTATAATTTAAAATTTAAAATTTAAAATTTTATATTTTAAATTTTAAATTCTAAAATTTCAATTTTAAATTTTAAAATTTTAAATTTAAATTTTTAAATGTTATCTTAAATTTAAATTTTCAAATTTAAAATTGTGAATTTTGAAACTTAAATTTGATATTTGAAAATTAAAATTAAAATTTAATATCTAAATTTAGAATTTAAGATTTAAAATTTGAAAATTTGAAAATTTAAAAATTAAAATTTAAAATTTAAAATAAAAATTCAAATTTATATAATTGACTGTTTCTTGCGCAAGTGGCAAAGGGCTTGGTGGCTAGTACCCGAGGTCCCAAGTTCGAATCCTAGTTGATTCACATTTCCAGCTAAGTTTATTTCTAAAAGAAATAAATGAAGCGGGTAGCATGCTACTTTTCTCTCTAAATTGAATCTAAAATAAAATAAAATTAGCATTTAATAGCCCTTCTAGTGGCATGTTCCTAATGACACCAATCAATTTACATTGACGGCATTTATTATAAATGCTACTAATACTTTTAGCAACATTGGCATAGGCAATATTTGGTGTCATATGCTGCTAAAACTTTTAGTGACATTCGTTGATCTTTTAGCAGCGTAAATAAAAGCCATTAATGACTAATTTTCTAGTAGTGACATCGAGATTTTTACGTGGGAAAACTCCAAGAGGAGTAAAAAACCTACGGGACCGATCACAAGAAAAATTCACTGAGAAAAAGTAGAGTACAAGATGATTTACCGAATCCTCGACTCAACCTTTACCCTCGACTCGAAGTAGATTGTCTTAGTTGGTCCCCAATCGATTGAACTCCTCCAATCGATCACGCTGCGACGCCACACAGCAACAACGCCCCCGAATCCTCGAGCGTCCACCGAATTCTTGGCCCTCACGCAAAGTTCACGCGCGATTGCTCCGTCCGGAGCCCGTAGAAGGATAGTTGGTGGTGATTTCAATGCTTAGAAATTCATAAGATATGAGAGAGAAACGTTTAAGCAATCATCAACTTGATTCTTAATAGAATACTAGGATTTAAAACCCTAAGAATCAAATTGATGGAAGAAAGAAAGAAACTTGTTCTCGGAAGATGAACGGAAAGCATCGAAACAAATTTCTAGGGTTTCCGTAGGATATTCTATCTTAGCCACTTTTTAGAAAGATCCCCATATCTTATTTATAGGCTTAGGAGATATTAGAAACAAATTAGAATTGAAAAATCCGTATTTGGAAAACTCACGACGGGTTCAGGGTCCGGACTTTGAAGTTTCCAGCATTTCATAGTTCGGACCTTGATCCCAGGGTCCGGACCCTCCCTGCATAACAGTCAGGAAAGCTTACGGGTTCCGGACCTTGCACTAGGGTCCGGACCCTGAAACATGAAAAGTCCCGTTTTGTTAATTTAAATGATTTAAACCTATTCTTATATCTCCCAAACACTTAGACCATGTGCATAAATCACTATTAATTATATTTAAACATACCTGGGGGCCGTAAGCTTTATAGACGAGTCTTTGAGCCTTTGAATTTGATATTTTTTTCCTTCACCCTTCAAGACTCCATACGACTCCACGAAATCCACCAACACGAAGTCCGTAACAAGGTTTTCGTTCTAAATCTTTTTCCACAAAAATAACCTCTTCAGATCAATTTAAGGTTTTCCAATTTCAATGATTTATGTTGAATTGATCTGCACTTTATTTAAAGACATTTTTTTTTAGTTTTTTAATGATATTCTAAACGAAGAATCACCTTAGAAAAAAATTTCTATTGCCCTTTTGAGTGGCGTCGTGGATTCTGGCGTGATGAAGACGGTTCATAGATTCGAAACGTTGGTACTCGTGGGTTCGAGTGACATTTATGGATTCGGATGTGGGGCGTGCACTTGCCTTTGGTGAGTGCGAGATCCTAAGAAGACTTAGAGAGATTTGAGTCCGTCAGTAAATCACCTTGTAATTTATCTTCTTTTTAGTGGATTATTTTCGCATGTTGGTCCCATAATTTTTTTTACTTCTGGTTGGAATTTTTTCGCGTAAATCTTGCTGTGCTGATTTTATTTTCTGTATTTATTTTTATCGCATTTATATTTGTGTTTTTGGCCTTCGTATCTATTCACCCCCTTCTAAGTACTTGATAGATCCTAATTTGATCTCGGGTTAACAATTCTAACAGATTGTTAATTGGAAGTAAGTAAATAAACTTACTTATCTGGAGTCAAATATATGTGAAAAGCTTGTCTTATATATTCTGAATTAGATTGTGAGTTAAAAGCATCATTATTAGTTGGTTTAAAGAGTTTGTGTTTACCGCTGAGTTTCATATATGATTTGGCAGTTGGATCTATTAGAGGTTTTCTATGCACGCGCATCGAGGCTCTCTATATAGTTAGAACCGAGCTTTGATGAAGATTTTATTAGATAAATTGATAAAAATAATTTAGTTTAGTGTTCTCTTAATTTCTTCCTCAGTGTTTCTTTTCCGTATTATTCTAATTTAAAGTATTATAACCTAGATCACACAATCGATATAACTAAAGAAGGAATATATACCTTTGAATTAAAACTAGGAAAATTATGATAATGGCATATGAGGCCTTTTTTGTTTAGGTCTCTATGATCAAGTTTTGGGTGGGTCTTACACCGTCACATAATTTTCTAAAAACTCAAGTTATCCGACAATAGTGTTTAGAAGAGTGGGGGATTCGGAGTTTGAATTCGATTAGACTTTTAGTCTTATTTGATTGTAGTTAATTCAAGTGCGTGTCTTTGTATCTATAAAAATGTCTCAAGAGAAATATTTCTATAATTTTAGATTTTAACCTTAGCAAATTATTATTTTATGATTAATTTCATACAACTTCCTATAATTAGATGACCAGATTTATTCATCCAAAAGTTCTATAATTTGTAAATATATCTTTTCAAATGTTGTGATATGTCCATATTTGTCCTTGTCGTTTGATCTACTAATAGTTTTTTAATTGTGTATGCATGAAATGACTATTTTATCCTTACAAATTTATTTTTATAAAAACTTATCTTTTCCGTTTTTCTCTCGCCTTTGCTGCTCTTTCTCTAACCTTCGTTGCCGAGGCCGAGGGCCTCACGTTCGACGTCGTCGCCGTCATAGGCCTTGCCGTTGACATGGGCAAAATGGAGGAAAGAAAGACGACAAGACTCAATAATAATACAAAATATATATATATATATATATATATATAAAAAAGTAAAAAAGTTATAGATTATTTTACTCATTTAGCCGTGATTAACTTTTTTTTTTTTTTTAAACTCATAGTTATTCATATTTTTAAAACATAGGAATATATTTGCAGACGGATGAATTTTTGGAAGAACAAATATAATCATTTTAATTTTATAAAAATTTATTTACTATTTAATATAATTACAATGAGTCATACATAATTATTTTATTATTTTATATTGTTTAATAGATGTAATAAGCTTCAGAACGTAAAATTTCTAATGCCGACCATCGAGATGGCATAAGTGTGCGAAGTAGCACAGCTTTTATGGTTGTTTACTTTGGTGCAAGAGTGGGAAGAGTGGAACCCGTGGAAATTATTAATTGGACCCTTTCCATATCGTCATGTACGGCGACAGTATTGCTATCGAACCTCCTCCAGCTGGGATTACCGCCGTCAAAAAAATACTAATAAAACTTTTTAACTTTTTAAAAATAAAAAATAAATTAAAACAGTCATAATTTCAAATTTAAATATAATCTATAACTTAATTAGTTAATTGATTCAAGTCTTCTATTACGTCAGTCAGTACTAACGGACCGCTTGATTGGATGTAATTACAAATATAGTGTAGGTGGAGATGCATACAGTTGGAAATACAGCAGTTGCAACTATATTCATCCTATTTAATTGGATGTAGTAGAAAACGCTGCAACTATAAATAATTTATTTGGTTGCATGCAGTGGATAAATAATTTTTAAAATTTTATCATTTTATATATATGACGGTGATATTACCTCCAATACAAAAAAAAATTATTTTTTGTTTAAAAAATAATTAAATAGGTAAGCATATATTTTGTTTAAAGTTACTCTCTCCAACTGCTGCAGTTGGGCCTCCCGCAGTTCCTTCCGCAACAGTTGGAGTTAAATACATCAAATCAAACACCGAATTTATATTTGCATTCAATTTCAACTATAGTGTAGTTGCAACCACATGCAACTGTTGCGTGCCGATTTTCTAGACCGTTGACCCGGTCAAAGATCCTCCCTCGGAAAGCGAGCAAGGATGTAAAGCGGCCTTTGACGATGACCCTCGAAGTTTGCGCCCACAGCAAATCAAGCGATTTGGCTGATGAGGGATCGGATCAGCCGAGTTCAGCAACTACACAGTACTTTTTGGTTCGGCTGAAGAGCCGAATGAAGTTTATATGTATTGCAAAGTGGATGAAAACTGTTTACAGGATAGGGTACACCGTTAAGGCATACGATCTCGAGCGAAATTCTAACTTAAAAACTACTCCTAGAAAAATAATAAATGCGAAGAAAAAAGAGAAAGATTACAAGTGGACTACTCCTAGAAAAGCTGTAAATGCTGAAAGTATAAGTATTGAAAATGCAGTGGTTTTCTCGTTCGTGGGAGAGAAAGACTCTTATTACAGGCTTCGAAATTACTATTTATAGTAATATCTTATCAGCCACATTATTGGTCGGTTTTAGTAGTGGGGGTAATGCTATAGCCATGATCGCGTAAGTTACGCCCCACTTCTCAACCGTTCCCGCCTAAGGTCGCTCCACCTTCAAACGTCTTGTTGTCGGCTCCTGGTGTACCACGTGTCCTTATTTCTTTGGCTCGTGCGTTGGTTAGTCCGTCTATCTTATGGCGCGTTAATTTTCTGGCATCAACAATGCCCCCCCAATAGTCTTTCGAATGAACGTTCGGATGACTATTGGTGCCAAATCGACAGCCTGATGACAGCTGAGATCCGAGCTTTAGTCTTGCTGGTCTTTGTCGGCTTAAAGAAAGCACATTTATATGGTTATCGGATCTTTACCATCTCAGCCGCATACACTTCGGCTGTTAGAAAATTGCGTAAGGTAAAATCGCAGCGGAACGAAATCAAACAAATTTGATTTTTAAATACTCGAGATCCGATCTCAAAACCATGCAATAAGGATCCCTCATGTTATTCAAGATTAAAAAGAAAGGAAGATCTAATCTTCATCTTTGCGCGGGTAGTTATTCACCGCAATCTGATGATTGTGAAATTAGGTTCTCTTGAAACCGCACACGCATCCGGCCTCTATAGGTATCCACACGAGATTGGTGATCTGATCAATGTTCTCACCGGGGTGCTAGCTCCTTTGTAAAGAACGTCTTTCTTGCTAGAGGATAGAAGAAAGAGAAGGAGAGAGATGACGGCTAGGATTTTTCTAAAAACTCCCGTATATTATATAGAGGGATATAATCCTCTTTTTTAATAATATAGTAACCATTAAGGATAAGAATAAATCTAGGTTTAAATTTATCCTTTCCTTAATTGGTTAGATCGATCAAATCCTAATTTGATTCGACTTGAACTTTATCCTAATTTGATCATATCAAATTAATAATGCAATATTTGCACATAAGTCCTCTCATTATTTACTAAATGTTAGTAAGTCCTCTCTTGTAACATTTATACTTTAATACCACTAATTTGTAATAATTACAAATTAGTCCAATTATCAACATATTGACAATTAGGTCCTCCGGCGATTCAAAAATCGCAATCCAATTATCCGATCAGTCGCAACCTCTTATATGTGTGACCCCATAGGTTCTATTCTATCTGGTAGTGAGATATTTTCTGATCACTATCAACAATATCACTGAAACTTTTTTTAGTAGGTCGGAATAATTACAACTCAGCCCAATAAGAATTATCGATCATCTAGATAAATCTCACGAGTCTCACAATCCACCAGTGACGCCTAGCAGCATGTAGTTGCATTCCAGTAGAATGGAATATTGAACATCTTGGTGTAGTTACTGTGTGATACAGTCCTTCTATCATGAGTCCCGACTAGACGGAGGTCACGGAATAGCTCGTCAAACCCCATCGTCTGTCACATGTCAAATTTATTCGATTCGAGTTTCTTTAATATCGGAAACCCTTTCCGCTATTTACTCTGCCATGGCCAAGGTCTTCTAAACTCGGTCTCATAAATCACATAGGATTGACGCCCCTATCTACCAAGGAAGATAGATTCCTTATAGGTGCACACCCTATTCCTACAACGAATCTACTGCAGCCAACATGCACCGCAAGGACCCGAATGGCTAGGGACCAACTGTATGTACAGTCAAACCACAGTAACCTCATTGTGAATAGCCGAGGCACCGCAGGTCAAAGGACCAGTCACACTACTGCAACATTGAGTAAGTCACTGACGAGTGAGTAGACATCCAATTGACTTCTCGCGTTGGTCACGCTCGGTACCCTTGTTCTGTAACAACCACCTGCACATTCGCTCCAGTGTCTCCACACTGTTGACTCGAGACTCATCTACCCAAAAGGGAAGCGACCTGTGCACCAATCTCATCGGATCAATCACCGTCCCTGTGATGATCCATCGATTGGGAGCATTTAGGAATTAACCACCAATGACACATGTCTCAAATTCTCAACTTTTGAGAATATATGTCATCATCTTATTAATTTTTTGGACGATTCATGGACACATACACAACATGAATAGAAATAAGAACCCATATTTATTCATAATATTTAAAGTCAAATATAAATTTATGTCCTAAAAAGAATACATGTGTCGGCCTGGTTGGCTTGTAGGGCATACATCTAACAATCTCCCACTTGCACTAAAGCCAATTAGCCATATACCTAAGCCCCATCTTCTCAAGGTGTCTTCTGCTGGCTAAGCGGTTTAGTCAATGGGTCTGCCACGTTATCCGCGGAGTCTACTCTCTACACCTCGATGTACTTTTTGTCGAGATAGTCGCGTATAATATGAAACCGCCGCTCTATGTGCTTGGACTTCTGATGAGATCTAGGCTCCTTAGCTAGGGCTATGACGCCATTATTGTCGCAATAAAGTGGTATGGCATCTGATGGCATCACACCTAGTTCCGCGACAAACTTCTTAAACCAGAAGGCTTCCTTTGCAGCTTCAGATGCGGCGATATACTCTGCTTCCATAGTAGAGTCAGCAATAATTGGTTGTTTGAAACTCTTCCAAACCACCGAGCCACCATTGCACAAGAACATGCATCCTGACGTAGACTTTCTATCGTCAACATCAGACATAAAGTCCGAATCAGTATATCCTTGTATTTTCAACTCTCCTCCTCCAAAGACCAATAATATATCCTTAGTTCTTCTCAAGTACTTAAGTATATTCTTCACAGCAGTCCAGTGCTCCTCGCCTGGATTAGACTGATATTTGCTTGTGACACTCACATCAAGTGTGATATCAGGTTGTGTACATAACATGGCGTACATAAGACTCCCTATAGCTGAGGCATAAGGGATCTTACTCATACGTTGAATCTCTTCAAGTGTATTGGGGCACATTTTCTTGGAGAGATAAATTCCATACCTAAGGGGTAAAAGTTCCCTTTTTGAGTTTTTCATGCCGAACCTTTTCAGCACCTCCTCTATATACATTTTCTGTGAAAGGCCTAGTATCCTCTTAGATCTATCTCTATAGACCTTAATCCCCAAAATATAGGATGCTTTCCCTAGATCTTTTATGGAGAATTTTTTAGATAACCAAACCTTATCCGAAGTCAGCATTGAAATATCATTTCCAATTAGAAGAATGTCGTCCACGTACAATACGAAGAATGTGACAGCACTCCCACTGACCTTCTTATAAACACATGATTCCTCCTCATTCTTAACGAAATCAAACGATTTGATCACGTCATTGAAACGAGTATTTCAACTCCGAGATGCTTTCTTAAGTCCATATATGGACCACTTCAGCTTGCATACTTTGTGACGTTCGTCATCGGAAGTGAAATCCAGAGGCTGCTCCATATAGATATCTTCCTCAAGATATCCATTTAAGAAGGCAGTTTTCATATCCATTTGCCAGATCTCATAATCATGGTATGCTGCAAGGGCAAGCAGTGTTCGAATGAATTTAAATATGGTCACAGGCGAAAAAGTCTCCTGATAGTCAATGCCTTCGCGTTGACTATACCCTTTCGCCACCAGCCTCGCTTTATAGGTCTCCATCTTTCCATCCGAACCTATCTTTCTTTTGTAGATCCATTTACACCCAATAGGTACTATACCTTCTGGTGGATCTACCAAAATTCAGACCTGGTTGGAGTACATTGAGTCAATTTCTGACTTCATGGCTTCCAACCATTTCTCAGAATCGATGTCAGACATCGCCTCGTTGTACGTTTTGGGATCATCTCCATGTTCCCCATCTCCCATGAGGAACATTTCCTCTACATCCTCTGTAAGAATACCTAAGTATCTTTTGGGACGATGGGAGATTCTACTCGACCTACGAGGTGGATGAGGTACTACATGTACTGGCTCAGCTTGAATGGGTTCTATAGGTTCGACGACTCGTTGCTTTTAAGAGAATCTCTCTTCAAGCTTAATTTTTCTCCCACTAGCTGCTTCATGAATAAACTGATTTTTCCAAGAAAGTAGCATGCCGGCTCACAACTATATTGTGATCCTCCGGGATATAAAAATAGTAGCCTAAAATTTCTTTAGGATATCCAATAAAACGAGCTCTCTCAGACCTAGCCTCTAACTTATTTTTCTGTAGTCGCTTTACATGGGAAGGACATCCCCAAATCCTGATATGACCAAGACTTGGTTTCTTACCATGCCACATTTTATACGGCTTAATAGGAACGAATTTAGAAGGTACCCTATTTAACAAGTAAGCTGCAGTAAGCAAAGCATGTCCCCAAAGAAATAAAGGAAGATCAGTGAAACTCATCATGGATCGAACCATATTCAATAAGGTTCGGTTTCTCCGTTCCGACACCCCGTTGAGTTGAGATGTTTCCGGAGGAGTCCATTGTGAGACTATGCCGTTTTCTTTGAGATATTTTAGGAACTCTCCACTAAGGTATTCACCTCCTCGATCTGATCGAAGAACCTTGATGGATTTTTCGGTTTATTTTTCTAATTCATATCTGAATTCTTTAAACTTTTCAAAAGCCTCAGATTTGTGTCTCATAAGATACACATACCCATACCGTGAATAATCATCAGTAAAGATTATGAAGTAGAGATAGCCACCCCTGACTTGCACATCAAATGGGACACACACATCAGTTTGTATCAGGGCAAGTATCTCAGTGGCTCTTTCCCCTTGTCCTACAAAGGGTAATTTGGTCATTTTTCCGTAAAGACAAGATTCACAAATTGGGTAAGACTCAGAAGTTAATGAGCCAAGAAGCACATATTTATCCAATTTGTTAATCCTTTCTTCTCCAATATGACCAAGTCTAAGGTACCACATATACTTTAAGTTCATCTCATCTCTAGGTCTCTTAGACCCAACGGCACTCACTACTTGCTCAGAAATATTCATAGATATATCCATATGTAAATGGTAAAGACTGTCGATCATAAAACCACGACCAATAATTTTATTTCTAAAATAAATTATGCAGTAGTCTTTATCAAAATTAAAAATATAACCGTCCTGTGCTAATGAAGAAACAGAAATCAAATTCCTGCTAGAAGCAGGTACATAATAACAGTCTTTAAGTAATAAAACATGCCCTGACGGTAGTCACAAAGGATAGGTGCCAGTAGCCACAGCAGCAACTCTTGCCCCGTTGCCTACCCGTAGGGTCACTTCACCTTCCCTAAGCCCTCTACTTTCCCTTAGACCCTGCATTGATGTACACAAATGAGAACTAGAACCAGAATCTATGACCCAACTGGAAGTAGAGGAAACCGTAAGGTTAGTTTCTATTACGAGCAAGTCTGACATACCTTTCGAAGGTGTCCTTCTTCTTATTCTTCAGGCTCTCCAGGTAGACGGGACAGTTCCTCTTCTAATGACCGTCAACATTGATATTTTCCTTTGTCAGCGGCCTTCTTCTTAGGAGCTTCCCTCTTGGGCTTGTTCTATGTTTTTTGTTTCTTCGCATGTTACTTCTTCCAATTAGACGTTCTTTTGGAAGAGGAAGCCCGCTCCACAGCAAGAACCGAACCCTTTGAACTTTTCAAAATCCCCTATGTAGTTACCAGCATGTTCAATAACTCCGCGTTGCAATTTTATTCATATGGTAGTTTACAATAAACTGTCCATATGATACAGGAAGGGATTGCAAGATCAGATCAACTTGCAATTCCTTATCCATTTTCACGCTGAGCTTCTCAAGCTCCTCGAGGTCTTTGATCATTGTCAAACAATGATCATGAACAGACTGCCCTTCATGCATCTTGGCTTTGAAGAGTCTTTTGGACACTTCAAAACGAGCAGATCGGCTTTGCTCACCATACAACTCCTTGAGGTGAGTCAGCATTTCTTTAGCAGTCTTCATATCCTCATGTTGGCGTTGAAGTTCATTTGTCATCGACGCCAAAATATAGCACCTTACTTTATTATCATCATCCGTCTATTTTTCCTGAGCTGTCCTTTGATCAGCTGTAGGACGGTTTGGTAACGTGGGGGGAGGGGGGGTCCTGGTCGAGAACATAACTGGTCGAGAACATAACTGAGCTTCTCGGAACTCAAAACTATTTTTAAGTTTCTTAGCCAGTCTTTATAATTAGTTCCGGTTAAGCGGTTTGTTTCGAGAATACGAGAGAGAGGATTGGAAGCTGACATTTTGTTCTGCAGAGAGTAAAGATTCAAATTAGATATTTGTATTTATTTTTGAAAATTTTATTTTAGGGATTTTAAAAATAAATTTAGCCTCCCACTATTTTTTCGAGTCTCTTACACTCCTCGGGTAAAGAAAACGGAAACCCAACGCGACAAAGGTTTCAAGTGGATACTGCAGTCCCACTAGTTTAACATACCACCTCACCTGACAGATATTGGCGACACACAAACTGATGAGTGGACAACTCTTGTTCAATGCTTCTCAAGCAAATTGCAGTGATCGATCTCTAAGTCCTGTAGGCCTCACCTGACAGATATTGGCCTCATTTCTTAGTTAAGTCAGACCAACCATTCAAACACGTAAGCAAAGCCGTCATTGGGTCCCTCACCTGACAGATATTGGGCCCAACCCCATCTTTACTCCGTAGCATCTCATGCTAATAGAGTGGTTGCGCCTTCCCGATGCAATTGACCACTGTAACCAGCCGTGCCAATCAACACCAGAAAAACGCCCGCACTTCTATAACGGCGGAAGACCGCTCGACTTAATATTTGTGAGGAGATTAAAATTTATTTTATTTATTTATATATAATGCAAATAAAATAATCCGCGCATCAATCATAATCTAACTAGTGATGATCATGGATCTAAAAAATGGATTCGGGCTCGAGCCACTGAGCTGGAATCGAGGTCTTAGGGTCATAAATTACAAGCACATACACGTCATTGGTTTGATTGTTTTCAACTACTTGATCCGATCCGGAGCTACAACTTGATCCGATCCCTATCAACATCTTGATCCGACCGCCATCAAGTACTCATCTCGATCTGGGCTTTGCGTACTTCTCGGCTTGCAACCGATCAACCAATGACGTGCAAACATTCAACATACAACCCAAGAATAATGATAAAATAAAATTAGTTACATTTGATAACTTTTATCTCTAATCTATTGAGACACGCAGGTCTCCAAATAAATCGGTTTGTGCACGCAGGTACCCAAAATAGCCATCTCTAATACAAAGTTCTTAATTTAAATAAATTTAAAAGTACAGAATTTTGCATACACATCATACATCACATGTCGAAATAGAATAAATAGGTCGCTACCCATGATCATCACCGATATGTATCTCATACATCACATGCATAACAATTAATAAATATTTGGGTATTCCAATTAATTGTTTACCAACGATCAAATCACGAAAACCAATCAATCTTATCGATTGTTTATAATTTTGATCAAAATTTAATCTGCAAACTTAACAACTTGATCTTATCAAGAATTCATATCTCATATATAAACTAAATTTGATATCATCAAATTAGCCCATTTTTCTTTTATATTTTATTTTAAAATTAATCTAATCAAAATTTAAAAAAAATTAATTTTTTTTTTGGGTACGTCCTATACGGACTGCTACAGTAGCGTAGTAGCGTCCGCACGGGCTGCTACAGTAGCGTCCGCACGGGCTGCTACAGTAGCGTCCGCACGGGCTGCTACAGTAGCGTCCGCACGGGCTGCTACAGTAGCGTCCGCACGGGCTGCTACAGTAGCGTCCGCACGGGGCTGCTACAGTAGCGTCCGCACGGGCTGCTACAGTAGCGTCCGCACGGGCTGCTACAGTAGCGTCCGCACGGGGGGCTACAGTAGCGTCCGCACGGGGGGCTATAGTATTTTTTTTTAATAATGTAAGAGGAGCTCGGATTAAATTACAAGAAATTTTTTGATCAAAATCGTTCAACCATTGAACAAGGTAAAAACGATTTGTAAATCGTTCAACCGGCGAAGAACGATTTAAAATACCCAAATCTTTAATTTTAATCTTGAAAAACATAAGGATGGCTCTGATACTACTGTTAGAAAATTGTATACGGTAAAATTACAGCGGAACGAAATCAAACAAATTTGATTTTTAAAAACTCGAGATCCGATCTCAAAACCACACAATAAGGATCCCTTATGTTATTCCAGATTAAAGAGAAATGAAGATATATTATATAGAGAGATATAATCCTCTTTTTTAATAATATAATAACCATTAAGGATAAGAATAAATCTAGGTTTAAATTTATCCTTTCCTTAATTGGTTAGATCGATCAAATCCAAATTTGACTCGACTTGAACTTTATCCTAATTTGATCAAATCAAATTAATAATGCAATATTTGCACAGAAGTCCTCTCATTATTTACTAACTGTTAGTAAGTCCTCTCTTGTAACATTTATACTTTAATACCACTAATTTGTAATAATTATAAAT
This sequence comes from Puya raimondii, assembly GCA_016920855.1. Lineage (NCBI taxonomy): Eukaryota > Viridiplantae > Streptophyta > Magnoliopsida > Poales > Bromeliaceae > Puya > Puya raimondii. The sequence continues at coordinate 47,073,257 of JABWPP010000050.1, read as the reverse complement.
TAGTCCAATTATCAACATATTGACAATTAGGTCCTCCGACGATTCAAAAATCGCAATCCAATTATCCGATCAGTCGCAACCTCTTATATGTGTGACCCCATAGGTTCTATTCTATCTGGTAGTGAGATATTTTCTGATCACTATCAACAATATCACTGAAATTCCTTTTAGTAGGTCGGAACAATTCCAACTCAGCCCAATAAGAATTATCGATCATCTAGATAAATCTCATGAGTCTCACAATCCACCAGTGACGCCTAGCAGCATGTAGTTGCATTCCAGTAGAATAGAATATTGAACCTCTTGGTGCAGTTACTGTGTGATACAGTCCTTCTATCATGAGTCCCGACTAGACGGAGGTCATGGAATAGCTCGTCAAACCCTATCGTCTGTCACACGTCAAATTTATTCGATTCGAGTTTCTTTAATATCGGAAACCCTTTCCGCTATTTACTCTGCCCTGGCCAAGGTCTTCTAAACTCGGTCTCATAAATCACATAGGACTGACGCCCCTATCTACCAAGGGAGATAGATTCCTTATAGGTTTACACCCTATTCCTACAACGAACCTACTGCAGCCAACATGCACCGCAAGGACCCGAATGGCTAGGAACCATGTGTATGTATAGTCAAACTACAGTAACCTCATTGTGAATAGCCGAGGCAACGCAGGTCAAAGGACCAGTCACACTACTGCAACATTGAGTAAGTCACTGACGAGTGAGTAGACATCCAAATGACTTCTCGCGTTGGTCACGCTCAGTACCTTTGTTCTCTAACAACCACCTACACATTCGCTCCAGTGTCTCCACTCTGTTGACTCGAGACTCATCTACCCAAATGGGACGCGACCTGTGTACCAATCTCATCGGATCAATCATCATCCCCGTGATGATCCATCGATCGGGAGCATTTAGAAATTAACCACCAATGACACATGTCTCAAATTCTCAACTTTTGAGAATACATGTCATCATCTTATTAATTTTTTGGACGATTCATGGACACATACACAATATGAATGAAAATAAGAACCCATATTTATTCATAATATTTAAAGTCAAATACAAATTTATGTCCTGAAGGAAATACATGTGTCGGCCTGGTTGGCTTCTAGGGCATACATCTAACGTCGGCTTCATCAGCCGATTCTCACTTTTACTCGATTGGCTCGGCTCTTCTTGAACCAACCGTTCTTCTATCAAGGATTTCTCCTTGCCTTTACTATCTCAGCTGCATAAACTTCGGCTTCATCAGCCGATTCTTCACTTTCACTCGATTGGCTCGACTCTTCTTGTAGCACTCTGAATTTCGGTACGTTGTATCAAACTTTACCAAATTTGATGAAGTTCGGAGAAAGCTGATGATGGCTGGTGTGGAATTGGGTTCCGAGGGTTTCGAAACGTTTTGGGTGCGAGTGGGAACCCAGAAGTCAAAAAAATTTGAATTTTTGGAAAAGGACCAACTGGAGCAAAATTGCTCACGGGGTCCGGACACGGGATCTGGGGTCCGGACAATGAAGTCCGTGGAGCAGCTAAGGTCCGGACCCGGACGCCACGGTCCGGACCCGACCTGTTACCACACGGAGATGTGCGTACGGGTTCTGTCCCGGACGCCAAGGTCCGGACCCAGCCTGCGCGGTGGGCTGTTGCGCGTACGGAGTCCGGACCCCACTTGCAAGGTCCGGACCCGGCTGAAGCAGAATGCCCAGTGAGGGGTAGTTTGGTAATTTCATGGAGGATGGGCTATGTATAGGGGCTGAGGCCTCTCCCTCATTACTCCTCCACTCTCCTCACATTGCCTCTCCTTCTCCCTCACTTTCTCTCTCTAGAGATCCCTCCAAAGCTTGGAGAAGTGAAGGATTTGACCTTGGGAAAAGCTTCTAAGATGGATTTGGAGCTTCTTGGTGCAAGAAGAGGCTAGGAAACTTGGGTGTAGATCTAGGTGAGTTCTTGTGATTTAGGGTTTAAACCTTGGATTTAATCATTTGATATGAGGTTTTTGGAAACACTAGGCAATCTTGACCACAAATGGTGAAAGATTGGCCATGAAATTATCCTAGGTAGATTTGGAACTTTTGCCATGGGAGGTTCTAAAAATATTTGGACCTTCGGGAATTGCAATTGAGGCATAGAAAATTATGTTAGAACCATTGATTTCTAGCATCGAGTTGATTTATGGGTTCGTAATGAGTAACGAACTATTTTCTTATAGAAGCTTGGGTTGAAGCAAGAACTCAAGGCTTGGCGACTTAGGAGCTCAAAGAATTCAAGGAATTGGAAGCTCTTGAGGTGGGTTTGTGTTTACCGAAGTGATTAGGTCACTTCCATGTCTAGGGTAAATAACCATTTAAAAATAAATGGTGTGAAAGTGAGTAACCCTAGAATTTGCATGTTGGCAAAATGAGAATCTTGATAGATTGAGCCATGGGCTCATCTTGCATGTTAGTGAATTCAAGTATATTCTTATTATCTATACTTGTTATGTGATTGCATGTATGAATTAGAACCTAGTGTTGAGGAACATAGGTTGAAAAGTGCAAATGGAACCTAGCGTCATTGAACATAGGTTGGAACATGAGATTAGAACCTAGTGTCATTGAACATAGGTTGGAACATGAGATTGGAACCTAGTGTCATTGAACATAGGTTGGAACATGAGATTGGAACCTAGTGTCATTGAACATAGGTGAGATTTGGTGACTTGAATCTAGGCCCATTGGACTTCGGTTGGCAAGTATGAAATGTGATGGATTGGGATACGCGACGATTTCGCTATCCCGGGTACGCGACGATTTTGCTACCCATGTCACGTGTTGGCGGTGATGGATTGGGATACGCGACGATTTTGCTATCCCGGGTACGCGACGATTTCGCTACCCGTGCCATGTGATGGCGGTGATGGATTGGGATATGCGACGATTTCGCTATCCCTAGTACGCGACGATTTTGCTACCCGTGCCATGTGTTGGCGGTGATGGAATGGGGTACGCGACGATTTCGCTATTCCGGGTACGCGACGATTTTGCTACCCGAACAAGAAGATGACGATTTCATTCCTTGGAGGTTGGGACCATAATGGGGATGGCGATTCCATTGCCCGGTGCCCAGCGCTTGCGGCGATTCCTCTTTGGTTGAGAACTATTATGGTTATGTGCCGACTCCGATACCATAAATAAATGACAAGTAGTTGAACTTGGTCAATGTGAGATATAGGATGAACCTAGGAGAAAATGAAAGTTGACATTTTAATTGGTTGCATCCTTTATGTTTATTTACAAGCATGTAAATATTTGTTTGCATAGTTATTTGTGATCTAACTTATGCTTATGGTTTGGACCTGGTGGGTCGAGCTTCTCTCTTGGGTGGCTTTATCTACTGGAAACTGTGTTTATAGTTCTCACCCCACGTTTTTCAGGTCCTTCCGCGAGTGAGGCAGCGGAGCGAGGCAAGGGTTTGGCTCTGTAGATAGCGGTCCTTCCATTTTGGTATTACATAGAGTTGTACCCCCTGGTTTTGGACAATGATAGCATAGGGGTTTTTATTAGATGCATGCAACTTGTAAATTCCATAGTTTTGGAACTTGATGTATGGAATATAAATGAAAGAAAAGAAAAATTGGACATGTATCAATGTGCAAATGTGATGTAATAGAAGTAGAACTTCTTTATGTTGATGCTTTCCTTATGCAACTCTTGTACTCCGTTCCTAGTTGGAACATTGTGGATATGCTTGTGTTGTGACGCCTTGGGCGGGTAGAAGAGACTCTATCCGTTCGGTAGTTCTGGGGCATGCGCCTGTGCGGTTATCCTTTCCACCTAGTTGGTGTTAAAGGCCCGACGGGGCGTGACAGACTAAGGTGGTATCAGAGCTTAGAAACGGTCTCTAGCCTTCCGCCATCGACTTGGGAGGAGTTTCGGGGTATGGTGTTCGCCGCCTACTTCCCCGATAGTGAGAAGAGAAAACTTCAAGAAAAGTTTCGGAAGTTGAAGCAAGGGAACCGCACCGTGCGTGAGTACGAGAGGGAGTTCTCGTACATCATTAACTGTGTCCCGCACGTTGTTCGCGGAGAATTGGACAAGGTCGACTGCTTTGTGCACGGGCTTCGACCGGAGATCTTTCGGGCGGTTCACGCCTTCAAGCTACAGACCTTTGCGGAGGTCTTAGACCTGCTCTTTGGGTGGAGCACGGGAATGCATGTGCACGTGAGGAGCACGAATCTTGGGAGAGAGAGAAGGAAAAGGATAAGGAAAAAGGAAAGAAGCGTCTGGCGGGTGGCTCGGGTGGTCAGTCTAGCTCTAAGCGACCCCCGAAGCCCTCGAAGTCGCAGAATCAATCTCGAGGGTTTCAGCGGAATCGACCCTTGGGCCGGTGCCCGATTTGTAGCGGCCCCCACAACCCACAGCAGTGTGATTACCGTGAGGGCCGGTGCTACAAATGCGGACAGCCGGGACACATGCGGTTCAATTGCCCGATGGATGATGGCCGAGCACCGTCGTCGGCATCGGCATTCGCATTGCCGAGACAGCTTGCGGGCATCCCACCCTCGGCGATGTCGGCAGGCCGCACACCACCACCGAGACCAGTTGAGGGCCAGCGGCCGGCGCCCAGCGGACGGGTGTTCGCCTCGCAGGTGGAGGAGCCTTCTGCCTCGGAGGATGTCGTGGCAGGTATTGTGTTGATTAATAACATTCGATGTAGAGCTTTGTTTGATACTGGAGCATCGCATTCATTCATTGCTCGATCATTTGCTATTGCACATGGAATAAAAATTATAGATGCTATGCATGCAAGAACTGTGCAAGTGCCAGAACACACCTTTTGTGTACATCAAGCGTGTGTAGATTGTCCAGTGAGGATTGAAAACTGGATCATGCCAGCTGATTTGCTGGTGTTGAATCGAATGAATGAGTATGATTTAATCCTAGAAATGGATTGGCTCTCGAGATATCACGCTACTATAGATTGTGAGAGCCGGATAGTGAGGTTTAGAGAACCCGGGCACAAGGAGTTTGTGTACCGTGGGTGCAAGAGTTCGCTCTTTGCATCGATGGTGTCCACGTCGCAAGCAAGAAAGCTCATTGCTAGTGGTTGCATTGCTTACTTAGCGACGGTAGTGGATGATAGAAAGGAGGTGTTGGGACTCGAGGACATTCCTGTAGTCCAAGAGTTCCCGGATGTATTTCCGGCGGAGTTACCCGGAATGCCACCTGATCGGGAAATAGAATTCGTGATCGATTTGCTCCCGGGTACGGCGCCGATTTCTAAGGCCCCGTACAGGATGGCACCCGCGGAGCTAAAGGAATTGAAAGCACAATTACAAGACTTGATGGACAAGAGTTTCGTAAAGCCAAGTGTGTCACCTTGGGGAGCCCCTGTCCTATTTGTGCGAAAGAAGGACGGTTCACTGCGGTTATGTGTGGATTACCGTGAGTTGAATAAGGTGACCGTTAAGAACAAGTACCCGTTGCCCCGTATCGATGACTTATTTGATCAGTTACATGGGTTACGAGTGTATTCAAAGATTGACTTGCAATCCGATTATCACCAATTGAAGATTAAACCGGAGGACGTGCATAAGACCGCGTTTAGGACGCGGTATGGACACTATGAATTCACGGTTATGCCTTTCGGGCTTACCAATGCCCCGGCAGCGTTCATGGATTTAATGAACCGTGTATTCAAACCATTACTAGATCGATTTGTGGTGGTGTTCATAGATGACATCCTTGTGTACTCTCGGAGTGAAGAGGAACATAAAGAGCATATAAGGATTGTGCTTCATGTTTTTCGAGAGAACAAGTTATTTGCCAAGTTAAAGAAGTGCGAATTTTGGATTCGTGAGGTCGCTTTCTTAGGTCATGTGATTTCCGCGGGCGGAGTATCAGTGGACCCTAAGAAAGTTGAGGCAATCAAGGATTGGCCTCGCCCGACCAATGTCACGGAGGTACGAAGCTTTTTGGATCTTGCGGGGTACTATCGGCGGTTCATGGAGGGATTCTCAAAAATCTCCGGTCCACTAACGCGTCTTACCCGCAAGGGAGCCAAATATGTTTGGAGCGAGGAATGCGACCAAAGCTTTAAGGAGCTAAAGAAAAGGTTGACTTCGGCTCCGGTTCTCGCCTTGCCGGTAGCGGGGGAGAGCTTTGTGGTGTATAGTGATGCATCACGGCGAGGTCTTAGGTGTGTGCTTATGCAAAGAGGACAAGTGATAGCATATGCCTCTCGTCAGCTGAAGAGCTATGAGCAGAATTACCCCACCCACGACCTAGAACTTGCAGCGGTGGTCTTCGCGCTTAAGTTGTGGAGACACTACTTGTACGGGGAATATTGTGAGGTGTACACGGATCATAAAAGCTTAAAGTACTTATTCAATCAAAAGGAGTTGAACTTGAGGCAACAGAGATGGTTGGAGTTGATAAAAGATTATGACTTAACCATCTTGTACCACCCCGGTAGATCCAATGTGGTGGCCGATGCGCTCAGTAGGAAATCCGTGGAGAACTTCGCAATTGAGATGACGGGACAAATGCCGTTGATCAAGGAAATGGGCCGGTTCGACTTGAAAGTCGTGGCCCCGGGCGTCCCCGCTATACTCATGAATCTCGAGGTGTGGCCGACCTTGTTGGAGCAAATAAAAGAAAAGCAATCCGGAGATCCGGAACTCCAAAAGGTGCGGAGTGCTATCGAGAGTGGACGCGCCAGTGATTTTCATGTGGATTCCAAGGGCGCCATTCGATTTCGAAATCGATTGTGCATGCCTAAAGTCGAGGACATTCGTGGGGAGATTTTAAAAGAAGCTCACACTTCTCCCTATGCGATTCACCCGGGCGGCACCAAAATGTATAAGAATCTTAAATTGCATTATTGGTGGCCGGGGATGAAGCTTGATGTTGGACGCTTCGTGGCACAATGTCTAGTATGCCAACAGGTGAAGGCCGAGCATCGCTTTCCAGCAGGAAAATTGCAAGGGTTGCCCATTCCAGTTTGGAAGTGGGAGAACATAGCAATGGACTTCGTTGTGGGCCTACCTCGATCGCATGGTGGCCACGACGCGATTTTGGTGGTGGTGGATCGTTTGACAAAGTCGGCACACTTTTTGCCAATCCACACCACTTGGTCGGGAGACAAATTGGCACAAGTCTACCTGGACGAAATTATGCGGTTGCACGGGGTCCCGACCTCGATAATTTCAGATCGAGATCCCCATTTTACATCGCATTTTTGGAAAAGCTTGCAAGAGGCTTTGGGTACACTGCTCGATTTTAGTTCGGCATTCCATCCTCAAACTGACGGTCAATCAGAGAGGACAATTCAGATTTTGGAGGATATGCTGCGAGCGTGTGTTGGACTTCAAGGGTGCATGGCCTACTCATTTACCGATGGCTGAGGTCGCTTATAACAATAACTATCAATCTAGCATCGGTATGGCACCGTTTGAGGCCTTGTATGGAAAAAAATGCCGTTCTCCTATTCATTGGAGCGAGGTCGGCGAAAGAAGGGACAGGCAAAAGAGCTATGCGGATAGGCGTCGACGAGATTTGGAATTCGCGGTAGGAGACCGCGTCTTCTTGAAAGTATCGCCCATGAGAGGGGTAAAGCGATTTGCTGTACGGGGTAAGTTGAGTCCCCGTTATATTGGACCTTATGAGATTTTGGAGCGCGTGGGATCTTTGGCATATCGGCTAGCCTTGCCGCCAAAACTTGCGGGGATACACAATGTGTTTCATGTATCGACGCTCCGCAAGTACGTGTACGATCCAGCGCACGTCCTCGAGTATGTGGCTATGGAGCTTCATGAGGATATGCCTTACGAAGAATTTCCCTTGTGTATCATGGATCGCGAGGTGAAAAATTTGAGGAACCGTGAAATCCCTTATGTAAAGGTACAATGGACGAATCATGAAGAGCGTGAAGCTACCTGGGAATTGGAAAGCTCAATGAAGGAGCAGTTTTCTTACCTCTTCGCTGAGTCCAGCTGAAGTATGATCTAGTTTCGCGACCGAAACTCTCTTCAAGGGGGGAGGAATGTAGCACTCTGAATTTCGGTGCGTTGTATCGAACTTTACCAAATTTGATGAAGTTCGGAGAAAGCCGATGATGACTGGTGTGGAATTGGGTTCTGAGGGTTTTGAAACGTTTTGGGTGCGAGTGGGAACCTAGAAGTCAAAAAAATTTGAATTTTTGGAAAAGGACCAACTGGAGCAAAATTGCTCACGGGGTCCGGACCCGGGATCTGGGGTCCGGACAATGATGTCCGTGGAGCAGCTAAGGTCCGGACCCGGACGCCACGGTCCGGACTCGACCTGTTACCACGCGGAGATGCACGTACGGGTTCCGGACCCGGACGCCAAGGTCCGGACCCGGCCTGCACGGTGGGCTGTTGCGCGTACGGGGTCCGGACCCCACTTGCAAGGTCCGGACCAGGCTGAAGCAGAATGCCCAGTGAGGGGTAGTTTGGTAATTTCATGGAGGATGGGCTATGTATAGGGGCTGAGGCCTCTCCCCTCATTACTCCTCTACTCTCCTCACATTCCCTCTCCTTCTCCCTCACTTTCTCTCTCTAGAGATCCCTCCAAAGCTTGGAGAAGTGAAGGATTTGACCTTGGAAAAAGCTTCTAAGGTGGATTTGGAGCTTCTTGGTGCAAGAAGAGGCTAGGGAACTTGGGTATAGAGGTGAGTTCTTGTGATTTAGGGTTTAAACCTTGGATTTAATCTTTTGATATGAGGTTTTTGGAAACCCTAGGCAATCTTGACCACAAATGGTGGAAGATTGGCCATGAAATCTAGGGTTTGGCTTGCATGCATGCAAACCCTAGGTATATTTGGGGCTTTTGTCATGGGAGGTTCTAAAAATATTTGGACCTTCGGGAATTGCAATTGAGGCATAGGAAATCATGTTAGAACCATTGATTTCTAGCATCGAGTTGATTTATGGGTTCGTAATGAGTAACGAACCATTTTCTTGTAGAAGCTTGGGTTGAAGCAAGAACTCAAGGCTTGGCGACTTAGGAGCTCAAAGAATTCAAGGAATTGGAACATCTTGAGGTGGGTTTGTGTTTACCGAAGTGATTAGGTCACTTCCATGTCTAGGGTAAATAACCATTTAAAAAATAAATGGTGTGAAAGTGAGTAACCTAGAATTTGCATGTTGGCAAAATGAGAATCTTGATAGATAGAGCCATGGGCTCATCTTGCATGTTAGTGAATTCAAGTATATTCTTATTATCTATACTTGTTATGTGATTGCATGTATGAATTAGAACCTAGTGTTGAGGAACATAGGTTGAAAAGTGCAAATGGAACCTAGCGTCATTGAACATAGGTTGGAACATGAGATTGGAACCTAGTGTCATTGAACATAGGTTGGAACATGCGATTGGAACCTAGTGTCATTGAACATATGTTGGAACATGAGATTGGAACCTAGTGTCATTGAACATAGGTGAGATTTGGTGACTTGAACCTAGGGCCATTGGACTTGGGTTGGCAAGTGTGAAATGTGATGGATTGGGATACGCGACGATTTCGCTATCCTGGGTACTCGACGATTTCTCTACCCGTGCCACGTGTTGGCGGTGATGGATTGGGATACGCGACGATTTCGCTATCGCGGGAACGCGACGATTTCGCTACCCGTGCCATGTGATGGCGGTGATTGATTGGGATACGCGACGATTTCGCTATCCCGAGTACGCGACGATTTTGCTACCCGTGCCATGTGTTGGCGGTGATGGAATGGGGTACGCGACGATTTCGCTATCCCGGGTACGCGACGATTTCGCTACCCGAACAAGGAGATGACGATTTAATTCCTTGGAGGTTGGGACTATGATGGGTATGGTGATTCCATTGCTCGGTGCCCAGCACTTGCGGCGATTCCGCTTTGGTTGAGAACTATTAAGGTGATGCAGCGACTCCGATACCATAAATAAATGACAAGTAGTTGAACTTGGTCATTGTGAGATATAGGATGAACCTAGGAGAAAATGAAAGTTGACATTTTAATTGGTTGCATCCTTTATGTTTATTTATAAGCATGTAAATATTTGTTTGCATAGTTATTTGTGATCTAACTTATGCTTATGATATTTCTTTGGACCTGGTGGGTCGAGCTTCTCTCTTGGGTGGCCTTACCCACTGGGAACTATGTTTATAGTTCTCACCCCACGTTTTTCAGGTCCTTCCGCGAGTGAGGCAGCGGAGCGAGGCAAGGGTTTGGCTCTGTAGATAGCGGCCCTTCTATTTTGGTATTACATAGAGTTGTACCCCTGGTTTTGGACAATGATAGCATAGGAGTTTTTATTAAATGCATGCAACTTGTAAATTCCATAGTTTTGGAACTTGATGTATGGAATAGAAATGAAAGAAAAGAAAAATTGGACATGTATCAATGTGCAAATGTGATGTAATAGAAGTAGAACTTCTTTATGTTGATGCTTTCCTTGTGCAACTCTTGTACTCCGTTCCTAGTTGGAACATCGTGGATATGCTTGTGTTGTGACGCCTTGGGCGGGTAGAAGAGACTCTATCCGTTCGGTGGGTCTGGGGCATGCGCCCGTGCGGTTATCCTTTCCACCTAGTTGGTGTTAAAGGCCCGACGGGGCGTGACACTTCTTGAGCCGACCGTTCTTCTATCAAGGATTTCTCCTTGCTTTTGCTCCAATTTTTATTTCGGCTCCATTGCGGCCGATCATCTTCATTTTCCTTCCGGAATTGCTCATATTGGGCAACACGAACGCCCAAATCAAACAGATTTGGGAAGAACTTGTCTTCAAAATAATTTTTAATTTTAAAATGTAAACCATTAAATGCCATCTTGGCAAATTCTGATTCTGGCATTCTAACAAAACACCGACTCCTTGCCGTTTTGAATCAGTTTAAATATTCTTCAACTGACTCACCTGGCTTTTGCCGATACTGAGCCAAATCAGCAACCGATAATTCCGGTTCCGATCTATAAAGTTGCTCATGAAATTTTCTTTCCAATTCGTCCCTATCTCGGATAGAATTGGCTGGCAGACTAGTGTACCAAGTAAACGCCGTTTTAGTTAACGATGTAGTAAATAATCAGAGTTTCAAAAATGGATCTGCGGCGGCCTCCCTACACTGGGCCGTAAACCGCGCTACGTGTTTGACCATATTTTCGGTCTCGTCTAGAAAACTTATCGAACTTGGGCATTTTCCAATTTGCTGGGTATGGATGCTCTATATCAATATTAGCAGGATAAGGAGAGCGAAATACAGGCCGCATTGCCGGCCTAGCTCCTACCCCAAAGGTATTGCAAATAGCTTCCTCCATTTGAGTATATAATTTATTATTGTTCCCTAGTACGGAAACATGGGCTTGTGCTTGAGTCGGATTCGGCTCTGGAGGAAGCCCATAATTTTGTGCTGCAGGATTTACACCCTACATACTATGGGGGCTAGCCCCCCAGCCCTTATCCCGATATTTTGGGGCTGGTAAGCCGGTAACGGTGGTGGAGGGGGTAAACCCTAAGCTACTTCTGGCTGTTGACCGACGTTTGCATTCGCCGGTCTAAAGGCAGCCTGAAATGGTATTACCTGAGGGTGTGTAATCGCCGGTGTAACTGAATTTTGCAACACTGGCGTCCCTGCGGGTCCTTGTAAACCCCGCATATGGTTGTTCGTTTCATGTAAACAACTCCCCAATCTGGGCTATATTTTCATTAGAAGCCGTGATAGCGGCTAGAACTGCATCTAAGCGCGCGGTGCTCCGATGACTATTTTGGTCTAAAACTTGCAGGACCCGAGTCATCTGTCCGAGCGCCTGAGTCAAACTGGGTTCCTGCTGAGCCGATTGTCCACTAGTTTCGTCCTCTACTGGTAATACCGCATGACGCTCATTTGCGTTTTCTGTATTACTCACCTGGTCATTTCTAGATGATCAAGGAACGACTCGGTTGCGGAGATTCAAGACATTATCATCAGTCATAATTTAAAGTTAATAAAAGTTTACCTAAATGGGGTCCCACCGGGCGTGCCAAAAAATTATTGCGTGTCGATTTCCTAGACCATTGACCCAGTCAAAGATCCTCCCTCGGAAAGCGAGCAAGGATGTAAAGCGGCCTCTGACGATGACCCTCGAAGTTTGTGCCCACAACAAATCAAGCGATTCGGCTGATGAGGGATCGGATCAGCCGAGTTCAGCAACTACACAGTACTTTTTGGTTCGGCTGAAGAGCCGAATGGAGTTTATATGTATTGCAAAGTGGATGAAAACTGTTTACATGATAGGGTACACCGTTAAGGCATACGATCTCGAGCGAAGTTCTAACTTAAAAATTACTCCTAGGAAAACAATAAATGCGAAGAAAAAGAGAAAGATTACAAGTAGACTACTCCTAGAAAAGGTGTAAATGCTGAAAGTAGAAGTATTGAAAATGCAGTGGTCTTCTCGTTCGTGGGAGAGAAAGACCCTTATTACAGGCTTCGAAATTACTATTTATAGTAATATTTTATCAGCCCACATTATTGGTCGATTTTAGTAGTGGGGGTAGTGCTATAGCCATGATCGTGTAAATTACGCCCCATGATCGCGTAAGTTACGCCCCACTTCTCAACCGTTCCTACCTAAGGTCTCTCCACCTTCAAACGTCTTATTGTCGGCTCCTGGTGTACCACGTGTCCTTATTTCTTTAGCTCGTGGGCAGGCCAGTCCGTCTATTTTATGGCGCATTAATTTTTTTGGCATCAACAGCAACCAAACGGTCCCTAAGTGAATCAGCCGCCGTTACATTTTATCTCTTTATATGCTTATATCTATTAGCCCTCTTTTCTTTTCATATCTCAGTTGTACAATATATTAAACTAGCAATATACCCGCGCTTTGCAGCGGGAGCAATTTTTAAGTTCACAATTATTATATTATACGTTATGTAAAGTCACTTAATAGAGTCAAATAAAAATGCTAATTTTTATATATATCTCTTATTTGGAGAGAGAAGAGAACATTAAATAAAAGTTAAAGTCAGAGGAAGAGAGCACTTTCAAACTTTCAAATATAGCATATTTTACTCATATTGTAGAAAAATAAAAATAAATTTTTTAAAAAATGTATAATTATTAAATTCAAGTTTAAAATTATTTTAAATATTCATATCTTTTGTTTGGAGAAAGAGAAAAAAGAGAGCTGTAGTGTACCGGATTTTTAATATAAAAGTAAGTAAAAATAAAAATAATGTGAGATACTATTTTTATTGAACTTAGAGAAGTAAAATATAAGTCGGAAATAAATTGTGCTGAATTTGAAATGAAAACAGAAAATTTAGAATTTTCTGTAAGGAACGGGGCTGATTTTTTAGCAGAAAATTCATAGTGTCAGAAAATTATGAAAATTTAAGAATATGTCAGAATTATTTTTCTGAGGCTAGATTAAAAGTTTCATATCATTCCGACACCCTAAAAGTGAAAATAAAATATAACAGTAATCTGCTAGTGATTTTAGTCGGTAGAGCTTTCGGTGACCAAAATATGATCCGAAACTGAATAGTGATGATCAGTTCTTCTGATTAACTTAAACCGAGTATGACTGTCAAATTTGAGAGCAAACGGACATTCAGAAAGACTCCGGCGAAAAGTATCAGATTCTGAACTAAACTGAAACTGCAATTTCTAGTTGGTGCAGGGGGCTCTTGCAAATTTGGCCACTTATTTCTTCTTCTCCTCTCACAGCCAACCTCCTCTCATACACTTCCACACACACACACGTGTGAGATGAGAAGAGAGCTATCTCTTTTTCTCTCTTTCTCTCATTCTCTCTAGCTCACATATCTCTCTCCCTATCTTGTATTCTCTCCACCAAAGAGGAGATTTTGAAGGAGATTAGGTTGGAGAAGAAGCTTGGAAGGCTCTCTAATGGTGGATCTCTTCTTTAAGCAAGAAGAAGTTGGAGAGCATGGTGATCTAAGGTGAGATGTTCATGATTTGAGTTAGGAGTTGAGTTAAATGCTTTAAAATTGGTATATCTAGGATCTCTAGATAATTCTCAACTATTTTTAATCAAATCACTCACTATGAATTTGGGGTGTTTTTGAGAATGTAAAAACCTAGGGTTGAAATTGGGGATTTTGTCCCTATGAGGTTTTGATCTAAATTGATCGTGTAATCCTTCAATTAAAGGTTATGGATGGATGCCTAGTAACTTCGATTCGAAGAATAACAATGTTTCGACGATAAAGTGGAGGTATCGAGCCGATTTTCATGAAGATTTGGGTTCGTTGGGCTTAAAGCGCGGCGAATCGTCATTGGAAGCCTAATTGCAAGTGTCTACAAGCAATTAGAAAGCGCGTGAGGTGGGTTTGTGTTTACCGAAGTGATTAGGTCACTTCTATGCCAAAGAGTAAAGTATAATTTATTTTACTAGATGCATGTAATGGTTGGTTAATTGGTAAGTGGTAAATATGAATGTGTAGATCATATGATGTTAATACCATTAACTACCAAGGATTGGAACTATAGGTATGTAGAACATATAGATACAAATGAACATGTGTATGCCTAGGTGTGGACATAGCGGTGAGCTAGTTTTCTCTATATGCTAGAGAACTTGACATGTGGTTAAACAAGGGCTAGAGGCCATATAAAGTTGAAAATCCTTGGTATGGACAACTAGAATAAGAAAGAACTATAATGTGCATGTTGGCATTGGGTGTATATCCAAGTGATTTGAGCCATGGGCTCACCTTGCATGTAAGAGAATTCGAGTATTTCATAATATATATATATATATATATATATATATATATATATATATATATATATATATATATATATATATATATACTTGAAAGGTGATGTATGCATGTTAAATCTAGTGTTATTGAACATAGGTTGTAATGTGAAGGTATTAAATCTAGTGTTATTGAACATAGGTTGGAATGTGATGGTATTAAACCTAAAGTCATTGAACATAGGTTGGAATGTGATGGTATTAAACCTAGTGTCATTGAATATATGTTGGAATGTGATGGTATTAAACCTAGTGTCATTGAATATAGGTTGGAATGTGATGGTATTAAACCTAGTGTTATTAAACATAGGTTGGATCAGGTGATGAACTTAGAGTGGGTAAACCTAGGTTGTATAACATAGTGGTAGAAAGACCACTTGGTTTGTAATGTGTGTGAACCTAGTGTCGTTGAACCTAGGTTGAGATAACATAGTGATAAGAAGATCACTTAAACAGGACATTGAACCTAGTGTCATTAGACATAGGTTGGAAAACATAGTGGTAGGCTAACCACTTGGGCATGAGAATATGAACTTAGAAGAGGTTGATATCATAGGGTAAAAGATGAACCCTTTGGGACTTTGGAATGGATTCCGGAATCCCTAGACTTATACTTGCAGGTATGTGTGGTTCTTCTCGCCTGGCAAGTGATTGTGGCTGCGGGTATGTGTGGTTCTCCTCGCCCGGCAGCAGATTATACTTGCGGGTATGTGTGGTCCTCCTCGCCCGGCAAGTGACTCATAACTGCGGGTATGTGTGGTTCTCCTCGCCCGACAGTGATTTGAGTAGCGGAGGTGTTTGTGGTATATCTCTCACCTGCCGAGTGGATTGTAGGCTGAGGTGTATGTGGCATGTTCATCTCCTCAGGCCTGGACATATGCGGTAGTCCGCTGATGTTTGACTCAAGAGTGAGTCGGGTAAGGTTTGACTAGAATTAGTAAACCTTAGAGGGGCGGTGGCCCGTTGATGATTGACTCGAGAGTGAGTCGTGTGTGGCTTAGCTAAGGTGAATGAACCTTAGGAGCAGGTTGATTGTGAAATGGATAGTGGAATAGCAGTGAGAAATGTATTGCATGGATTTTATTATCGCATTTGTTGAAGCATAAGCATGTTTACTGTTTTTGCATATAGTAGAGTTATATACTTGCAAGTTATGTATATGTACTAACCATGTTTTTATGCTTCCTTTGGACCTGGTGGGTCGAGCTTCTCCCTTGGGTGGCCTTACCCACTGGGAACTATTTTAGATAGTTCTCATCCCACTATTTTTCAGGTCCGCACGTGAGCGGCGCGGCGGCGCGAGGGAAGGACGTAGCCTGATAGTTAGCGTCCTACCACTGTGACCAGGATAGATGTACCCTCTACTGCGTAGCTTAGGGGTATTGGAATTAAAGGAATGTAATAACAATTTGGTTGTATTTGGAAAGAGAACAAAGACAAAAACTATATTATGTGGATGTATTGTGAATGCTTGTAATAGCATAGAAATTTTCGATGCTTTTCCTATGCAATCTATGTATGAATTCTGTTCCTGTTTGGAACCTCTTGAATTGTACTGGTTGTGACGCCTTGGACGTACAGGGGAAACTCTGTCCGTTCGGCGGGTCTGTGTGCGTGCCCGAACCGACCAAATTGGCGGTCTCGGGGCGTGACAGATTAAGGTGGTATCAGAGCGTAGAAACGATTTATGTGGACCTAAGAAATCCTAGGATGGAAAAGATTCTAGGAGTGTAAGCTCGTGAGAGAGGAGGACTTGTGATGTGCGGCGAAAGATGAATCGATTGGGTCGTGTATTGGTTATGCCTCTAATAGGATGTTGGATGTAGATTTAAGGCGTGGTTTATTCTCAGCTAAGTGTGTTCATGTTGGCGCGCGACAACATGAACCCAGGGGATGAGAATAGGCGCCCTTGTGTGACTTTCGCCTAATTTGTGTCCGTAATTTGAATCGTGTTTGTACTTGGCCTAGAAGGTCGAGGGATTGATCGAATTGTCGTGTTTCAGGATACGATGACGTCACGTAGGCGATCTTCAATGAGATCGACATGGGGTGGGCCTAGTTGGGCCCCCGAGCCATCCGGGGCAAGTGGAGACCCGGAGCTCCGTAAACAGCTGGCCACACTCGTTGGAGTAGTGCAACAGCAAGCTGAGTCGACGCAGCGACAGCAGGAGGCTGCCGTGCGCCTGGAGGAGCGGATCGGGAGACTCCATGAAACCGTGGAGCAAATAGCACGTCGTGTACCATCAGGAGCCGCAGCGGGTACCTCACAAGTAGATACTGGTGCTTGGGCCCCTGATTCTGCGGAATTGGAAGCGGAGAGGGAGCGGGCTTTAGCTGCCCTCATGACGTTCAAGGGATTCAATCCGCCTACCTTCAACGGGAAAGAAATGGACCCGTGGACCGTAGAAATATGGATCGATTCTATGGAGTCCCTGTTTGAGGACTTGTACACCTTGGAGCGGGACAAGGTGCTTTTGCCGCACACTGCTTGCAAGGGTCGGCAAAGGCGTGGTGGAAGGGAGTCCGGCGAGACCGACCTTCTAGTCTCCCTCCGGTGACTTGGGAGGAATTTCGGGGACTAGTATTCTCCGCCTATTTTTTCGATAGCGAAAAGAGAAAGCTTCAGGAAAGATTCAGGAAGCTGAGGCAAGGAGACCGTACAGTGAGAGAATATGAAAGGGAATTCTCGTACATTGTCAACTGCATCCCTTACGTGGTGCGAGATGATAAGGATAAGGCCGATTGCTTTGTGCGCGGACTTCGGCCAGAGATTTTTAAGGTTGTGCATCCCTTCAAACTGCAAACCTTTGCTGAGGTGCTGGATCGAGCCTTGTGGGTGGAACAAGGCCTAGTAACTTTGCGTGAAGGGTACGAGGCTTATGGCGAGGAGGGGAGACAGCGATCAACGGGTGGTTCGGGAGGACAGTCGAGTTCCGAGCGACGCCCGAAACGACCGCAATCACAATCCCAAGCCCATAAATCATCTACCACCCGATCCTCATCTGGATGCGTTATTTGCAGCGGACCCCATTGGGCGCGCCGGTGCGTGCAGCGAGAAGGAAGGTGCATACGATGTGGACAATCGGGTCACACAAAGTATGAATATTCCTTGGGAGATAGTCGAGCCCCACCGGCTACGACAGCATTCTCCGCTCCGAGACAGCCCACGGGTATGCCACCTGCGGCAAGGTCTAGAGAGCGTACGCTGATGTCGGGACAACCTGAGGGTTCGCGGAGGACGCTGAGTGGCCATGGATAGGCGATCTCGGCTGAGGAGCCTACTGCTGCCGACGGCATCGCAGCAGGTATGATTTAATTGTGAAAATCATGCGCGAGGCATATTTGACGCTAAAGCATTGCATGCATTATCATGTGGTCAGTTGCCACTATACGGGCATGCGAATGTCATGGAAGCGTGTATCCACCTGCTAGAGCAGGTAGGGATGGAAATGATGGATTGACCCTCAAAATTGAGGCAATGTGAGCAGCCGATTGCGAGAGTCGAGTTACGACGCTTGAGGATATGCGAGTGGTTTGCGAACTTCGGACATTATTCCGATGGATCGATGACGGTAGTGGAACCACGGTTGTGAAATTGCTAAGGTAATTGCCAAAATTAGGCGAGTGGGCCTTGTTGTACCTCAAATTGAGGTAGGTTGTGGTACTCGCAATGCGAGCGAGCATAAGCGTGGTAGCTTAGTGCTTGTGGTTAGCACGAATGAGCAGAGTAGCGTGGGACGCTCGGGTGTAGGTGCTCGTGGAGTATTGGTTCTGGTTAGCCGAGAGGGTTTGTTGGCAGTAGCACTTGAGCATTGCTAAGTGTGAAGGAGGCTAAGAACCGCTTGAGAGCTAGTGGCTCGCACTGGGTGCATAGGAGCCGATAGAGACTGTTGTCGCTTGGTAGAGCGTGTGGGACACGTGTAGCGACGGTATCAGGTATTGCTTGGGGACGATCCGTGTCCGGACCATGTGTGGACTGCAGAGCCTGGGGCCATATGGACAGGCGCAGTCAGCTGTGTGTGACAGCAGCCCGAGACCTGAGGGTAGGGCAGAGACTTATAGTCGGGGCGGTAGTCCAAGCGATGACCCGAGAACGTGGAATGCCACATTTGAGACAGTGTGAACGATAGTACACCGAGGGTGTAGATGTGACCCAACTCTAGGACTCAGTAGAGGTTTGGGGTCTTGGTTACTCCTGGTTGGAGTATGTGCGCAAAGCCCTGAGTGAGAACTCCGCCAGGTAATGATTGGATTTACGTTTGCGAGCAAGAGATGTTACGCGACGTTGAGACAGGTTAGGCAGTAGGCCTACATGAGAGCTTTGGTCTGTGGACTATCTGTTATAAACCGAGATAAGCGGTTTGACCGACGGCTTTGGGAGTGTGAGAGCATTGGTCGTGTGCAAGAGAATTATGATAGTGACCTGAGAAGCAGAGGCTCGGTCATACCTTTCGCCTGATTGGTGAAGTCACTAATTGCCAAGTCTGGCATTGTCGGTGAAGTGAAATCGGGTTTACGAACAAAGTGTTCGAGCGGAAACATCGCGAAGATGATGGGATGTTGACCCGGTAAGGAAAAACAATGGGACATACTCCTTATGGAATGTCGGGAAGATAAGACCCCGTGAATTATGGAGTGTACTCCTGAGTGAGCAGGAACCAGAGGACGCGATGAAAGAATGATACCCTCATCTAGTTGATAAATAGATTTGAGGTGTGATCTTAGTTTCGCGGACGAAACTCCTTTTAAGGAGGGAGGAATGTAGTGTACCGGATTTTTAATATAAAAGTAAGTGAAAATAAAAATAGTGTGAGATACTATTTTTATTGAACTTAGAGAAGTAAAATATAAGTAGAAAATGAATTGTGCTGAATTTGAAATGAAAACAAAAAATTTAGAATTTTCTGTAAGGAATGGGGTTGATTTTTTAGCAGAAAATTCACAGTGTCAGAAAATTATGAAAATTTAAGGATATGTCAGAATTATTTTTGTGATGCTAGATTAAAAGGTTCATGTCATTCCGACACCCGAAAAGTGAAAATAAAATATAACAGTAATCTGCTAGAGATTTTAGTCGGTAGAGCTTTCGGTGACCAAAATATGATCCGAAACTGAATAGTGATGATCAGTTCTTCTGATTAACTTAAACCGAGCATGGCTGTCAAATTTGAGCACAAACGGACATTCAGAAGGACTCCGGCGAAAAGTAGCAGATTCTGAACTGAACTGAAACTGTAATTTCTAGTTGGTGCAGGGGGCTCTTGCAAATTTGGCCACTTATTTCTTCTTCTCCCCTCACAGCCAACCTCCTCTCATACACTTCCACACACACACACACGTGTGAGATGAGAAGAGAGCTCTCTCTTTTTCTCTCTTTCTCTCATTCTCTCCAGCTCACATATCTCTCTCCCTATCTTGTATTCTCTCCACCAAAGAGGAGATTTTGGAGGAGATTAGGTTGGAGAAGAAGCTTGGAAGGCTCTCTAATGGTGGATCTCTTCTTTAAGCAAGAAGAAGTCGGAGAGCATGGTGGTCTAAGGTGAGATGTTCATGATTTGAGTTAGGAGTTGAGTTAAATGCTTTAAAATTAGTATATCTACGATCTCTAGATAATTCTCAACTAGTTTTAATCAAATCAATCACTATGAATTTGGGGTGTTCTTGAAAATGTAAAAACCTAGGGTTGAAATTGGGGATTTTGTCCCTATGAGGTTTTGATCTAAATTGATCGTTTAATCCTTCAATTAAAGGTTATGGATGGATGCCTAGTAACTTCGATTCGAAGAATAACAATGTTTCGGCGATCAAGTGGAGGTATCGAGGCGATTCATGAAGATTTGGGTTCGTTGGGCTTAAAGCGCGGCGAATCGTCATTGGAAGCCTAATTGCAAGTGTCTACAAGCAATTAGAAAGCGCGTGAGGTGGGTTTGTGTTTACCGAAGTGATTAGGTCACTTCCATACCAAAGAGTAAAGTATAATTTATTTTACTAGATGCATGTAATGGTATGTTAATTGGTAAGTGGTAAATATGAATGTGTAGATCATATGATGTTAATACCATTAACTACCATGGATTGGAACTATAGGCATGTAGAACATATAGATACAAATGGACATGTGTATGCCTAGGTGTGGACATAGCGGTGAGCTAGTTTTCTCTATATGCTAGAGAACTTGACATGTGGTTAAACAAGGGCTAGATGCCATATAAAGTTGGAAATCCTAGGTATGGACAACTAGGATAAGAAAGAACTGTAATGTGCATGTTGGCATTGGGTGTATATCCAAGTGATTTGAGCCATGGGCTCACCTTGCATGTAAGAGAATTCGAGTATTTCATAATATATATACTTGAAAGGTGATGTATGCATTTTAAACCTAGTGTCATTGAACATAAGTTGGAATGTGATGGTATTAAACCTAGTGTCATTGAACATAGGTTGGAATGTGATGGTATTAAACCTAGTGTCATTGAACATAGGTTGGAATGTGATGGTATTAAACATAGTGTCATTGAACATAGGATGGAATGTGATGGTATTAAACCTAGTGTCATTGAACATAGGTTGGAATGTGATGGTATTAAACCTAGTGTCATTGAACATAGGTTGGAATGTGATGGTATTAAACCTAGTGTCATTGAACATAGGTTGGAATGTGATGGTATTAAACCTATTGTTATTAAACATAGGTTGGATCAGGTGATGAACCTAGAGTGGGTAAATCTAGGTTGTATAACATAGTGGTAGAAAGACCACTTGGTTTGTAATGTGTGTGAACCTAGAGTCGTTGAAGCTAGGTTGAGATAACATAGTGATAGGAAGATCACTTAAACATGACATTGAACCTAGTGTCATTGGACATAGGTTGGAAAACATAGTGGTAGGCTAACCACTTGGGCATGAGAATATGAACCTAGAAGATGTTGGTATCATAGGGTAAAAGATGAACCCTTTGAGACTTTGGAATGGATTCCGGAATCCCTAGACTTATACTTGCAGGTATGTGTGGTTCTCCTCGCCTGGCAAGTGATTGTGGCTGCGGGTATGTGTGGTTCTCCTCGCCCGGCAGCAGATTATACTTGCGGGTATGTGTGGTCCTCCTCGCCCGGCAAGTGACTCATAACTGCGGGTATGTGTGGTTCTTCTCTCCCGGCAGTGATTTGAGTAGCGGGGGTGTTTGTGGTATATCCCTCACCTGCCAAGTGGATTGTAGGCTGAGGTGTATGTGGTATGTTCATCTCCTCAGGCCTGGACATAGGCGGTAGTCCGCTGATGGTTGACTCAAGAGTGAGTCGGGTAAGGTTTGACTAGAATTAGTAAACCTTAGAGGGGCGGTGGCCCGTTGATGATTGACTCGAGAGTGAGTCGTGTGTGGCTTAGCTAAGGTGAATGAACCTTAGGAGCAGGTTGATTGTGAAATGGATAGTGGAATAGCAGTGAAAAATGTATTGCATGGATTTCATTATCGCATTTGTTGAAGCATAAGCATGTTTACTGTTTTTGCATATAGTAGAGTTATATACTTGCAAGTTATGTATATGTACTAACCATGCTTTTATGCTTCCTTTGGACCTGGTGGGTCGAGCTTCTCCCTTGGGTGGCCTTACCCACTGGGAACTATTTTAGATAGTTCTCATCCCACTGTTTTTCAGGTTCGCACGTGAGCGGCGCGGCGGCGCGAGGGAAGGACGTAGCCTGATAGTTAGCGGTCCTACCACTGTGACCAGGATAGATGTACCCTCTACTGCGTAGCTTAGGGGTATTGGAATTAAAGGAATGTAATAACAATTTGGTTGTATTTGGAAAGAGAACAAAGACAAAAACTATATTATGTGGATGTATTGTGAATGCTTGTAATAGCATAAAAATTTTCGATACTTTTCTTATGCAATTTATGTATGAATTCTGTTCCTGTTTGGAACCTCTTGAATTGTACTGGTTGTGACGCCTTGGACGTACAGGGAAAACTCTGCCCGTTCGGCGGGTCTGTGTGCGTGCCCGAACCGACCAAATTGGCGGTCTCGGGGCGTGACAAGAGCATTAAATTAAAAATGAAACTAAGGGAGAGAGGAAAGCAGCATGCTCATTTCTCGGTGAGAGAGGAAAGAAAAGAGAAAAAGATATGAACATTAAATTAAATAAAAATTAAGTAAGTGAGAAAGTACAATAGGAATTTAAAATTTTAATTTTTTAAGTTGAAAATTTGGGAATAAATATTATAAATTTTAAAATTGTAAAATTTTAAATTTAGAATTTGGAATTTGGGATTTAAAATTTCTATATCCAAATTTAAAAGTTTATAATATAAAATTTTAAAACCCTATATATATATATATATATATATATATATATATATATATGAGTTAGGCTAGAATACTCTTAAGAGTATTCTAGCCTCCGTACTCCCACGTCGTTTTCGATGTTGGGACTTCCGAATCAACGATCGGCTCCGTTAGACTTGACCTAGAGTATTTGAAGTACTTAGAAAATAAGTTTCACGATTTTTCGATATCATTTGCTTGGTGATCGAAAGGGCTCAAAATCAACAATTTTCAATGGTCGTGGTGAGCCGTTTGCAAGTTTAACGGTGTAGAAATATCCAAATCACGTGAAATTTTGATAGAAAATTTTTTATAATATATAAAACAAGATCAATATTTTTGATCCAAAATTTTAGAGTCATATTATCGCATTTTGTGAGATTTTTATTTTCAGCCGTTGATTTTGAGCCCTTTCGATCACCAGACAAATGATATCGAAAAATCGCGAAACTTATTTTCTAGATACTTCAAATACTCTAAATCAAGTCTAACGGAGTCGATCGCCGATTCGGAAGTCCCAACATCGAAAACGATGTGGGAGTACGGAGGCTAGAATACTCTTAAGAGTATTCTAGCCTAACTCTATATATATATATGTATGTATGTATGTATGTATGTATATATGTATGTATGTATGTATGTATGTATATATATATATATATGTATGTATGTATGTATGTATGTATGTATGTATGTATGTATATATATGTATGTATGTATGTATGTATGTATGTATGTATGTATGTATGTATGTATGTATGTATGTATGTATGTATGTATGTATGTATGTATGTATGTATGTATGTGTATGTATGTATGTATGTATGTATGTATGTATGTATGTATGTATGTATGTATGTATGTATGTATGTATGTATGTATGTATGTATGTATACATATATGTATGTATGTATGTATGTATATGAATGTATGTATGTATGTATGTATGTATGTATGTATATATATATATTTGTATGTATGTATATATATATATGTATGTATGTATATATATATAGGTAGGGAGAGAGAGGGGGGAGGGTGGTCTATGGTGCACCGAAGGCAGCCATGGGACACGTGGCAGCACAGTAACATTAGTCCACGAATTTTAGTATATAGTAATAGATTGTAGTTTCTCTCTATTTAGGAATTAGTAGTGCAATTTACCCGTTGGCCTATCTGCATTTAAAGGGTCCACTATGCAGGTGCGATAATCAATAATTTCTTGTGGTGGGGAACGAAAGGGACGTCAGGGCAATTGTTGCTAGAATTAACAGAACCCATGAGAAATGATTAAATATGAGAATCTAAGCGAGAGGAGAAAACAATGGCACAAACATGAAGGGCTTTTATGCTTTTCAGTTGCAAGAATTTAGGATGGCAAATAGGACAATGAAAACTACGCGTAGCACTGCATCTGATATTCGTCAGCAATTAAAACAGCTAATAACCAAAAAAAGGAAAGAGCCTCAAAGTTGTTAAAATAACAAAAAAAAAAAAACTAAAATTGTTAAAAATAGAAGATAAAAATATATAAAGAACTACTCACTTTAAGCCATTCGAAACAGCACATTGAACTCTAAATTTTTTATGGTTTCGAAATAGGTCTAGACCAGCATATCGAACCGAGTTAGTTGAGAACTGGTTCGGCAGCCGTTTCGGTCCAGGTTTGCAGAACGGATTAGAGCCTAAACCGATCTGATCAAACCTGTTGAATCAATCGGTTAATTCCCAAAACAGACAAAAATGGCCGGTTAAGTAATCCCGATGGCGAATTTTCTCCTTTCCTTTTAACGCTCAAAAAAAAAAGAAAAAAGACTAGAAGTTGTTAAAAAAAGAAAGTAAAAATATATGGCGAACTCCTCAACAGTCGGCCACTCTGAAATAGCCCACTGAACTACAAAATTTTAATTTTAATTTTTTGATTGAGAACCTTTTATTTTTTAAAATATTAAATAATTTTAGTTGAATAAATTACAAATTTCACTATATTAATTGATAATCCTACTAAATTTAATAATTTAAACTATGTTGTACCATATAATACTAGATAAATAAACTATTACTAGCAAATCGAGCCACAAAGATTTACTAGCAAATCGAGCCACTAACTCGAGATTGATTGTGAAAATTTAAATAAAAAAGTAGAAGCTTAAAGATTGTCAATTTAAAAAAAATTAAGTATGACGGGCATATTTAAGAATGACTGATAGTTTGGGGGGATTTCTATATATTTTTACCATAAAATGAAAAAGAAAATTTCTATTTGTAGCTCCGCTATGTGTGCTCCCCAAAAAGAGGCGTATATCGAATACCCTCTCATAGGGGTAGCAATCCAGCTCGTTGTTCGCGAGCCAGCTTGCGTTCGGATCGAAATGAGCTCGAAATCGAATCGCTCGTTTAGTAACGAGCCGAACACGAGCTGATTTTTCTGCTCGTTTAATAAATGAGCCGAACACGCGCTCGGGTTAACTCGTTCGTGTTCGGCTCGATAACAGCTTGAATACATATATTTTATATTTATATAATTTATATTTATATATAAATAAATAATTATATATATAATACATATTTTTATTATTTGATCTTTAGCCCAACCTAAACATAAAGCCCAACTCAATTATAAAAATGTCCATTTACGTGTAAAGTTTCAACCATTAGATCAAAATCTAATGGATAAGATATCGTAAATTTACTTTCTATATATATAATTTCTAAACTTTTAACTTGTTGTTCGTGAGCCAGCTCGTGTTCGGCATGAGCTGAATTTTTCGACTCGATACTTTAATGAGCTAGCTCGAGATCGGTTCGTTTATGAAACGAGCCGAACAAAAGCCGGCCCGAGCTCGCTTGTGTTCGGCTCGTTGACACCCCTTCCCTCTCATGTCAAGAATGGTCCTTATTTCGTCAATTTTAAATTTTTTAATACTAAATATTTATTAGGTTTTGTAAATTTTAGAATGGGAAATGTAAGATTGCACTCTTTTTTGTAGGAGTGTAACTCTTATACCCACCATCATAGATTCATAAAATTCAAGAAATTTTTAACATTTTTTTAAAAGAATTGACAAGACAAAACGTCATTCTTCATTGCTGGGAAATGTAAGAATTTTGGAATGTACAAATAGCAAAGCACTAATAAAAGAAATGAAATGATGCTCCCAAACATAAGATCCAAAATGGAAAAATAATTTAAATAAAGGGTATCTTTATGCGAACCACGATAATAAGGCTCCAATTACAAATGCAAAACATGACGATCGAAATTGCAGTGAAAAGAAAATTTGTACATACTTTTTGCAAAGAAAAGACCGTGTAAATGCTTTTACCAATATAAAGTGACATTAGCAGTTAAAACAAAAGAGAAATGCTAAGTGACAATCTTGAAATTATAATCTTTAAATCTCTCAATCCAATAGACCAAAAGAAATTACTAATCACTTTGGTTTTTAGTAAATTTTTTTTTTAAAAAATAAAAACTGATAAGATTGCCCCTTAGAGCGATGGACCAAATTGTAAGATTACAACCTCAAATGATTATATAATTAGCTGCCCTCTAAACAAGAAGGGGCAAAATTGCATCCTTGGCCATATTAAACAATAATATTCCAAAAAAAAGGAACAAAAAACAAAATCTCGGTACGTACGTAGCACGTGCACATTGAAACAATGGCTTAGAATACAAATAGATCCGGATTGGCGAAGCTTATGCTCTAATTTGCCCCAAGTGAGATAGCAAATAAAATAAGTTCGCAGTCATGTTTTATGATCCAGGATGGATTCGAGACAAAAGACAGATAAAAGAATTGATCCACTCTAGGCGAAATTTTGCTCAAATCCACCTCGTAGAAATATTTAAATTATAGAAAATTTTTATTTTTAAAAATATTAATTGAGTTCTAAATATTATTTATTTATAATATAAATATAATTTGAAAGATAGTTACTTTAAATCTAATTTTATTATTTAAAATATTGTTTAACTTAAAATATTAGAATTTTAATTATATATAATGAGGGACGAAGTTATATATCGATAGAAAGTGGCTATGGCCCTCCACAATTTTTTAATATTTACTTGGTAGTCCTTAGGTAGCTAATGAAGTATTAAATAATTTCTTAAAGTATATGGGCCTATCTCGTAAAAAAGTCTTTCGTGTTAATAATGTTATATAGAGCTTTCTAACGCTTCTTACTTGTTTGGACACCCGTTGGCGCAAGAAAATATGATGCCAACTGGTGGCTGGTTCGGCTCACGTGGCTGATAGAAAAATGATACATGGTGCATCAAGAGCTGGGAGAGAAAGCCCAAAGAAAAATAAACTTTAGGCAGGAATGGTTGAGAAGGTGAGAGACTGGTTTTGTAACTGACAAGGAAGTGGCCACAGCACTCCCCAGTCCTCATAAAGCGAACGGTCAAATAACCGCAAACTAACTGAATTTTGCTAGAATACTATCTGTAGTAAACGGCTCGGTTTACTACCGATTTGTTTTCGATGATAGAGCTTCCAAATTGACGATCGGTACCGTTAAACATGATCTAAACCATTTAAATTATCTGAAAATCAAATTTCACGCTTTTTTGATATTGTTCTCTTGTCCATCAAGTGAACAAAAAATGAATGGCTGAAAATAAATATCCTTCAAAAAGTGATGATACAATTTTTATATTTAAGATCTACAGTCTGGAGCTTGTTTTAATTGTTTAAAAAATTTTCTAACAAAATTTAATTAGTTTGGACTCTTCTATACCGTTAAACGAGCAAACGCACCATATCGGCCATTAAAATTACAGATTTTCGTTTAGTTAGTGATGTCAAAAAATTATGAAATTTAATTTCTAGATAGTTTAAATGGTCTAGATCACGTTTAACGGTGCCGATCATCGATTTGGAAGCTCTATCATCGAAAACAAATCAGTAGTAAACTGAGCAGTTTACTACTGATAGTAAGTCAAGCTATATATATATATATGTATAGAATTGGGCTGGAATACTATTGATAGTATTTGGGCTTTTTTGTTATCGAGTTTTTAACCCTTGGATGCAAAATTGTATAGTTAGGATGATAGTGGTCCCCTAGGATTAAGTGGTGGTCCCCCTAGGGTTGAGTGGGTGGTTGGTTGAATAGTATGATCTAAATGGTGGAATTGATTAAAGTATAGATCTAACGGCTAAAAAATCAATAGGAAAAGAGCCCAAATACTATTAATAGTATTCCAGCTCAACTCTCTCTCTCTCTCTCTCTATATATATATATATATATACATATATATATATATATATATATATTCCATTCTCAGCATCTAAAATTTTCCTATGAGTTGTTTTTAGGTGTAAGTTTCTGGCCTTCAGTTTTTCTTGTAATTCGAGCCATAGCGCTCTTTTCTTTGTAACTTGTAATGCTCAAGTTAATGAAAAATAATTAGTTCGCTCTAGTTTCAACCGAAACAATTCTCGACTCATCTACAAAAGTTTTTACGCATTGAGAGAGAACTCGATTGGACGGATCCCTTCTTCACCGAATTGCTTGATATCGACGCAATCGAGGGTCATCCTATGTCACGTCCCGCCGTGCCTTAACACCAAGTAGGTGGAAGGTCAAACCGCACGAGCGCGTGCCCCAGACCCGCCGAACGGACAGAGTCTCCCCTACCCGCCCAAGGCGTCACAACACAAGCATTTCCACGATATTCCAACTAGGAACGGAGTACAAGAGTTGTACAAGGAAAGCATCAACATAAAGAAATTCTACTTCTATTACATCATATTTGCACATTTATAATGCCCCATTTTTTTTATTTTCCTTCATTCCTATTCCATACATCAAGTTCCAAAACTATGGAATTACAAGTTGTATACATTTAATAAAAAACTCCTATACTACCATTGTCCAAAACTCGGGGTACAACTACACATAACACCAAAATGGAAGGGCCGTTATCTACAGAGTCAAACCCTTGCCTCGCTCCGCCGCCTCACTCGCGGAAGGACCTGAAAAACGTGGGGTGAGAACTATAAACATAGTTTCTAGTGGGTAAGGCCACCCAAGAGAGAAGCTCGACCCACCAGGTCCAAAGAAATACCATAAGCATATGTTAGATTTCAATTAACAATGCATACAAATATTTACATGCTTGTAAATAAACATAAAGGATGCAACCAAATAAAATGACAACTTTTATTTTCTCCTAGTTCATCCTATATCTCACATTGTCCAAGTTCAACTACTTTTCATTTATTTATGGTGTCGGAATCACCGCATCACCAATTTGGTTCTCAACCAAAGCGGAATCGCCGCAAGTATTGGGATTCAGGCAATGGAATCGCTATCCCCATCATGGTCCCAACCTCCAAGGAGTGAAATCGTCATCTCCTTATTCGGGTAGCGGAATCACCGCATACCCGGGATAGCGAAATTGTCGCGTACCCTAATGTTTTCACTTTACACAATATAGTGTTGGGCACCGGGCAATGGAATTGCCATCCCCATGTCACGCTCCGGATTACTCGTTTCCTCGGGCTCACCAACAGATCTGCCGTATACATAGAATTTTTTATGTATACGAAGCGATAGCTAACCTATAAACAAAGCATACAAACAACTACAAGAGATATAGAGCTGAAATAAGATCATACTAATAGAACAAAAGCCACCTGTACATATAGGATCCAAAATACAACAGTTCCTCCAAAGCCAAAAAAATAAGTACAAGTCCACCTCAAAAGGAACAACCAGTCCACACTATGTGTACATGGCGCAACTCAAAATGAAACTATCTCCAGTAGGGTCCTCCTCTAGAAAAAACTGGGAATGGTAGGGATCTAGCTCGCGACTCCCTTACCTCGATCCGCAGGAACAGAAGCAGTAGCCGCAACAGACGAAGGCTCTCCAAAAAAGGTGGCAACAATGAGTGTGAGAACTACTATCAAAAGAAGTAGTCCTCAGTGGGTACCGCTACCTACCCCAACGGTACACCCACTAAGTCTACGAGACTAACAGTATAGCTGGTAGGTAAAGAAACAATAAAGTAAGCTGGAATAAACTCAACAGCTGAAATGCCACTACCCTATCACTTTCTAAGTCATACTCTCAAAGTATAATCATCACAAAGTGAATAGTCACCCTTGACCCAATCTAACGGAACCGCCCAAAAAGGCTTGTCCAGCCAACAGCCTAGCCACACCGCAAGGTAGCCGGTCCAAGTATCATATCCACTAATCTGCAGCGACATCAACGCATTAGAGGCCTCACTCCGGAGCGGCACTCGGGGGAACTACCCAACCGAGTTAATAAGCGTATCTCTGTCGAGCACAATCAGGCTCCGGTAGGCTATAATCAAATAGAAGGGGGGTCAAATGGGTCAAAAACTCCAAGCTCACGTGCCCTCAGCACATACATATACTAAAATAGGAATCTGGGTCCACCATCAACCCCGACGACACCCGGTAATACAAAACAGTCTAACCCTGCTGTATATACAAGCTCGGCATCTCAGCACGAGCGTAAACTCGTCCTACAACAAATTAAGTATCCACCTCGCACTAACAGCGGTGATACAAGAACAGAAACGGCTCCTAAAGCTAAATCTGATAATAGTTCGAAAAGTGACGGTTGTAGGTTTGCGAGTTTTCTCCTAAGTCAAATCCTAGTTCAGCATGTAAAATCATGTCTATAAATTATTAATTTATGCTCCAAATTCAGATTTCATATAAACACATGCAAATTCATGAATTCGAGCTACTAACATGATAATCAGATAATAAAACAATATGCTGCACTCTCTACAACTTAGGAGGAATTCCGAAGCTTTCGGCAACATCAACCCACCTCAAACGCTATCCAACAAAGGTTAGGAGTCAAGTGGAAGGCCTCCAAACAACCCAGCTGAAAATGGGTTCAAACCTGCCAAAGATAGGATTCGGATCCCCCTGCTCAAGTTCTGGGCGCCCAGAACATCAGCCCAGAACTGCAGCCTGGCAGCACGACCAATATGGATTCAATATGCGATAAAATTCAAATCCTAAGTCCAAATACAGTGAAAATTTACCCATATTACCAGCAGGGGTTCAAGAACAATCCCTCCAAATTCTAGCCAAAACGGAGTTCGAATCGATCTCCAAAAAGCCTACGCACTGATTCGGACCCACTTCTGGACCCTCTAGCACTGCATCCAGAAGTTCCAGCAACTAAGTAAAAACACTTCTAGCATAAATCCTGAAGTTTCCAACAAATCTAGCCCAGGAAAAAGGGTCACAAACCTCCCAAATACAGTGGTGGAACAATCCAAATCCTCACCAAAGCTTCTAACAAAATCTGGATTCAAAAGATCCAAGAAATCCATCAATGATCCACAATTTCAGCACTTAAGCTAAATTCTCAAAATCTGAGCTAGTACTCACCTTTGAATTCTCAATTCAGGTGGAAAAAATCTCCAAACCAGCAAGGGATGAGGGAAAACCAATCTTCACTTCGAAAATCCAGCTCCAAGGAGATTTGGATCCATAAGATCAAAGGAAAACCCAAATTTCAGCTCAAGAATATAAGGAGTCCAGTAAAACAGCAACTGCAGCGTACGTACCTGTTCAAAATGCGATTGTAAGGATCCCACGGTTTCCTCTACGAGTCCACAATCCAACAAACCAAGTTTTGTGGGATTTGGACACTCCTACACTGCACACGAGTAGAAACGCCACAGGTCGACGCTGCTGTTCTGCAGGAATCCAAGGCCTTCAATGGAAAAAGATGGAAATTGGGAGATTTGAGGGGCTAAACTGCAAATATCCAGGGCTCACTGTAAAGAAGTGGAGAAAAAGCCTCAGGGGGGTCGTCCCCAAACTTTTATAGACATAGGGTTTGGGTACAATGAGCCTCAAGAGCAACTGCTACTAACCTGTCCCTCAGCTGAATTCCCCACATTCGGGCGCCCGAAACGCAAGAAGTGGGCGCCCGGTTCTTCCAGCCAGTACTCATCCAGCACTTCGAACTCTCCGCCCGCGGTCTGGTGTGCCCTAACGTGGTCCGGCGGAACCCACCTACCACATCACACGTGTCACACAAATCGATACTCACGAGGCAAACTTCCGGACTCACTTTTCGGGCGCCCGAATACTGGATCTGAAATGACTTAGCAAAACAAAGAATGAGCACTCAACAACTGGGCGCCCAAAACACAACTTCCGGGCGCCCTAAAGTACCAAACGCCCAAAACTTCAGTTTTGGCTTATTTCGGTGCTCCAAGTCCGTTTTCGCGTCTATTTTGCGTCGAAACGACTCCGACTTGTCTCGACCCTCTCCAGAAGTGTCGAACAGTCTAGGATACTGCAATCATTTCGTCAGTTAGGCCCCTGGGGTACTACATCCTTCCCCCCCCACGAAAAGTTTCGTCATCGAAACTTAAACTCATACCTCAAGTAGGAAGCTCGAAAAGGTAGGGATAGGATTCCCGCATCACCGTCTCCGGCTCCCAAGTCGCCTCACGCTCCTCGTGATTACTCCACTGCACTTTCACGTACGGTATGCCCCGGTTGCGCAATTCTTTCGTCTCGCGAGCAAGAATCCGCACCGGTCGCTCCTCGTACCGCAGGTCCTCAGCCAACTCAAGTGGGGTGAAGTCAATCACGTAGGAGAGGTCGAACACATATCTCCTCAGGGCCGAGACATGAAACACATCATGGACTCCGAAAAGTCGGGGTGGTAGGGCAATCCTGTACGCTACCGGCCCCCTCGCTCTAACACCTCGAACGGGCCAATGAAACGTGGACTAAGCTTTCCACGAACTCCAAAACGGCGAATCCCTCTGGATGGCGAGACTTTCAGGAATACATGATCTCCAATCAGGAACTCCAAGTCTCGTCTCCTAGTGTCCGCATAGCTCCTCTGTCGACTCTGGGCGGTGTCAAGACGTCGTCGAACCATCTTGACCTTTTCTTCCGCTTCCAACAGGATGTCAGGACCCACTTTCTTCCTCTCACCCACATCACTCCAATGCAAGGGTGAACGACACTTGCGTCCATACAATGCCTCAAACGGAGCCATATGGATGCTCGCTTGATAGCTATTGTTGTACGCAAACTCAACCAGTCCTAAGTGTCGATGCCACCCTCCACCAAAGTCTAGGACACATGCTCTCAGCATGTCCTCCAGAGTCTGAATGGTCCGCTCAGACTGACCATCGGTCTGTGGATGAAAAGCCGTGCTAAACCGAAGCTGAGTACCCAGTGCTGTCTGTAGACTCCTCCAAAACTGTGAGACGAACCGGGTGTCTCGATCCGACACAATCGAGGTAGGCACTCCATGCAACCTCACTATCTCGTCCAAATATAACTGAGCAAGTCTGTCCCTGGACCAAGTAGTCTGCACTGGTAAGAAGTGGGCAGACTTGGTCAGTCTGTCCACTATCACCCAAATGGCGTCGAAACCAGCCTGCGTCCTCGGTAATCCCACGACAAAGTCCATGGCGATCTCGTCCCACTTCCACTCGGGTATTGGGAGACTCTGAAGCTTGCCAGCAGGTACTTGGTGCTCCGCCTTTACCTGTTGACAAGTCAAACACTGAGCCACAAATCTTCCAATATGCCGCTTCATTCCATTCCACCAGTAGTGTGCCTTTAAACCCTTATACATCTTGGTTCCACCGGGGTGAACCGTATAAGGCGAGTAATGAGCCTCTCTCAAAATCTCCTCTCGGATCTCAGAATCCGTAGGCACACACAGTCGGTCCCTATACCGTAGTACTCCCGAACTGTCAACACTAAAGTCCCCTGTTTGCCCACTGGCAATCTGATCTCGAATCCTCATCAAATAGGGGTCCACACTCTGTTTCTCCCGGATCCTATCCAACAAAGTGGGTTGCAAAACCAAAGATATAAGTTTTGCAGTAACCCCAGGGCACACCACCTCAAGCTCAAGCCGCCTCAACTCCTTCAGTAATGGCGCCTGCTGGGTGATCATCATGCTAAGGCTCTGCACTGATCTCCTGCTCAACGCATCTGCCACTACATTCGCCTTGCCGGGGTGATACTGGATGGTAATATCATAATCCTTCAACAACTCTAACCACCGGCGTTGTCTCAGGTTCAATTCCTTTTGAGTGAACAGATACTTGAGACTTTTATGATCCGTAAAAATCTCACAGTGCTCACCATACAAGTAGTGCCGCCACAGCTTCAGTGCAAACACCACAGCTGCCAGCTCCAAATCATGCGTAGGGTAATTCTTCTCGTAATTTTTTAATTGCCGGGAGGCATAGGCAATTACCCTACCATGCTGCATCAACACACATCCCAAGCCACTGTGTGATGCATCACTATAAATCACGAATCCTTCCCCCATAACTGGAAGGGTAAGGATGGGAGCAGACACCAGTCTCTCCTTCAGCTCCTCAAAGCTACGCTGGCACTCGGCACTCCAAACAAATCTAATACCCTTCCTCGTCAGACAAGTGAGGGGTGTGGAGAGCTTCGCAAAGCCTTCCACAAACCGACGGTAATATCTAGCCAGCCCAAGAAAACTCCTCACCTCGGTAACCGTCGTCGGTGTGGGCCAATCCTGAACAGTATCAATCTTCTGTGGGTCCACCGCCACTCCAGTGGCTGAAATCACATGGCCCAAGAAAGCTACCTCTCGAAGCCAGAACTCGCACTTCTTCAACTTGGCATACAACTTCTTCTCCCTCAGAAGTTGCAGCACTATCCTCAAGTGCTCCTCATGCTCAGCGTCACTCCGAGAGTAGATCAGGATATCATCAATAAACACCACCACAAACCGGTCCAAGAACGGCTTAAACACTCGATTCATCAAATCCATAAATGCGGCAGGGGCATTAGTTAAACCAGACGACATCACCGTAAACTCATAATGCCCGTACCGGGTCCTAAAAGCCGTCTTGGGAATATCCTCGGCCTTCACCTTCAATTGGTGGTAACCGGACTGCAAATCAATCTTCGAGAAGACACAAGATCCTTGCAGCTGATCAAACAGATCATCAATGCGCGGTAAAGGATACCTGTTCTTGATGGTCACTTTATTCAACTCTCGATAATCCACACAAAGTCTAAGTGAACCATCCTTCTTCTTCACGAATAACACCGGCGCTCCCCAAGGCGATACACTGGGTCTCACAAACCCTTTATCCAACAAATCCTTAAGCTGCACCTTAAGCTCTCTCAGCTCAGCCGGTGCCATTCGGTAGGGTGTCTCTGAGATTGGCGCAGTTCTTAAAACTACGTCAATCACAAACTCGACCTCCCTGTCCGGTGGCATAGCAGTCAACTCAGGGGGAAACACGTCCGGAAACTTGCGGACTACAGAGATGTCCTCAAGTTCCGGTGCCACCGTAGGTACCTCTACAACAATCGCCAGAAATGCAGTGCATCCTCGACTCATCATCTGTCTCGCTCGTGCCGACGAAATCCACGTCGCGAACAAAGTGTTCCTGCAGCCTCTATACACGTACTCCTCCTGGCCTGGCTCACGAAACGTCACGGTCCTCTCGCTGCAGTTGATCGTCGCGAAATAGCGCGCCAGCCAATCCATGCCGAGCACCACATCAAAATCCTGCAATCGCCCCAAGACCAATAGGTCTGCGGGCATCACCCAAGGTCCAAGCTGCACTGGGCAAGCCCGACAACACTCCTCCATAATCAAAACGTGCTCGGGAATCAGCACCTCTCGTGCATAAGGTAGAGGTCCTATCACTAGCCTATGCAATGATGCAAATGCTCGACTAACAAAAGAATGTGATGCACCGGTATCAAATAATGCACGAGCTCTAATGCCAGCAATTAAAATGATACCTGCCACCACATGATCTGCTGCCGTAGAGTCCTCAAGTTGAGCCGCAAAGACCCTGCCGCTCTGCGCCTGCTATCGCCGCTCACCCGGGCGTGGTACAGGAGCCCGATCCGTCTGGCTATGAGTCGGTGTCGCTCCATAGGCCTGCTGATAAACTGGGGGTGCTGATGCTATTGATGGCGCCGGCGACGCTGCTCGGGGACAAGCTGCCCGCAGATGTCCGGACTGACCACATCCAAAACACCGGCCCTCTCGCTGCTCGCACTGCCTAGGCCAATGTGGTCCTCCGCAGATGACACATCTCGGTGCTCCCCTCTGCTGCCGTCCCTGCTGACGGGATCCACCAGACCTCTGTCGCCCCGAAAACCCACGACCCTGAGAACGTGATCGTGGAGGCCTCGGTGGGCGTCTGCCGCTGGTCTGTCCTCCGTCGTCTGGAGCCGGGCGTTTCCTATCCAAACCTTGACTTAGTGTGGCCGCCCGCTCTCTCGCCGTCAAGGCTCCTCGCTCGACCCATAGTGCATGCTCGATCGACGCATCCAAGGTCTGCAACCTCTGCGCCTGGACTAGAAAAAAGATCTCATGTCTCAATCCTCGCTCGAACAAGCAAACCCATTGAGCTTCATCTCTCGCTGCAAATAGGACACAGTTCAGGAGTCTGGTGAACTCTCGAGTATACTCCTGGACTGTGCGGTCTCCCTGAAGTAGATTCTTCAGATCATCTTTGAGTTTTTGCTTCACGCTGTTTGGGAAATAAGACCCGTACAGCATCCCGCAAAACTCATCCCAACTCAAATGCAGCGCATCCAGCGACCTGCTCTGCCTCGTCCTCCTCCACCAGATGCGTGCATCACCCGTCAAGCAATGAACCGCCAAGTGAACCTGCTCCCGCTCTGGTATGAAGAGATTCTCGAATAGCTTCTCCATCTCGCCCACCCAGGCCTCCACCTCCCATGGCTCGGTGTGGCTACCATCAAAGCGGGGTGGATCAAACTGGCAAAAACGAGCCAGTCTCTCAGTCATCCGCTCCTGCTCGGCCTCCGTCATCTTTCCTCCTGACCGTGAAGTATCGCCAATCGGTGCGGCCGGAACTGCCACTGATGGGGGTGCGGCTGTAGCTGGAACATCCACTGGAGTCAAAGGAGGTGGCTCCTGCGACTCCGTCGCTCTGGGTGCTGCACTCGACTGATGGGTAAAAGTATCACACATCCTCTGCAATAGTGCACCCTGCTGCCTAGATGTCTCGGCTAGGGCAGCCAACCGCTCACTCAAATCAGGGGGTGCACTAGGTCTCGCCTGCTCTGGCACCTCAGAAGGCACGGGGGTAGCCCACGTCGGGGGTCGACCTCGGTGTCGGGGAGGCGTCATGACCACCTGCACAACACACACATCAGTCACAAGACACAAACAACTCTGGACCCAATCAAGCGAAAGTCTAGAAGGTCGCCTCTTTTCCCCCGCTGCTTGACGTCGTCTGCAGCCAACGCAAGTTCGCGGCCGGAAAGGACACACGCCTTCGATCACTTCCTCCACTTAAGGATGAGTTCAACAATCAAATCGATGACTTTCGCAGCAAGTCACGTCTCTCACGTCTTGCATTCCTAGGGTCTGCCAAAGCCTAGGGTTTACTAAGTCCCAACGACCTATTCCTAAGCTCTGATACCAACTTAATCAGTCACGCCCCGGATTACTCGTTTCCCCGGGCTCGCCAACAGATCCGCCGTATACATAGAATTTTCTATGTATATGAAGCGATAGCTAACCTGTAAACAAAGCATACAAGCAACTACAAGAGATATAGAGCTGAAATAAGATCATACTAATAGAACAAAAGCCACCTGTACATATAGGATCCAAAATACAACAGTTCCTCCAAAGCCAAAAAAATAGGTACAAGTCCACCTCAAAAGGAACAACCAGTCCACACTATGTGTACATGGCGCAACTCAAAATGAAACTATCTCCAGTAGGGTCCTCCTCTAGGAAAAACTGGGAATGGTAGGGATCTAGCTCGCGACTCCCTTACCTCGATCCGCAGGAACAGAAGCAGCAGCCGCAACAGACGAAGGCTCTGCAAAAAAGATGGCAACAATGGGTGTGAGAACTACTATCAAAAGAAGTAGTCCTCAGTGGGTACCACTACCGACCCCAACGGTACACCCACTAAGTCTACGAGACTAACAGTATAGCTGGTAGGTAAAAAAATAATAAAGTAAGCTGGAATAAACTCAACAGCTGAAATGCCACTACCCTACCACTATCCAAGTCATACTCTCAAAGTATAAGCATCACAAAGTGAATAGTCACCCCTGACCCAATCTAACGGAACCGCCCAAAAAGGCTCGTTCAGCCAACAGCCTAGCCACACCGCACACTACCAAAAGGAAGCCGGTCCAAGTATCATATCCACTAATCTGCAGCATAATCAACGCATGAGAGGCCTCACTCTGGAGCGGCACTCGGGGGAGCTACCCAACCGAGTTAATAAGCATATCTCTGTCGAGCACAATCAGGCTCCGGCAGGCTATAATCAAATAGAAGGGGGGTCAAATGGGTCAAAGACTCCAAGCTCACGTGCCCTCAGCACATACAGATACTAAAACAGGAATCTGGGTCTACCGTCAACCCCGACGGCACCCGGTAATACAAAACAGTCTAACCCTGCTGTATATACAAGCTCGGTATCTCAGCACGAGCGTAAACTCGTCCTACAACAAACTAAGTATCCAGCTCGCACTAACAGCGGTGATACAAGAACAGAAACGGCTCCTAGAGCTAAATCTGATAATAGTTCGAAAAGTGACGGTTGTAGGTTCGCGAGTTTTCTCCTAAGTCAAATCCCAGTTCAGCATATAAAATTATGTCTATAAATTATTAATTTATGCTCCAAATTCAGATTTCATATAAACACATGCAAATTCATGAATTCGAGCTACTAACATGATAATCAGATAATAAAACAACATGCTGCACTCTCTACAACTTAGGAGGAATTCCGAAACTTTCGGCAACATCAACCCACCTCAAACGCTATCCAACAAAGGTTAGGAGTCGAGTGGAAGGCCTCCAAACAACCCAGCTGAAAACGGATTCAAACCGGCCAAAGATAGGATTTGGATCCCCCTGCTCAAGTTCTGGGCGCCCAGAACATCAGCCCAGAACTGCAGCCTGGCAGCACGACCAACATGAATTCAACATGATAAAATTCAAATCCTAAGTCCAAATGCAGTGAAAATTTACCCATCTTACCAGCAGGGGTTCAAGAACAATCCCTCCAAATTTCAGCCAAAACGGAGTTCAAATCGATCTCCAAAAAGCCTACGCACTGATTCGGACCCACTTCTGGACCCTCTAGCACTGCATCCAGAAGTTCCAGCAACTAAGTAAAAACACTTCTAGCATAAATTCTGGAGTTTCCAACAAATCTAGCCCAGAGAAAAGGGTCACAAACCTCCCAAATACAGTGGTGGAACAATCCAAATCCTCACCAAAGCTTCTAACAAAATCTGGATTCAAAAGATCCAAGAAATCCATCAATGATCCACAATTTCAGCACTTAAGCTAAATTCTCAAAATCTGAGCTAGTACTCACCTTTGAATTCTCAATTCAGGTGGAAAGAACCTCCAAACCAGGAAGGGATGAGGGAAAATCAATCTTCACTTCGAAAATCCAGCTCCAAGGAGATTTGGATCCATAAGATCAAAGGAAAACCTAAATTTCAGCTCAAGAATACAACGGGTCCAGTAAAACTGCAACTGTAGCGTACATACCTGTCCAAAATGCGTCACTTTTATTTGTGTACTTTCCCTTGTTGCACCTTATATACTACCTTGTTATGATTACTGTTCCTCTATCTAGTATGTTTATGCTCTGATCAACATGTTAGGATTGTTATTATTATTCCTTACATTGTATACTTGTTGTAGACGCCTTGTGTGTACTGGGACGCCTTGTGTTCACGGCGGTCAGTGCACGCGCCCGGGTGTGCTTCCGTTATGGCCCCGGGGCGTGACAAGTACTGTCACTATTCTTTGTGATAACACCAGCGCCATAAATATTTCAAAAAACCTTGTTCTACATTCTCGAACAAAACATATTGAACTTCGATATCATTTTTTGCGTGAACTAGTTGAATCAAATACTCTTCAACTCACTTATATTTCAACCGATGATCAACTAGCTGATATTTTGACTAAGCCTTTGGATCAAAAACGTTTTATATATTTACGAAAGGCAATTGGGATGAATCCTTCTATCTAGATAAGTTCTTCGGGCCATAGTCATGTATGTTTTTTGTTATTCATTGCATATCTATTCAAATTTTTTGCATGACGTGTCGATTTTTTTTTAAATGATGTTTTTATTTGTCCTCGTACAACATTACAAAGCAAGCAAACCACTTGACATAACTCTAATAGCTTCATGATATGCTTATTTTATTTGCTTACTATTTGTATATC
Source organism: Puya raimondii (assembly GCA_016920855.1). Classification (NCBI taxonomy): domain Eukaryota; kingdom Viridiplantae; phylum Streptophyta; class Magnoliopsida; order Poales; family Bromeliaceae; genus Puya; species Puya raimondii. The sequence goes on along the minus strand of JABWPP010000050.1, from coordinate 47,032,929 downwards.
ACTATATGTTATGTTCTTTAAGATAACTCTCTTTTCAAATTCTGTCTACTTATCTTAGTTAATTTTGACACATCTCATTTGAACTTTAGATATCACTACTATCTTATTAGAATGTTGAAGAAAATGTGAATAGCGATTTTATTATTGATTGGTTACTCGATAATCCTTCGAATTGAAGGTTGCATATTTTTAGGGGGAATTTTTCATATTATTTTAATGCTATTTAAGATGTGGAAAGAGTTACATCCCATTAACGGAGTGTGAAAACTACCACCACATGGAGGAAAGAGCTACCACCCCGGTCGTCCGGAAAGTGCGTGCAGCTACCACATGTTTATGTGATTAATGCGAATTGTTAAAAACAAAAGGAGAGTTTTTGTTTGATAAACATAATAACATAGATATTGAGAGTACTTATAGATGAAAGATGCACGTAGCGCCACTCTCCAGAAGGAATAAGGTGGTTAGATAAAAAGATACTCAAAAAGCCACTTCTAGGATTTTATTGGTGCATAATTCTCTTTGGATGTATTATCTTGAGTCTTCTAATCTTTATGAGTTTTCTATTCCATATTCCTCTGAAACATACTGTTTTGATAGTCTTCGTATGCTTTAGATCATGTTTGATATGTTAAAATTAACGAATCTAAGTTTCTAGAATTTGTTTCGATTTTTCTCTCAAAATGTGCTATAACGATTTTCGATATATCAATAGAAATTTTATAAAATTTGGGTACCATGAAATATTTTTGTTTGGTTATGGTGTTTCTTTGCTGACATGGTTTTAATTTAAAATTTTGAATTTTAAAAAAAAATAAAAAAATTTGCAATTTGGTACGGGGTCCGGACCGTGCTGTAGAGTCCGGACCCCGCGCTCGAACCAGCACATATAGGGCATCGATTTCTGATTTTGTTTCTTTGTGTTTTGGATTCGTTTCTTTTCTCCTGAGTTTCTCTCTCTAGAAAGAGGATTCCCACTCTCTTTTGCACGGATTCGTCCAATCTCTTGTAAGTATTTCAGATTTCTTCCCTGTTCTATATGTGTAAACCCTGAAATATCTGTTTTGGTTGCTATTCTTGTGATTTCTCCGAAATAACTTGGTTCAACCTGATTTTTTTGCTTCATTTTTTATTCTAATTGTGGTTCTTAATATTTCTATATCGTTTTGCGTGATTTCGAACGTCCCATTTGCTCAGATCTGCGTCGACTGTGATTTTCGAACTATTTTTGGTGTTTTTCTGAAACTTCATGTTTATGCATTTTGGTTAACTTTGATTGTTGCATATGAGTTTCTCATGACTTCTTATGGCCCTAGGAACCTCTAGATGTGATTTTTCTAATTTTCTAAATTTATGATTTTAATGCGCTATTTTGTTCGAATAATCAACAGAGACTTTTCACCATGACTTTCTCCTGGCTCTTGGTGCTTGTTGTTCTTATGAGTGGTGTTGGTCCGGGCGGGCGGCGTAGGAAGACCATGGCGCATAAACGCGCTCGCTCTCCCGATGATGAGGGTAGCGAGTATCAAGCTTCCGAGGGGTCTGAAATAGAATCTGAACCATGTTCGCCAGAGGTACTCCCTAGGAGGAAAGGGAAGGAACCAGCGGTTGCGAAAGGGAAAGGAAAGGAAAAGTTGGTTCCGAAGAGGAGCACTAGGCGCACGGGAGGCATCGATATTCGTGAACCAGTTTTTGAGCCTCCACGATGCCGTACGCAGCACGACGAGCCTGTTTCATCCAAGCGCGTCTCCATGTATTCTTCTAAGTTATGTATTGGAAAGCGCGACGTTGCAGTTCGGAAGCTTATTGAAGAAGCTCCTGCTTTTGCTCTGTTGTATGACAATGGCAACCTTGCCGCCATTTGTTCCTTTCCTGAGCAGACGGGCTACTGTTTAGAGCTGATTCGCGAATTCTACATGCGAGCCGGCTATCTTCAAGATGCTGAAGGTGGTCCTTATGTGTTCCTGACTACAGTGCGTGGGGTTACTTTGGATGTCACTGTAAGAAAATTAAGCATGTAGGCGCAGCGGAAGAAAATAACACAATTAAAATTTTCTAAACCAAAGATCACCTCGTATTTCATTTTAGATCGTTAACAATTAATCTAATTGATCTTATCAATTAGGATTTACTTTTACCTTGCGCGGGTCGAGATCACCGCGAAGTCGACGATCGCTGGTAAAAGTTGTTCGTCCTCGCTAGCCGCGCACGCGCCCGGCCTCTACTTGCGTCCACACGAAATCACGCCTTTGATCGAAGTAATCAACCACCTCAATCCGCGAACCGATCACGAATTAATTCTTGCGTCGATTTGAGGAAGATGATTCAATCTTCTAATTGTGCTAGCAATCTTCCGAAGATCGAAAACGATAGATTAATTGTGGAGGACTTGAGGAAGAGGGAGAGGGTTGACGGCTAGGGTTTTCTTGTATTACTCACTCTTATTTAATATGTCATATGACATATATTTATAAGATGAGAAAACCCTAATCCTAAACCTAATCCTTATCGAATCCTAATCCGATTGGATTATCCATTAACCCTCAAGTTGGTTTTAATTTGAACCGAATCCGAATCCGAATCCTAATCCTAATTCGGTTCGTGTGTAACATTTACACATAAGTCCTCATATTATTTACTAACAATTAGTAAATACACCATGCAACTTTTGCACTTAAATACATCTAATTTACAACAATTGCAAATTAGTCCTTTTACTAATAAATTAGTAAACTTTAGTATTTAACTATATTGCAATTAATCCATCCGATAAACTTCTTTTATCGTCACCTTAATATCGATCATGCGCGATTTCTTATGTGTGTGACCTAATAGGTCCAATTCTGTCTGGTAGTGAGATATGATGCGATCCCCATCGACATCATCATCGAAACTCTTTTCGATGGATCAAACACTTTTGATTCTACCCTAGTAGAATAATTATTCGCCTATAATTATTCTTATTGGTTCCCACAATCCACCAGTGACGCCTAGCAGCATATAGTGGCAATCCAGTCAGAAGTGAATATCGGACTGAACCTCTAGGTGCAGTTACCGTACAATACAATCCTTCTATCGCATAGTCCCAACTGAGTGGAGGTCATGGAATACTCGTCAAACCCTATCACCCGTCATATGACAAATTTGATAGGACAGAAGCTCTTATGGTTGCTCTTGGAAACACCTTTCCATACACCATATTACCCCGGCCGAGGATTTCTGAGCTTTGTCTTACAAATAGCATAGGACTAATTATCTCTCTACCGAGAGCGATAAATCCCCTATAAACACACACCCATTCCTAATATGAATCTACTGCAGCCAACATATACTACTAAGACCCGTGGCTAGGATCAGAGTTTGTTGCATAGTCAAACTACAGTAGCTTCACATTGAATGGCCGTGGTGTCGCAGGTCTAAGGATCAGTTGTACCACTGCAACATCGAACCAGTTACTGACGAATAAGTAGACATCCATGTAACCGTTCGTAGTTGGTCACGCTCAGTACCCTTGTTCTCTAACAACCACCTGCATATTCGCTCCAGTGTCCCCACACTGATGACTCGAGACTCGTCATCCCATAAGGAAGCGGCACATACATCAATCTTACCGGATCAATCATCGTCCCCATGATGATCCACCGATTGAGAGCATTTATGAATTAATCACCAATAATATGTATCTCAAATTCTCAACTCTTGAGAATACATATTATCATCTTATTAATTCAAATGACGATTCACGGACACATTAAACATGAATGGCATAAAAAGGCCCAAATTTATAAATTATAAAGATTAAGTACAAAGATATGTCCCATAGTAAATAAAATGCGTCAGCCTGATAGGCTTCTAGGGCATACGACTAACAATCTCCCACTTGCACTAAAGCCAATCAGTCATGTATCTAATGCCCATCTTCTCAAGATGAGTCTCTAGTTTCTGCTGAGTCAAAGCCTTAGTTAACGGGTCCGCCACGTTATCCGCGGAGGCAACCTTCTGCACTTCAATATGTCTATCCTTGATGTACTCTCTGATCTTGTGATACCGCCGCTCAAGATGCTTGGATTTCTGATGAGATCTTGGCTCCTTAGCTAATGCTACGGCGCCATTATTATCACAATATAGCGGCAGCGGATCCCTACTAGAAGGAACCACGCCAAGCTCAGTGACAAATTTCTTGATCTAAACAGCTTCCTTGGCAGCTTCAGATGCAGCAATGTACTCCGCCTCCATAAACCAAGAACATATCCTTTGTTCTTCTCAAGTACTTAAGGATATTCTTTACCGCTACCCAGTGTTCTTCGCCTGGGTTCGACTGATATCGACTAGTGACACTCACAGCCTGTGCTATATCAGGTCGAGTACATAGTATCGCATACATCAAACTCCCTATTGCCGAAGCATAAGGGATCCTGCTCATGCGACTTCTCTCTTCAGGTGTCTTAGGAGACATAGTCTTAGAGAGGTGAATTCCATGTCTTAGAGGTACCATACCTCTTTTGGAATTCTCCATGCTGAACCTTTTCAACACTTTATCTATGTACATAGCTTGCGATAAACCAAGCAACTTCTTAGGTCTATCCCTATAGACCTTTATCCCTAGGATATAAGATGCTTCTCCAAGATCTTTCATAGAAAACTCTTTTGATAACCATAACTTGACCGATGTTAGCATAGGAATGTCATTTCCAATTAGGAGTATGTCATCCACGTATAATACGAGAAAAGTTACAGCACTCCCACTAACCTTTTTATATACACACGGCTCCTCCTCATTTCTGATGAAATCGAACGATTCGATTGCATCGTTGAAACGAGTGTTCCAACTCCGAGAAGCTTGCTTCAATCCATAAATGGATCGTTGAAGCTTACACACCTTATGACTTCCATCTTTGGAAGTGAAACCCAAAGGCTGCTCCATATAGATATCTTCTTCAAGATATCCATTTAGGAAAGCAGTTTTCACATCCATTTGCTAGATCTCATAGTCATAGTGTGCAGCAATAGCAAGCAGAGTTCTGATAGACTTAAGCATGGCTACAGGTGAAAAGGTGTCCTGATAGTCAATGCCTTCGCGTTGACTATAACCTTTTGCTACTAGCCTAGCTTTGTAGATCTCTACCTTTCCATCAGATCCAATCTTTCTTTTGAAGATCCATTTGCATCCAATGGGTACAATACCCTCTGGCGGATCAACCAAAGTCCAAACATGATTGGAGTGCATGGAGTCCATTTCGGACTTCATAGCTTCCAACCATTTATCGGAGTCGATGTCTGACATCGCCTCGCTATAAGTCTTAGGATCATCTCTATGATCCTTATCTCCCATTAGGAACATTTCCTCCATCTCCTCTATAAATAATCCCATATATCTATCCGGAGGTTGGGAAACTCTAATAGACTTGCGAGGTGGCAGAGTAATCTCTTGTGTCACAGAGTTATCAGGAAGGGCTCTTGGAATACTCAATCCTGAAGAGACTTTCTCCTCTAGTTCTATTTTCCTCCCACCGCCTCCATCTAAAATAAATTCATTTTCAAGAAAGAAGGCATGACGGCTCACAATCACATTATGGCTTTCTGGGAGATAGAAATAGTATCCAAGTGATTCTTTGGGGTACCCAATGAATCTTCCCTTGACTGATCTGCTTTCCAATTTGTCCGTCTTTAATTTCTTAATATAAGCTGGACATCCCCAAGTCTTAATATGAGTAAAACTTGGCTTCCTACCATGCCACATCTCATATGGTGTGGTCGGAACAGATTTGGAAGGCACTCTGTTCAAAATATAAATAGCCGTAAGAAGTGCATAACCCCAAAGTGACGTAGGTAAATCTGTAAAGTTCATCATAGATCGAACCATATCTAATAAAGTTCGATTCCTCCGTTCAGACACCCCATTCAATTCTGGTGTTCCAGGAGGAGTCCACTGAGAGACAATACCATTATTCTTGAGGTAGGTTAAGAAATCCGTGCTAAGGTATTCCCCTCCTCGATCTGATCGAAGAGCCTTAATCGGTTTTTCCATTTGCTTTTCTACTTCTTGTCTAAACTCTTTAAACTTTTCAAAGACTTCAGACTTGTGTTTAATTAAATACACATACCCATACCGTGAATAATCATCAGTAAAAGTAATAAAGTAGAGATAGCCGCCCCAAGCAGACACATCGAATGGTCCACATACATCAGTATGTATCAGGGCGAGTACTTCGGTAGCTCTCTGTCCTTGTCCAACAAAGGGAGACTTAGTCATTTTTCATTGAAGACATGATTCACAAGCTGGGTATGGTTCAGAGAGTAAGGACCCTAAGATACCATCCTTAGCCAACGTGTTAATTCTGTCCTCTCCAATGTGACCAAGTCTAAGATGCCACAAGTACATTTTATTTACCTCCTCTCTTGGTCTTTTGAAACCAATAGTATTCTCATTCATACCATTGTCAACTGTATTAATACTAACATCCATATGTAAGTAATAGAGATTGTCTATTAGGGAACCATAACCGATCAAATTATTTCTCAAATAAATTGAACAAATGTTTGATTCAAAATAAACTTATAACCGTCCAACACCAAACGTGAAACAGAAATAAGGTTTCTAGTCGCACTAGGAACATAAAGACAATCTCTAAGTTCTAAAACTACTCCTGTCGGTAGACATAAAGGATAAGTCCCCACAGCAACAGCAGCAACTCTTGCTCCGTTTCCAACGCGTAGGGTAAGCTCTCCATTTAGACTTTCTTTTGGAGGAAGCCCGTTCAACAGCCAAAACTGTCCCCTTATTGACTTTCAGCATTCCTTCAGCCGTGACCAACATATTCAATAGCTCAGCGAGAGTGCAAGTAATTTAATTTTATTCATTTGAAAATTTAAAATGAACTGAGAAAATGAATCAGGTAGGGATTGTAAGATCAAATCAATTTGGAGTTCTGCGTCCATAGTCATTCCGAGCTTCTCAAGCTCCTCAATGTCTTTAATCATCGCCAAGCAATGATTATTGACTGAGTGACCATCTGACATCTTAGTTCTGAATAATCGCTTCGACACCTCGTAGCGAGCTGTTCGACTTTGCTCATCATACAACTCTTTGAGATGAAGCAAGATGTTAGCAGCACTTTCCATGTGCTCATGCTGGCGTTGCAACTCATTGCTCATAGACGCAAGCATGTAGCACTTTACCTTCATATCATCATCAGTCCATTTATTTCTAGCAGCTCTCTGTTGAGCTGTTGGATTTTCGGGCACTGCTGGAGCCTCCGTGTCCAACACATAGGCTAATTTCTCAGAATTGAGAACAATTCTCAAATTCCTCAGCCAGTCGGTAAAATTCGGTCCAGTTAAGCGATTAGTATTGAGTATTTTGGCAAGTGGGTTAGAGGCAGCCATTTTCTGCAGAAGGTTATGATTCTAATTAGTTGTGTACTTAATCGTAATCCATTTTGATTAGGGTCTTTAAATCTAAATGGTGCCTCCCACTAATTTAGCGAATCTCCACACTCCCCGAGTGGAGAAAACGAAAACTTTACTAAAAGTTTCTAGTGGGAATTGCGGTCCCATCTGTTTACACACCACCTCATCCTAACAGATTCTTGGCAATGAGCAAACAAATGAGTGAACAACTCTTGTTCAATGCTTCTCAAGCAAATTGCAATTTAATCTTTGGCCTCCAAAGATACAGGCCTCATCCTGACAGATTCTTGGCCTTATCTTTTGGTTAAGTTAGACCCACCGTTCATTATGCAAATAAGAATGTCATTGAATCCTCATCCTGACAGATTCTTGGATTCAACCCCTTTCTTACCACACAGCATCTCATGCCAATAGAATGGTTGCGGCTCCCTAATGCAACTGACTGACCCCCGTGTCCGAGTGCATCAATCAACACTAAAGAGACGCCCACACCCTACAACGGTGGAAGGCCACTAATGGGTTCATAACACCATTAACTTAATATTTTATTTAGGGAGATTAGTTATCTCATCAGTTTTAATTTTTATTAATTTACATCTCATGCAAACCATCGCATCACATGCATACATATATCGCATATAAAAATAACTACCGGTGATGATCATGGATTTTATTTTGATCGGGCCTGAGCCACTAGGCCGGAATCGGGTCATAGGGTATTACACACAAGAAAAACATTCTTATCCTGCATCTTGATCGGATTGGAGTTGATCAACTCTTGTCGGCTCCCTCGATCAGCATCTGGTTCAAACTTGATCTGCACCGCATCAACTCTTGAATGCAACAAATCGTCATGAAACCTAAACTACCCTTTTCCCTTTTAATTTTGTAACAATTAAAATTCATCCCATAAAATAATGAGACACGCAGGTCTCCAAATTACATAATTAATTAGTACACGCAGGTACCCAGAAAAAGAAAAATAAATCTAACACTGGGTCCTTATAAAATTACACTAATTCTCATCATCACATGATACATGCACATCACAAGGTCGCTATCCATGATCATCACCTCATATACATCACATGCATATAATATAAAATTCTCTAATTCGAATTCTAATTAATTGGGTTTCGGATTAATTTAAAACAAATCGTTATTTGTTTCAAGAAATCGCAATTCGTTCTTTTAAAATTATTAAAAGATTTAATACATCTCATATATTAAAAATTTTAAAATTTTAAATTAATTTTAAATTGCGATCTTGCATGACGCAACCGCATGCGGTAGCCGCATCCCGGTCGCGTCGCACACAAGCAGCGCATTGTCACGCCCCGGGTTATTTCTTCCCAGGCGCATGACCAGATCCGCCGCATACACAGTATCTCTACCGTGTATACGAAGCGAAACAACATCCACAATCAAACACATAGAGCTAAAGGTATCAACAGAGCTGCTATATAATATATCAAAAGATCACTGTACATACATCATCCATAACTCTCACATATAACTCTCATATACAACACTGATATCACAATCATACTGTATGTACAGACTCAGCCATCTAACCAAAAATGGGTATACCTCTAGCCAAATATCCGGGGAATAGCTCTACCCGACGGTCTCCTTTCCGCGCTCAGTATGCACGACTGGGGAAGAAGACTCTGCAAAAAGATGTCACCAATGGGTGTGAGAACTACTATCAATCAAGTAGTCCTCAGTGGGTACCGCCACCAGCCTCAGCGGTCTGCCCACTAAGTCCTCAATCTCAAGAGATATGAATAGAGCAATAAAAGAGTAGGAGATATACTACCACTACTATGCACAAAGCTCAACTGTCAGTATGAATACCAAAGAACTGAATATACCGAATGAGGACTATCATACACAATACAATACCTGCGAACCAGCTAGTACAGGAACACCATCTGTACCTAGCTCTCGCCATACAATACCTCTCAATACAATACCATACCTGCGGCCTGATCACGCTCAACCCTCCAGGGAGCTGCTCAACCCTCCAGGGAGCCGACTAGTACAGGAAGCCCGTCTGTAACTAGCCCCTCGTACAACCCTCTGTACGGAACATGCCAACTCTAGAGTGGTACTCGTGGGAGCGACCCAACCGAGCAAAGTACAACCATAGTAACCGCCAAGCACCCGCAGGTATATGATCGACACGACTGGGTCAACAAAGGATCATGTGCCCTCGGCACCTCAAAGGATAGTCAACAAGTAAGACCCAATCCACTGTGCTCTTGGCACCACAAAGGATAATCAACAAGTATGACTCAATCCATACTCTCACAAAGTACCCCGTGCCCTCGGCACAATCAATGCTCCAGTGCCCACAATCAATCTCAACTCTATCACACAAGAGGAGGCTCTCGACTCTACCACAAAGAGGAGGTACAACAACATAGCACGAGCCACAACATGATCACCTATACTACATGCACAACAACTGGTACAAGGAGTATCAACAGAATAGGTGTAGGTCCAATCATGCAACAAGGATACAAAGAAATGCATGCTCATATACATATCATTAGCACATCTAAGATCAGAACATGCCCATGCGGTCTATAGATCAATCTCACCCTAACATGGCATCTCTACATAATCTTAGCATGGCATACTATCATAATCCCAATATCATAATCCAATATCCACATATCATAATCCAATCATGCTAACATAATCCAAACAACATCATATCATAATATGCTAACATGAGATAAAACACGTAGGAGGAAGTCCACTGAATCTGGCAAACATCAACCCACCTGAAAAGCTAATCCAACCACGGTGGGGAAAGAATAGTATCCTCAGATCCAACCCTCCAGATAACGCACTCCGGCAGCACCCCGATCTGTCAAAACCTCCAAGGAACTGCTAATTCCAGCAGAATAACGGTTCGACACCAGATCAGATCAGCAGAGTAGAAGAGAGCAAGCAGGGTTACAAACTATGCCAACACATGGCCCTAAACCCACTTTCTCTCTCTAGAAACCGAAGTCACGAAGTGGAAATTACCCCAAAAACCATCAGGGCTCGCCTATTTATAGGCTGCCAAAAGTCCACATTCGGGCGCCCACTTCTCAACTTCCGGGCGTCCGGAAATCCTGCCGTACAGGTGTCGTCGTGCGGTCAAGCGGTCGGTCGGCGGTCAGCAGGCGGTGGGGCGGTGTGTCTCCGGCGATCGACACGTGTCCTGCGTCGCGACACGTGGCCCTCCACGTCACAACTCAAACCGGATCCTCCGTCCGGGCGTCCGGTTCATGCATCCAGATCCGATCTCCGTCGGCCACAACCGGATCGTCCACAAAGTGCAACAGGGTCCACTTCTTTCGGGCGTCCACTTCACCTCTTCCGGGCGCCCGAATCCCGCCAAGTCCAGAAACCCTAAATCATGAAAATTTTCCGAGTACTACACGCATGCAAATAGCTTCCCGCATGCCGTGCGCGGACGTAGCACCATGTGCATATTGTCCATGCACATCGCCGCATACCACATGCAATCAAAAGCCCATGATCTAATTAATTAGTGAACCATACCCAACATTCATGGCCATCATAATTAAAGAGATCATGTGTGAGACATTAATGATTAGCATGTGCATGCATGCGTGTCATCAAGATGACGAATTCATGCAAGCTCTACAGGCACGTTGCATGCCGACTGCCACAGCCGAGACAACAGCGCAACATGCATAGATCAAAAACTATTTTACGTGCGATTTAATTAACGTCTCGAAACAATAAAAAATTATTCGCAAAACAATCTTCATTGTTTCGATTTCGATCGCTCTGAAAAACCCAATCAATATCGAAAAAGAGATTAGATCTAAAACAAACAACGAGGGTGGCTCTGATACCACTGTAAGAAAATTAAGCATGTAGGCGCAGCGGAAGAAAATAACACAATTAAATTTCTAAACCAAAGATCACCTCGTATTTAATTTTAGATCGTTAACAATTAATCTAATTGATCTTATCAATTAGGATTTACTTTTACCTTGCGCGGGTCGAGATCACCGCGAAGTCGACGATCGCTGGTAAAAGTTGTTCGTCCTCGCTAGCCGCGCACGCGCCCGGCCTCTACTTGCGTCCACACGAAATCACGCCTTTGATCGAAGTAATCAACCACCTCAATCCGCGAACCGATCACGAATTAATTCTTGCGTCGATTTGAGGAAGATGATTCAATCTTCTAATTGTGCTAGCAATCTTCCGAAGATCGAAAACGATAGATTAATTGTGGAGGACTTGAGGAAGAGGGAGAGGGTTGACGGCTAGGGTTTTCTTGTATTACTCACTCTTATTTAATATGTCATATGACATATATTTATAAGATGAGAAAACCCTAATCCTAAACCTAATCCTTATCGAATCCTAATCCGATTGGATTATCCATTAACCCTCAAGTTGGTTTTAATTTGAACCGAATCTGAATCCGAATCCTAATCCTAATTCGGTTCGTGTGTAGCATTTACACATAAGTCCTCATATTATTTACTAACAATTAGTAAATACACCATGCAACTTTTGCACTTAAATACATCTAATTTACAACAATTGCAAATTAGTCCTTTTACTAATAAATTAGTAAACTTTAGTATTTAACTATATTGCAATTAACCCATCCGATAAACTTCTTTTATCGTCACCTTAATATCGATCATGCGCGATTTCTTATGTGTGTGACCTAATAGGTCCAATTCTGTCTGGTAGTGAGATATGATGCGATCCCCATCGACATCATCATCATCGAAACTCTTTTCGATGGATCAAACACTTTTGATTCTACCCTAGTAGAATAATTATTCGCCTATAATTATTCTTATTGGTTCCCACAATCCACCAGTGACGCCTAGCAGCATATAGTGGCAATCCAGTCAGAAGTGAATATCGGACTGAACCTCTAGGTGCAGTTACCGTACAATACAATCCTTCTATCGCATAGTCCCAACTGAGTGGAGGTCATGGAATACTCGTCAAACCCCATCACCCGTCATATGACAAATTTGATAGGACAGAAGCTCTTATGGTTGCTCTTGGAAACACCTTTCCATACACCATATTACCTCGGCCGAGGATTTCTGAGCTTTGTCTTACAAATAGCATAGGACTAATTATCTCTCTACCGAGAGCGATAAATCCCCTATAAACACACACCCATTCCTAATATGAATCTACTGCAGCCAACATATACTACTAAGACCCGTGGCTAGGATCAGAGTTTGTTGCATAGTCAAACTACAGTAGCTTCACATTGAATGGCCGTGGTGTCGCAGGTCTAAGGATCAGTTGTACCACTGCAACATCGAACCAGTTACTGACGAATAAGTAGACATCCATGTAACCGTTCGTAGTTGGTCACGCTCAGTACCCTTGTTCTCTAACAACCACCTGCATATTCGCTCCAGTGTCCCACACTGATGACTCGAGACTCGTCATCCCATAAGGAAGCGGCACATACATCAATCTTACCGGATCAATCATCGTCCCCATGATGATCCACCGATTGAGAGCATTTATGAATTAATCACCAATAATATGTATCTCAAATTCTCAACTCTTGAGAATACATATTATCATCTTATTAATTCAAATGACGATTCACGGACACATTAAACATGAATGGCATAAAAAGGCCCAAATTTATAAATTATAAAGATTAAGTACAAAGATATGTCCCATAGTAAATAAAATGCGTCAGCCTGATAGGCTTCTAGGGCATACGACTAACAGTCACTCCAGAGACGATAGCTATGGCACTTGATATGGAGGCTCGCACCGATGGTGTTGACTATCTCAAGGACGGTACTGAATCACTTCGCGACTGGCGAAAGGTAGTTAATGGCGTGTGCCTTCCTGACACGCAGTCGGCGGAAAATTCTGTTATGTCCAAGGAGCTGCGACCACAGTATCGTTTTTTGAACTTTATTGTTGTCTACAACATTCTCCCTACAATGAATACAAAGGTGGTTCGTTGGGAACAGTTGTTATACATGTACTTAGTTGGACATCCCGCCGAGGCAAAGGCAAGGGGCCTTAATCTGAACATTCCATTCCTCATCTGGCATCGCATGGTGAAGGAGATCAAGACTTCAAATCAGGTTGACCGTCTTCCATATCCACTGATCATTATGCGGATTTTGCAACATAAAGGGGTCGATATTCATTGTGCCTCGTATGAGCATAGTCTTGGTAAAATCAATAAAACGACGCTCAATAAATCGAGACCTTCTGGACGTCCTTCCCTGACTATCGGACCTACCAGTTCCTCCCGTCCGCGTCCGAGTTCTTCTCAGCCACCTGAGCATGTCTCTGAGGAGGATGTCTCGGTGACATCTATCTATCGGGAGCAGCAGCGCCTTTCTTCTGAGCAAGAACGCATTTCTACTGAGCTTCACCGTCTCTCCTCTGAGTAGGAGCGCCATGGATCTGAGCAGACCAAGATCACTAAGAAGCTTAGTAAGCTTCAGAGGATTATGAAGGCAATCTTCGACAAGCTTGGCTGTTGCAGTGCAGATATCCCTTAGCACGATGATGACTCTGATTAGCTGATCATGGCTGAGGACTTCGTGCATTTCCTTTGACCATGTTTACTTTTATTTTCGCATGCATTCCTCTCTTTTTGTGTTTTGGCGCTTTCTGACAAAAAGGGGGAGATCTGACTTAGGCTTAGGATTGAATTAGGATGTAGACTTAGGCTTAGGATTGAATTAGGATGTATTTTCATCTTTGCTTATGCTTGTATAGTTACATATGGACGTTTAGTGACTGTGTGTGTGCTTTCGGTACTTCCTGTTGGTATTATTGCATTCATGGTATTAACGCTTTATTTTGTCTAGTATTTGTCTTTTGCAGGAAGTAGAAGACTTCAAGACTCTTAGACGTGTCTAAGTCATAGAGTTTGTATTAGGAGTTGACTTGGGTGTATTTTTGAACTTATTGGATCGGTCATGCGAGGAGTTTCTCGTTTGGTGATTGCGACAAACTCTGTTTGTTTTTTGTTTTGTAGCAAAGTGAGCTTTGGGTATGTAATTTTTGTTTTGTCACGAAATCGCCAAAGGGGGAGATTGTTATGGCAGTTTTTGTTGGCGGATTTCGTGGAGTCGTGTGGAGTCTTGAAGGGTCGAAGAAGACGACGTCAAGTTCAAAGGCTCAAAGACTCATCTATGAAGCTTACAGCCCCCCATGTATGTTTAATATCGTTAATGGTGATTTACACATTTAATTTAAGTGTTTGGAGACATTAGAATAAGTTTTATGTGATAAATATTATTTTTTTTTTGAGAGAAAGGTAGCACGCTACCCGCTTCGTTTATTTTTTTTTAGAAATAAACTTAGCTGGAAATGTGAATCAACTAGGATTCGAACTTGGGACCTCGGGTAGCAACCACCAAGCCCTTTGCCACTTGTGCTAGGGACGGTCGGTATGTGATAAATATTTTAAAAATAGAAATTTTTATGCTACGGGGTCCGAACCCTGAGGCAGGGTCCGGAACCCGTAAGCCTAGCTGTTTCGCAGAGAGGGTCCGGACCCTGAGTGCTGAGGTCCGAACAATGAAACGCTGGAAAGTTTCAGAGTCCGGACCCTGCATCCAAGGTCCGGACCCTAACCCGTCGTGATTTTTCAAAATATCGTTTTTTTAATTCTACTCTGATTCTAATGTCTCCTAAACCTATAAATATGTTATGGGGCTTCTCTAAACCGTGCCTAAGAGAGATTTACCTTTGGAAATCCTAGAAACTTGTCTCGGAGCCGTTCGTTCATCTTTTCGATGACAAGTTTTTTCCTCTCTTGTGTCGACTTGATTCTTAGGGTTTAAATTATGATCTTCATCTTAGAATCAAGTTGATGGTCACTTAGAAAGTTTCCTCTCATATTCTTTGCTTTTCTAAGCATTGAAATCACCATCAACTATTATTTTTGGGGCTTCGGACGGAGCGAGTGCGCGAGGGCTTCGCATGAGGCCAAGGATTCGGTGGACGCTCGTGGAGATGGAGCGTTGCTGCTGCGAGGAGTTGCGGTGTGGTCGATCGGAGGAGTTCGATTGATCGGGGACCAACGAAGGGGATCTACTTCAAGTCTAGGGTAAAGGTTGAGTCGTGGATTCGATAAATCACCTTGTACTTTATTTTACTTAGTGGATTTTCGTGTGATCGGTCTCGTAGATTTTTTACTCCTTTTTGGAGTTTTCCCACGTAAATTTCTCGGTGTGTTGCTTTAATTTTTCGCACTTATATTTTTATTGCATCGAGTTGGTCCTTTTATTATATACACCTATTCACCCCCCCTCTAGGTGTGTGTTTACCTATTAGATCCTTGGGGTATCATAACTTACACTTTATATCTAGAAGCCGCTTGAGCCAATTCATTTGCTATTCTATTCTCTTCTCTTGATAGATGCACTAATTCTACATCTTTGAACTTACTAAGCAAATCTATCATTTTGCTTAAATAACCTCGAAGATTAGATCTTCCACATTAGTACTCCCCCATTGCTTGCCTTATAACTACCTCTGGATCAGCGATTACTCTTATCGTCTATGCTTCCAACTCATTCAAGATTTTAAGGCCAATTATCAAGGTCCAATACTTAGCCTGATTGTTTGAAAATTCAAAATTCAATTCAAATGAAAATTCAAAGATCCTTCTTTCAGGTGATTTTATCATAATCCCAGCTTCTACTAAATCAGATGTTCGGGACCTATCAAAATATAATGTCTATTTTTGAAAACTAATGAAGCTCATCGCTGTTTCTCTAACCTCGATGCACCGGTTATCGACTAAAATGTCGGCTATAATTTTACCTTTAATAGCTTTCGCTAAAATTTAATGAGAGAAGATTCAGACAATGCTAAGACCAACCATCATATTCTTCCCCTCAAAATTGGTTTTGACAACATATGTTTAATAAGACTTATTTTACAAACAACCAATACTTCAACGAGTAACATATAATAATTCAACTTGGTGCAAGCATAAAATAATGTTAAACATAATTTTTCTATTGCAGAATAATGCATTAATCAAACATCTATTTAAATAATAAATTGCTTGCTCCTCTTTTTGCTCATTTTCTTGAGCTAGTAAATGCCCCAAGTTCTCCTCTGCAGCCGAAACATATAATTTTAATGGTCAGCCACTCTAAGGTGGAATTTAAATCGGAGGCTTTACTAAATATTTTTTGATATTTTTAGAAACCTTCTTATGTTTTTTGGTCCAAACAAATTCCTTTTGATCTTTAAGCCGAAGCAATGGAGCAAAAACTCCTACTCTTCCGGCTAAATTTGAATGAACCGTTTTAAATAATTTATTTTTCCAAGAGACTTTGTAATTTTTTCTTAGTTCTAGGTGGAGGCAATTCTGTAATTGCCCTCGACTTGTCTTTGTCTATCTCAATTCTTTTCTGGTGAACCGAGAAATCAAAAAAGTTTCCAGCCAAAACCCTGAACACGTATTTCAGAGTATTCATTTCAAGATTGTATCTCCTCATTTATTTGAAGGTTAACTCTAGATTGGCCCGATGTTCGGCTTTGAATTTAGACTTAATTACAATATCATCTCTGTATACTTTTACCATTTTGCCGATTAAATTGTGAAAGATAAAATTTATTGCTCTTTGATAGGTTGCTCTAGCATTTTTTAAGCTGGAGGGTGTTACTACCTATTCAAAAGTTCCAATTGCACCTGAGCATCTAAAAGCTATTTTTGATACATCTTCTTCAGTTATAAAAAATTGATTATAACCGGCATGTCCATCCATGAAAGACACAATATCATGTCTGACTGCGAATCTATTAATATATCAGCTATCAGTATAGGATATTCATCCTTTAGTGTAGCCGTATTTAACTTCCTAAAATCTATACAATTCTAAGTTTTTCATTTTTTTTATGCATAAAATCTATACTAGCAAGCCAATCAACATAACGAACCGCTTTAATAAATTCGGCTCTCAAAAGATTTTTAATTTTATTTTTCATTTGAAGTACAATATTCGGCTCAAACCTATGAGTCGATAGTTTAGTGTACCTAGTATTGGTGCGCTCCCCCAGACTTTGGCCAAATAGGATCAAGGGCGGATGAGTCGATGTTGTGGCCATTTGAGGGAGTTTAGAAGAACTCTGGATCAATGGGAGGTGAATTGGATGCTTGTTGGGAGTTATGGGAGTGAAACCATGAGTTTGGGAGCAAAAATGAGGTATTTTGCAATGAGAGGCAAAGTGGTAAATTGCTATAACTTAGTGCTAAATTTAGTGCAAAGTGGTGAGGTGTACTCCAATGAGGGGCAAATTGGTAATTGCAATAACTTAGTGCTAAAGTAATTTTCTCTCATTCCCTCATTCACTTTCACCCCTCTCATGAAAAAAGCCCTTTCTCTCTCTAAACCCATTTCCCCTCATCTCTCTCTCATTTCTCTTTCTCTCTCTCTCTCTAGAGATATCTCCAAGAAGTGGAGATTGGTGGAGAGGAGCTTGCTTGGACGTGAAGCAACCTCTTGTGCACATCAAGCTTGGAAAGAGCTTTTGATTAAGGTGAGTTTCTTAGGGTTTGAGCTTAGGGTTTGGTTAAGAGCTCTTTTTGTAGCTTCTTTGGAAACCCTAGTGAATCCTAGCTTTGGATGATCATGTAACACCAAAAAAGTTTGGTGTTCTTGATGTGTGATGAGCCGTAGGGCTGGAATTGAAAGTTTTTCCTTTATAAAATTTTCGGTGAGATTGATCTTATATTCCCCTGATTGAAGGGTAAATCGACGCGTTGAAACGCTCAGAACAAAGTTTCATCGAGTCTTCGGAAGTCAATTGTGGAAAAGTCTCGTTTGTGCTTCGTTAGCTACAGTCGAGAAAAATCGGCACGGATAAATTGCGCAACTTGATTTTCCCACTTCGCGGCATCGACTTGAGGTGGGGGGTGCTAACCGACGTCATCGAATTTCATTCTATGTCTAAGTGCCATTAATCGGTCATGTAGCACTATTCTAGCATCATGCATAGTAGCTATGGTTGAGAATCATATGAGCTCTTGGATAGTTGTTACATGCTCTAGAATAAGCAATGGAACCTATGTTGCATGATATCAATATGTATATTTATTGCATGATGCCAAGATAGATATGTATATATTGCATAAGATGATAACGGACATATGCATGTTGTCATGTTATAAGAATTCTAGACTTAAAGTGAACTAGATGTGGACATAGATGTAAATGGTGGAACTCTAAAGTTTAAACATAGTAGCATGAGAGGTGTAAGCCTAGGGCACTAAGGAGAAGTGGAACCATTGCATATGTAGTTTGACATGTTGGTAAAGTCCCTAGATGTTGTCCCACCGGTAGGTGGAAGGTCCTCAAGTTGGAGGGCGGATCATACTCACACAGTCTGTTGTTGGCTTGTGGAGGTCGCGACTCCCAAGCCGTGAGCTCCGGAGTGTCACGCGAACACGGGTGTGAAGGGTCCCGGGAGCCCTCCCCGGCAGACGGTCGCGGTGGCTGGCTTAGGAGTGAAAGACCTCTCCCCACGTGACTTGGTGTGGTGAGTTGTGGCTCGGCCTACGAGCAAGCCGGTGCAATTGGGTCAAGGCATGAATTGTAGATTAAGTAAATGGCATTTCATACATATGGCATCGATTGCATCGAGTAGAACCTTGACATGTTGGTATTAGTAAAGGTATAGTAGATATGATAGTAGCATGATACACATTGTTGTTCCTTGTTACTTGTTTATTTCCTTATCATATTGACTATTTTTGTCTCTATGTCTTCTTAGACCTAGTGGGAAAGTCGGCGGGGTCGGTGGCCGAACCCACTGGGAACTTTATCGAGTTCTCACACCCTGTTTTGAAGAGCTTCCCCCGAGTACGTCGGCGTAGGACCGCGGCAAGGGCGTTGCGCCCTAGGTAGAGGACTCGCCGTGTGCTAGTGGTACCTTGTCCATAGATATGTATATTTTATTTTGAGAAGAAAACTTGCAAAGATGTCATTTCGAAAAGTTTGAATGTAAATATGTATAATGATGCAAAGTATGTAAGGATGTGAAGTAAATGAATGAATGTAAAGTGTTTGAATGACGGTAAAAGTGAATCAAGTGTAAATGTTTAGTTGTTTTAGTTAAGTTACCTCTCTCGCTTGTGTTGATGCCCTCGCGCACATTGTGTATGTGATTGAATTCCCGGTTGAAAGTTCTTTGTACATGATGTTGCTTATGCCTTGGGCGGACAGGGGAAGCTCTGTTTGTTCGGCGGTCTGTGTGCGGGTCCGAGCCGGCGAAATTGGCGGCCTCGGGGCGCGACAGATTAGGGTGGTATCAGAGTGAGGAGATGTCTAGGAGGACCTAGGAACCCTTAGGAGGGCGACCGTAAGGACTTAGACACGTGAGAGACGATGATCTATGTGTTGTGGCGGAAGTGAAGTTGATTGTGTCTAGTTGTTAGTATGTCTTTAATAGTTTCTAGAGACGGATTCAAGGTGTTATTTATTCTCAACTCGAGGAGGTTATGTTGGCGGATGAGAACATTACACCTAGGGAGGAGAATGAGTACCCTTGTGTGCTTTCGCCTAATTTCGTTTTGTTTGCTTACGTTCTCGAATCGCGTGGTTTTGTGGGTTTAAATGATTAACCCAAGCGTTGTTTTTCAGGTCCCCGAGGAAAACATTTTGAAAGGATGTCGACTCCGGTACCACCTTCTGAGGTGCCCGAGCGGTCCGACTCCAGTGAGGTCATGGAGTTGCGGGACTAGGTAGCGACGTTAATCGGGGTGGTGCAGCTCTCAACTGCAGGCTGAAGCTTCACAGTGGCAGGAGGAGCAAATAAAGAAGCTTTAGGAGTTGGTGTCGCAACAAACGGCGGCGGCACAAGCTATTCATGAACCGCCCGCGCCTTCGACACATGCACCGAATGCCACTGAGGGAGTGGACGCGCCTGCAGTGCCATTGACGGCACACCATGGTCCAATGAGTGTTCCTCCGGCGGCTTCTGGCTCCTCGGTCCCCGATGTGGACGCGGAAAGAGAGCGAGCGCTTGCGGCTCTGACGACTTTTAAGAAGTTCAATCTGCCAACGTTCGACGGTGAAGCGGTGGACCCATGGGTGGTGGAGTCTTGGATCGCTTCACTGGAGACCCTGTTTGAGGACATCTATACCCTCGAACAGGATAAGGTGCACTTGGCAGTTCATTGCTTCGAGAAGTCAGCTCGAGTGTGGTGGCGGGGAGTAAAGAGAGATCGATCCCCGTATCTTCCTCCAGTCACTTGGGATGAGTTTCGGGGTCTTGTTTTCGCCGCCTACTTCCCCAATAGTGTGAAGCGGAAGATGAATGAGGATTTCCGCAAGTTGAAGTAAGGAAATCGCTCCGTGAGGGAGTAGCGGGAGTTCTCGCACATAGTGAATTGTATCCCGTATGTTGTGCGGGACGACAAGGACAAGGCAGAGTGCTTTGAGCGAGGACTTCGGCCCGACATCTTTCGAGTGGTCCATTTTTCAAGCTCCAAACATTTGCCGAGGTATTGGATCGTGCCCTATGGGTTGAGCAGGGCAATGTGATCGCGCGGGAGGAGCGCGAGTCATCCGAGATGGAGAGGGGAAGGAAGCGACCTATGGGTGGTGCCGGGGGGCAGTCAAGCTCTAAGAGGCCCCCTAGGTACCCGCGGACTCAAGGAAGGAACCGTCGACCTCTCCGCTGTGTCATTTGTGGCAGAAGTCATTTGCCCCGGGAGTGTGGGCAGCAGCAAGGGAGATGCTTTCAGTACGGGCAAGCGGGGCACATGTGGCGTGATTGCCCACGAGGTGGATCTCCGGCCTCGTCATCTGCTTCTGTTCCGTCGGCTCCTTGGCAGTTTGCGGGAGCTCCGTCTACTATGTCATCTGGGCGTACTCCGATGCCGCGTCCACTAGAGGGATCTCGATCGGCACCCAGTGGCCGGGTGTTTGCGGCTCAGGTGGAGGAACCTGCCGTCGTCGACGACGTGGTGGCAGGTACTGTGCTAGTGCATGGAATTCGATGTCGTGCTTTATTTGACACGGGTGCTTCGCATTCATTCATAAGTAGGACATTTGCAATTACACATGGCATCGATATGGTAGAAAATGTGCGTGCTAGTTTGGTTCAAGTCTCGGATCACACATTTTGCGTCACGGACATATGCGTGGCCTGTCCCGTGCAGATAGGTGATTGGATTATGCCGGCAAACTTGTTAGTGTTGCGACTATTGGAAGGGTTTGATCTTGTGCTAGGCATGGATTGGCTCTCAAGGTACTATGCAACCATCGATTGTGAAAGCAAGATGGTGACATTTCGGGAGCCTGGGCAAAAGGACTTCATCTACAGAGGGTGTAGGAGCTCGCTCTTTGCTATGACGGTGACCACGTCGTATGCAAGAAAGTTGACTAATGTCGGTTGTGTGGCTTACTTGGCGACAGTGGTGGAGAGTCGTAAAGAGATTCCGGTGCTCGAGGACATCCCTGTGGTCCGAGAGTTTCTGGATGTGTTTCCTGCGGAGTTGCCGGGAATGCCGCCGGACCGAAAAATCGAATTTGTGAAAGAATTGGCTCCCGGGACTGCACCAATCTCGAAGGGCCCATATCAAATGGCACTGGCCAAGTTAAAGGAGTTGAAGGCTCAATTGCATGATCTTCTTGATAAGAGTTTTGTCACGCCCCGCCGGCCCTTTAACACCAACTAGGTGGAAGGATAACCGCACGGGCACATGCCCCAGACCCGCCGAACGGATAGAGTCCTTTCTACCCGCCCAAGGCGTCACAACACAAGCTTATCCACAATGTTCCAACTAGGAACGGAGTACAAGAGTTGCACAAGGAAAGCATCAACATAAAGAAGTTCTACTTCTATTACATCACATGGCACAATATACATGTCCAAAATTTTCTTTTCTTTCACTTTCATTCCATACATCATGTTCCAAAACTATGGAATATACAACATTCATACAAGAATGAAAATCCCCTATGCTATCATAGTCCAAAAATAGGGGTACAACTCTATGCATCACCAAAATGGAAGGGCCGCTATCTAAAGAGCCAAACCCTTGCCTCGCTCCGCCGCCTCACTCGCGGAAGGACCTGGAAAATGTGGGGTGAGAACTATAAACATAGTTCCCAGTGGGTAAGGCCACCCAAGAGAGAAGCTCGACCCACCAGGTCCAAAGAAACACCATATGCATAAGTTAGATCATATATAACTATGCAATAATTATTTATATGCTTAGTAAATAAATATAAAGGATGCAACCAAATGAAATATAATTTATCATTCTCTCCTAGGTTCATCCTATGTTCCACATTGACTAAGTTTTTTTACTTGTCATTTACTTATGGTTTCGGAATCGCCGTCTCACCATATTTGTTCCAACATTCAAGGAGTGAGCTTGTCACCTCCTAGTTCGAGTAGCGAAATCGTCGCATACTCGGGATAGCGAAATCGTCGCATACCCCGTCTCAACACCGCCATCACATGGCATGGTAGCGAAATCGTCGCATACCCGGGATGGCGACCTTGTCGCACATCTCCCCCTCGACACCGCCAACACGTGGCGCGGTAGCGAAATCGTCGCATACCCGGGATCGCGAAATCGTCGCCTATCCCATGTCGGCACCGCCAACTCGTGGCATGGTAGCGAAATCGTCGCATACCCGGAATAGCAAAATCGTCGCACATCCCATTCTTCACATTACTTGCCAACCTAAATCTCATGATCTTAGGTTCAAGTCACTAAGTCTCGCCTATGTTCGATAACACTAGGCTTACTTTCTCATTGCAAACCTAGATTCCATGACTCTAGGTTTCAATCACATGTCCAACCTATGTTCAATGACACTAGGTTTCAACCTCACATGTTCAACCTATGTTCAACAACACTAGGTTTCAATCTCACATGTTCAACCTATGTTCAACAACACTAGGTATAAATCTCTTATGTTCAACCTATGTTCAATGACACTAGGTTTCAACCTCACATGTTCCAACCTATGTTCAACAACACTAGGTTTAAATCTCACATGCAACCATGCAACAAGTATCAATAATTGAATTGTACTTGAAATATCCATCATGCAATAGGAGTTCATTGTTCTACCTATCATGATTTTACCTTTGCCAACATGCAAAATGCTAGGGTTCTCAACACATACCATTTTATTTTTAAATGGATAATTACCCTAGACATGGAAGTGACCTAATCACTTCGGTAAACACAAACCCACCTCAAGAGCTTTCAAATCCTTGTATTCTTCAAGCTCCTAAGTGTCCAAGCTTTGAGTTCTTGCTTCAACCCAAGCTTCTACAAGAAAACGGTTCGTTACTCGTTACGAACCCTAAATTCAACTCAATATGTGAAATCAAGTGTTCCAACATGATTTCCTATGCCTCAATTGCAATTATCGAAGGTCCAAATATTTTTAGAACCTCACATTGCAAAAGCCCTCATTCTACCTAGGGTTTGCATGCATGCAAGCCAAACCCTAGATTTCATGGCCAAACACCCACCATTTGTGGTTTAGGTTGCCAAGGGTTCCCAAAAACCTCATTTCAAAGGATTAAATCCAAGGTTTGAACCCAAAACGTGAGGTACTAACCTTAATCACGAACTCCCCAAGCTCCTTCTTGCACCAAGAAGCTTCTTTTCTCCTTTGGAAGCTTTTTCCAAGATCAATCCACCTTTTCTCCAAGTTTTGGAGAGATCTCTAGAGAGAGAAAGTGGGAGAGATGGAGAGGAGAAGTGGAGAAGATGATCTCTGAGAAAAGGGGGTGTTCCCAGCCTTTCTAATACCCCCACGCATGTGAAAAGACCAAAATGCCCCTCTCCACAAACAACACAACAACCAGCCAAAATCTGGACATTGTATACCGGTATGTGCATTTGCATACCGGTATACGGGTGCTAGTTCCGGTATACCTCAGGGATTCCGCAGAACCCGAGAGCTAGGTTCACTGTTTCGACCATCGTATACCGGTATACCATTTCACATACCGGTATACCCCGAAAAATCCCGCAAAACCCGAGAGCTGGGTTTTCGGTTTCAACATAGCATTCCGGTATACCATTTCAAATACCGGTATACCAAGCTCCAATTCCAGTATTGGAGTTCACATACCGGAATCCAGTGCAGACTTTCCAAGTTCGCAGTTTTTAACTTCTCGAAGTCCATTTTCGCGCCTCAATTGCGCCGAAAACACTTCGCACAGTCCCGAACTTGGCCAAAGCCTCACATATAGCCTCTTATGCCATTTTCTCACTAGAACTCTACAATTTGTAGAAGTTCAGTACGATGCACTGAAATTCAGTGTACTACATTCCACCCCCCTTAAAGAGAGTTTCGGCCGCGAAACTAAAATCATACCTCAGCTGGACTCAGCGAAGAGGTAAGGAAACCGCTCTTTCATCGAGCTTTCCAATTCCCATGTAGCCTCGCGCTCACCGTGATTCGTCCATTGTACCTTTACATAAGGAATTTCACGGTTCCTCAAACTTTTCACCTCGCGATCCATGATACACAAGGGAAACTCCTCATAAGTCATATCCTCATGAAGCTCCATAGGCACATACTCGAGGACGTGCGCCGGATCATACACATACTTGCGGAGGGTCGATACATGAAACACATTGTGTATTCCCGCAAGTTTCGGAGGCAAGGCTAGCCGATATGCCACGGATCCCACACGTTCCAAAACCTCATAAGGTCCAATGTAACGGGGACTCAACTTACCCCGAATACCAAATCGCTTCACCCCTCTCATGGGTGATACTTTCAAGAAGACGCGGTCTCCTACCGCGAATTCCAAATCTCGTCGACGTCGATCCGCATAACTCTTTTGTCTAGATTGCGCCGTCGACAAACGTTCACGTGCCAAGCGGACCTTTTCCTCCGCTTCACGCAACACGTCCGGTCCTAATACCCTTCTCTCGCCGACTTCACTCCAATGAATAGGAGAGCGGCATTTTCTTCCATACAAAACCTCAAAAGGTGCCATACCGATGCTAGCTTGATAGCTATTATTGTAAGCGAATTCAGCCATCAGCAAATGAGTAGGCCACGCACCTTTGAAGTCCAACACACACGCTCGTAGCATATCCTCCAAAATCTGAATTGTCCTTTCCGATTGACCGTCAGTTTGAGGATGAAATGCTGAACTAAAATCGAGCCGTGTACCCAAAGCTTCTTGCAAGCTTTTCCAAAAATGCGATGTGAAACGGGGGTCTCGATCTGAAACTATCGAGGTCGGAACCCCGTGCAATCGCACAATCTCGTCCAGGTAGACTTGTGCTAATTTGTCTCCCGACCAAGTGGTGTGGATTGGCAAAAAGTGTGCCGACTTTGACAAACGATCCACCACCACCCAAATCGCGTCGTGGCCACCTAGCGATCGAGGTAAGCCCACAACAAAATCCATCGCGATATTCTCCCACTTCCAAACTGGAATGGGCAATCCTTGTAACTTTTCCGCCGGAAAGCGGCGCTCGGCCTTTACTTGTTGGCATACTAAGCATTGTGCCACGAAGCGTCCAACATCAAGTTTCATCCCCGGCCACCAATAATGTAGTTTGAGATCTTTGTACATTTTAGTGCCGCCCGGGTGAATCGCATAGGGAGAAGCGTGAGCTTCTTTCAAGATCTCCCTACGAATGTCCTCAACTTTCGGCACGCACAATCGATTTTGAAATCGAATTGCGCCCATCGAATCTACATGATAATCACCGGCGCGCCCGCTCTCGATAGCACCCCGTACCATTTGGAGTTCCGGATCACCGGATTGCTTTTCTTTTATTTGCTCCAACAAGGTCGGCCAAATCTCGAGATTCATAAGTTTAGCGGGGACGCCCGGGGCCACGACCTCCAAGTCAAACCGGCCCATTTCCTTGATTAACGGCATTTGTCCCGTCATCTCAATCACGAAGTTCTCCACGGATTTTCTACTGAGCGCATCGGCCACCACATTGGCTCTACCGGGGTGGTACAAGATGGTTAAGTCGTAATCTTTTATCAACTCCAACCACCTCCGTTGCCTCAAGTTCAACTCCTTCTGAGTGAATAAATACTTTAAACTTTTGTGATCCGTGTAAACCTCACAATGTTCCCCGTATAAATAGTGTCTCCACAACTTAAGTGCGAAGACCACCGCCGCAAGCTCTAAGTCGTGGGTGGGATAATTTTGCTCATAGCTTTTCAATTGTCGAGAGGCATATGATATTACTTGCCCTCGTTGCATAAGCACACATCCAAGACCACGTCGTGATGCATCACTATACACCACAAAGCCCTACCCCGCAAATGGCAAGGCGAGAACCGGAGCTGAAGTCAACCTCTCCTTTAGCTCCTTAAAGCTTTGGTCGCATTCCTCGCTCCAAACATATTTGGCTCCCTTGCGGGTAAGACGCGTTAGTGGACCGGAGATTTTTGAAAATCCTTCCACGAACCGCCGATAGTACCCCGCAAGACCCAAAAAGCTTCGTACTTCCGTGACATTGGTCGGGCGAGGCCAATCCTTGACTGCCTCTACTTTCATAGGGTCCACAGATACTCCTCCTGCGGAAATTACGTGACCCAAGAAAGCGACCTCACGAATCCAAAATTCGCACTTTTTCAATTTGGCGAATAACTTGTTCTCTCGAAGAACTTGAAGCACAATCCTTAGGTGCTCTTTATGTTCCTCTTCACTCCGAGAGTAGACAAGAATGTCATCTATGAACACAACCACAAATTGATCCAATAGTGGTTTGAACACACGGTTCATTAAGTCCATGAACGCTGCCGGGGCATTGGTAAGCCCAAAAGGCATAACCGTGAATTCATAATGTCCATACCGCGTTCTAAACGCGGTCTTATGCACATCCTCCGGTTTGATCTTCAATTGGTGATAACCGGATTGCAAATCAATCTTTGAGTACACCCGAGACCCTTGCAACTGATCGAACAAGTCATCAATTCGGGGTAACGGGTACTTATTTTTGACGGTTACTTTGTTCAACTCGCGGTAATCCACACACAACCGCAGCGAACCGTCCTTTTTCCTCACAAATAGAACAGGGGCTCCCCAAGGTGACACACTTGGCTTCACGAAACCCTTGTCCATTAAATCTTGTAATTGTGCTTTTAATTCCTTTAACTCCGCGGGTGCCATCCTGTACGGGGCCTTAGAGATCGGCGCCGTACCCGGGAGCAAATCTACCACAAATTCTATTTCCCGATCCGGTGGCATTCCGGGCAACTCCGTCGGAAACACATCCGGGAACTCTTGGACTATAGGAATGTCCTCGAGCCCCAACACTTCCTTACGGTCATCCACTACCGTCGCCAAGTAGGCAATGCAACCACTAGCAATGAGCTTTCTTGCTTGCGACGTGGACACCATTGAAGCAAAGAGCGAACTCTTACACCCACGGTACGCAAACTCTTTGTGCCCGGGTTCTTTAAACTTCACTATCCGGCTCTCACAATCGATAGTAGCGTGATACTTAGAGAGCCAATCCATTCCTAGGATCAAATCATATTCATTCATTCGATTTAATACTAGCAAATCAGCTGGCATGATCCAATTTTCAACCCTCACGGGGCAATCTACACACGCGTGATGTACGCAAAAAGTGTGTTCAGGTACTTGCACCGTTCTTGCATGTGTGGCATCTATGATTTCTATTCCATGTGCAATAGCAAATGATCGAGCAATGAATGAATGCGATGCACCAGTATCAAACAAAGCTCTACATCGAATGCCTTTAATTAACACAATACCTGCCACGACGTCCTCCTGGGCAGAAGGCTCCTCCACCTGAGAGGCGAATACCCGTCCACTGGGCGCTGGCCGCTGGCCCTCCAATGGTCTCGGCGGCTGTGCACCGCCCGCCGACATCGCCGCGGGTGGGATGCCCGCAAGCTGCCTCGGTGGCGCAAACGCCGACGCCGACGACGGTGCTCGGCTATCGTCCGTCGGACAATTGTACCGCATATGCCCTTGCTGTCCGCATTTGTAGCACCGGCCCTCACGATAGTCACATTGTTGAGGGCCGTGGGGGCCGCTACAAATCGGGCATTGGGTCGCGGATCGATTCCGTCGGGACCCTCGGGACTGATTCTGCGGCTGCGAGTGCTTCGGGGGCCGCTTAGAGCTAGATTGCCCCCCGTGCCACCCGTCGGTCGCTTCTTTCCCTTCTCTTTATTTTTTCTTTCTCCCACGATTCGCGCTCCTCGCGCGCACATGCATTCCCGTGCTCCACCCAAAGAGCACGGTCCAAGACCTCCGCAAAGGTCCTAAGTTTGAGGGCATGCACCGCCCGAAAGATATCCGGTCGAAGTCCGCGCACGAAACAATCGACCTTGTCCAATTCTCCACGGACAACGTGCGGCACGCAATTAATGATGTACGAGAACTCCCTCTCGTACTCGCGCACCAAGCGGTTCCCCTGCTTCAACTTGCGGAACCTTTCTTGAAGCTTCCTTTTCTCGCTATCGGGGAAATAGGTGGCGAACACCATACCCCGAAACTCTTCCCACGATGGTGGCGGAAGGCTAGAGAGTCGATCACGTCGGACCCCCTTCCACCACACCTTCGCCGACCGCTCTAGACAATGAACGGCGAGGTGCACCTTGTCCCTCTCCAAGGTATAAAGGTCCTCGAAGAGCGTCTCGATAGCGTCTCGATAGCGTCGATCCATGTCTCTACATCCCATGGATCCACGTTCTCCCCGCTAAAGATAGGCGGGTTGAACTTTTTGAACCTCATTAGAGCCGCAAGCGTGCGCTATCGCTCCGTATCCTCCATCTCGGAGTCGGGCATAGGGGCACCCGACCCCTTGGCTACAACCGGTGGCGCAGGTGGCACCACGGCCGGCGCCGGTGTCACCTCCTCGGCCGGTGCCGAAGCAGGGGCCGGAGGTACTCCCGTCCTCTCCTCCCTAGTCGCAGCCGCCTGCTGCGCCATCTCATCTTGGAGCCTTTTAATTTGCTCCTCCTGTCGTTGCATGGCTTCGGCCTGTTGCCGAACCACGCCCATTAGCTCGGTCAACTCATTGCGGAGAGCCGAGTTCTCGCCCTCCCCGAGTTGTTCGGGAGCCGCACCCGATCCTCCGGGCCCGGTTTTCGCAGGAGGCCGACCACGTACCATTATCTCCTGAAAACACAACGACTTTGGTCATTTCGTGACATCCAAAGTCATTTGCGACACAACACTTCACGAAAA
Source organism: Puya raimondii (assembly GCA_016920855.1). Lineage (NCBI taxonomy): Eukaryota > Viridiplantae > Streptophyta > Magnoliopsida > Poales > Bromeliaceae > Puya > Puya raimondii. The sequence goes on along the minus strand of JABWPP010000050.1, from coordinate 47,003,307 downwards.
TAAACGTGAACCCAATCTAGGCGAAAGTCACACAAGGGTCCTTATTCTTTTCACTTGGTTTTCATGTTGTCGGCCGCCAACATGAACACACTTGGTGAAGAATAAGACACACCTCGAATCTACCTCTATTTCCAACTAGAGGCATAAGGACATAACCGAATCACTTATCTTTCGCCACATCAAAGATCTCGTCACTCACGAGCCTACACTCCTAGGGTCTTTTCCATCCTAGGGTTTCTTAGGTCAACCTAGACCGTTTCTATGCTCTGATACCACCTCAGTCTGTCACGCCCCGCCGGCCCTTTAACACCAACTAGGTGGAAGGATAACCGCACGGGCGCATGCCCCAGACCCGCCGAACGGATAGAGTCCTTTCTACCCGCCCAAGGCGTCACAACACAAGCTTATCCACAATGTTCCAACTAGGAACGGAGTACAAGAGTTGCACAAGGAAAGCATCAACATAAAGAAGTTCTACTTCTATTACATCACATGGCACAATATACATGTCCAAAATTTTCTTTTCTTTCACTTTCATTCCATACATCATGTTCCAAAACTATGGAATATACAACATTCATACAAGAATGAAAATCCCCTATGCTATCATAGTCCAAAAATAGGGGTACAACTCTATGCATCACCAAAATGGAAGGGCCGCTATCTAAAGAGCCAAACCCTTGCCTCGCTCCGCCGCCTCACTCCTCGCGGAAGGACCTGGAAAATGTGGGGTGAGAACTATAAACATAGTTCCCAGTGGGTAAGGCCACCCAAGAGAGAAGCTCGACCCACCAGGTCCAAAGAAACACCATATGCATAAGTTAGATCATATATAACTATGCAATAATTATTTACATGCTTAGTAAATAAATATAAAGGATGCAACCAAATGAAATATAATTTATCATTCTCTCCTAGATTCATCCTATGTTCCACATTGACTAAGTTCTTTTACTTGTCATTTACTTATGGTTTCGGAATCGCCGTCTCACCATATTTGTTCCAACATTCAAGGAGTGAGCTTGTCACCTCCTAGTTCGAGTAGCGAAATCGTCGCATACTCGGGATAGCGAAATCGTCGCATACCCCGTCTCAACACCGCCATCACATGGCATGGTAGCGAAATCGTCGCATACCCGGGATGGCGACCTTGTCGCACATCTCCCCCTCGACACCGCCAACACGTGGCGCGGTAGCGATCGTCGCATACCCGGGATCGCGAAATCGTCGCCTATCCCATGTCGGCACCGCCAACTCGTGGCATGGTAGCGAAATCGTCGCATACCCGGGATAGCAAAATCGTCGCACATCCCATTCTTCACATTACTTGCCAACCTAAATCTCATGATCTTAGGTTCAAGTCACTAAGTCTCGCCTATGTTCGATAACACTAGGCTTACTTTCTCATTGCAAACCTAGGTTCCATGACTCTAGGTTCCAATCACATGTCGAACCTATGTTCAATGACACTAGGTTTCAACCTCACATGTTCAACCTATGTTCAACAACACTAGGTTTCAATCTCACATGTTCAACCTATGTTCAACAACACTAGGTATAAATCTCTTATGTTCAACCTATGTTCAATGACACTAGGTTTCAACCTCACATGTTCCAACCTATGTTCAACAACACTAGGTTTAAATCTCACATGCAACCATGCAACAAGTATCAATAATTGAATTGTACTTGAAATATCCATCATGCAATAGGAGTTCATTGTTCTACCTATCATGATTTTACCTTTGCCAACATGCAAAATGCTAGGGTTCTCAACACATACCATTTTATTTTTAAATGGATAATTACCCTAGACATGGAAGTGACCTAATCACTTCGGTAAACACAAACCCACCTCAAGAGCTTTCAAATCCTTGTATTCTTCAAGCTCCTAAGGTATCGTTTGGTTCGGGGATAAACAAAAAGTGATTATTCCAGGGATAGGTATAAATTGGAGTATAAACGGGGATTAGATCAATTTTGCGTTTGGATGAAAATTAGATTATTCCTGGGAATAAGAAAAATAGCGTTTGGTTAGGTAAGATGGAATAAGAATTAAAGTGGGTAGTTATAAATAAAAAATAATAATATTATCCCTTTCTTTATATTAAAATTTGAATTTTTATATTTTATATTTATATTTTAAAATTTAAAATATAAACTTTTAAATTTTTAAAAATTAAATTTAAATTTTAAATTTTAAAATCTCAAATGACAATTTTAAAAAAAGTAAAATTTTTTAAATTTTAAACTTTAAATTTAAGATGAAATTTTAATTTAAAAATAAAAAATATCAAATTCTAAAAATATCAAATTTTAAAATATCAAATTTTAAATTTTGTAATTTTAAAAATTATAAATTTTAAATTTTAAACTTCCGAAATTTAAATTTTATAATAAATAAAAAATTCTCTCTCTCTCTCTCTCTCTCTCTCCCCCCCTCTCTCTCTCTCTCTCTCTTCACGGGTGGAACAAGCTGGGTTATCCCAGCTTGTTCCACCTTGGGGTGGGAACACTAGTTCCCACCCCTTAACGGGCTATTCTAGTATAGCCCGTTAAGGTGGGAACTAGTGTTCCCACCAACTCTTTTTTGTGTTTGGGGGATAAGGGTGGAATAAACCCTTTATTCCACCCTTAACCCCCCAACCAAACACAGCCTAAGTGTCCAAGCTTTGAGTTCTTGCTTCAACCCAAGCTTCTACAAGAAAACGGTTCGTTACTCGTTACGAACCCTAAATTCAACTCAATATGTGAAATCAAGTGTTCCAACATGATTTCCTATGCCTCAATTGCAATTATCGAAGGTCCAAATATTTTTAGAACCTCACATTGCAAAAGCCCTCATTCTACCTAGGGTTTGCATGCATGCAAGCCAAACCCTAGATTTCATGGCCAAACACCCACCATTTGTGGTTTAGGTTGCCAAGGGTTCCCAAAAACCTCATTTCAAAGGATTAAATCCAAGGTTTGAACCCAAAACGTGAGGTACTAACCTTAATCACGAACTCCCCAAGCTCCTTCTTGCACCAAGAAGCTTCTTTTCTCCTTTGGAAGCTTTTTCCAAGATCAATCCACCTTTTCTCCAAGTTTTGGAGAGATCTCTAGAGAGAGAAAGTGGGAGAGATGGAGAGGAGAAGTGGAGAAGATGATCTCTGAGAAAAGGGGGTGTTCCCAGCCTTTCTAATTACCCCACGCATGTGAAAAGACCAAAATGCCCCTCTCCACAAACAACACAACAACCAGCCAAAATCTGGACATTGTATACCGGTATGTGCATTTGCATACCGGTATACGGGTGCTGGTTCCGGTATACCTCAGGGATTCCGCAGAACCCGAGAGCTAGGTTCACAGTTTCGACCATCGTATACCGGTATACCATTTCACATACCGGTATACCCCGAAAAATCCCGCAAAACCCGAGAGCTGGGTTTTCGGTTTCAACATAGCATTCCGGTATACCATTTCACATACCGGTATACCAAGCTCCAATTCCGGTATTGGAGTTCACATACCGGAATCCAGTGCAGACTTCCCAAGTTCGCAGTTTTTAACTTCTCGAAGTCCATTTTCGCGCCTCAATTGCGCCGAAAACACTTCGCACAGTCCCGAACTTGGCCAAAGCCTTACATATAGCCTCTTATGCCATTTTCTCACTAGAACTCTACAATTTGTAGAAGTTCAGTACGATGCACTGAAATTCAGTGTACTACAAGTTTCATCAAGCTGAGCGTATCGCCTTGGGGGGCCCCAGTGCTATTTGTGAAGAAGAAGGACGGCTCGCTTCGACTTTGTGTAGATTATCGCGAGCTGAACAAGGTCACCATTAAGAACAAGTACCCGTTATCTCGTATAGATGATTTGTTTAATCAATTACAAGGGTCTCGGGTGTATTCTAAGATCGATCTTCAGTCGGGGTATCACCAATTGAAGATAAAAAAGGAGGACGTGCACAAGACCGCGTTTTGCACGCGGTATGGCCATTATAAATTTACGTTTATGCCATTTGGGCTCACAAATGCCCTGGCAGCATTCATGGATTTAATGAACCGTGTCTTCAAGCCCTATCTTGACCAATTTGTCGTGGTGTTTATAGACGACATCTTGGTTTATTCCCATAGCGATGAAGAGCACGGAGAACACTTGAGGATTGTGCTCCAAGTCCTTTGGGAGGAGAAGCTCTATATGAAGCTAAAGAAATGTGATTTTTGGCTTTGGGAAGTCGCCTTCTTGGGTCATGTTATATCGGAGAGTGGCATATCCGTCGACTCGAGAAAAAGGTTGAGGCAATTAAGAATTGGCCTCGCCCCGACAAATATCACAGAAGTACGGAGTTTTCTTGGCCTTGCAGGTTATTATCGGCGGTTCGTGGAGAGGTTCTAAAAAATAACCATTCCTCTAACGCGCCTCACCTACAAGGGAGCCAAGTTCATTTGGAGCAGTGAGTGCGAGAAGAGCTTCGCGGAGTTGAAAGAAAGGTTAACTACGGCTCTGGTTCTCGCCCTACCCGTTTCGAGGGAGAGTTTTGTGGTGTATAGCGATGCATCACAGAATGGTCTGGGGTGTGTGTTAATGCAAGGCGAAAAAGTCATTGCTTATGCTTCTCATCAATTAAAGAACTAGGAGAAGAACTATCCCACCCACGACCTAGAGCTTGCGGTGGTGGTCTTCACACTTAAGCTGTGCAGACATTACTTATATGGCGAGCATTACGAGATCTACACGGATCATAAAAGCCTTAAGTATCTATTTACGCAGAAGGAGTTAAACTTGAGGCAGCGCAGATGGTTAGAATTGCTAAAAGATTATGATGTGATCATCCTGTACCACCCGAAAAAGCCAACGTGGTGGCGGATGCACTTAGTACAAAGTCGGTGGAGAATCTCGCAATGATGATTACGAGCTAACCGCCATTTGCTTGAGGAAATGCAACGACATGATTTGGAGGTTGTAGCTCCGGACGCCCCTGCTACACTCACTACTCTTGTTGTCCAACCAACCTTGTTGGAGAAAATCAAAGATCGGAAATCTTCGGATCCGGATCTCCAAAAGGTGCGGCGAGAAGTTGAGAGTGGGTGTGCCGGTGACTTTAGTATTGGATCTGATGGCGCACTTCAGTTTCAAAATCGGTTGTGTGTGCTGAGTGATGAGGACGTTCGGGGAGAAGTTCTGTGTGAAGCTCACCAATCCCCCTATAGTATTCATCCGGGTGGCACTAAGATGTACAGGGACCTTAAGATGCATTATTGGTGGCCCGAGATGAATAAGGATATTGGACGCCACGTTGCACAATGCCTGGTGTGCCAACAAGTTAAAGCGGAACACCGACTTCCAGCGGGGACGCTTCAAAGCCTACCGATCCCCGTTTGGAAGTGGGAGAATGTGGCAATGGACTTCGTTGTGGGGTTGCCCCGTTCACAAGGAGGTCACGACGCCATTTGGGTGGTGGTGGATCGTTTAACAAAGTCGGCTCACTTCTTACCTATCCACACCACTTGGTCGGGGGATAAGCTAGCACAAGTGTATCTCGACGAGATCATGCGGCTACACGGTGTTCCGGTGTCTATTGTATCGAACCGGGACCCGCGGTTTGCCTCTCACTTTTGGAAGAGCTTACATGATGCTCTTGGTACACGGCTCGACTTTAGCACCGCATTTCATCCTCAAAGTGATGGGCAGTCGGAAAGAACAATTCAAATCCGTGAGGACATGCTTCGAGCTTGTATGCTTGATTACAAAGGGGGATAGCATCTTCACTTGCCGATGGCCGAATTCGCATACAATAATAACTACCAGGCAAGTATTGGGATGGCACCGTTTGAAGCTCTCTACGGAAGAAAGTGCCGATCTCCTATACATTGGAGTGAAATTGGCGAGCGGGTGACTTTAGGCCCGGATGTGTTACAAGAGGCCGAGGAGAAGGTCCGTCTTGCTCGCCAAAGATTGTTGACGGCGCAAGCACGACAAAAGAGTTATGCGGATAGGTGCCGCCGAGAGCTTGAGTTCGCGGTGGGGGACCGCGTCTTCTTGAAGGTGTCTCCAATGCATGGAGTAAAGAGGTTTGGGGTCCGGGGAAAGTTAAGCCCCCGATACATTGAGCCGTACGAGATTCTTGCACGAGTTGGTGCTGTAGCTTATCGACTTGCATTGCCGCCAAAGCTTGCGGGAGTTCATGACGTGTTTCACGTATCTACACTCCGTAAGTATATTCATGACCCGACACACGTCCTTCATTATGAGCCATTGGAGCTTCGGGAGGACATGACGTATGAGAAGTTCCCATTTTGCATCCTCGCCCACGGAGTGAAGAAATTATGGAATCGCATCATTCCGTATGTGAAAGTGCAATGAACCAATCACGACGAACGTGAGGCTACGTGGGAACTTGAGGATGTGATGTGGGAGCATTACCCACACCTCTTCGCCAAAGAAGACTAAGGTATGGTTCTAAGTTTCGCGGACGAAACAATTTTATGGGGGGGAGAATGTAGTGTACCTAGTATTGGTGCGCTCCCCCGGACTTTGGCCAAATAGGACCAAGGGCGGATGAGTCGATGTTGTGGCCATTTGAGGGAGTTTGGAAGAACTCTAGATCAATGGGAGGTGAATTGGATGCTTGCTGGGAGTTATGGGAGTGAAACCATGAGTTTGGGAACAAAAATGAGGGAAAATGAGGTGTATTGCAATGAGGGGCAAAGTGATAAATTGCTATAACTTAGCGCTAAATTTAGTGCAAAGTGGTGAGGTGTACTCCAATGAGGGGCAAATTGGTAATTGCAATAACTTAGTGCTAAAGTAATTTCCTCTCATTCCCTCATTCACTTTCACCCCTCTCATGAGAAAAGCCCTTTCTCTCTCTAAACCCATTTTCCCTCATCTCTCTCTCATTTCTCTTTCTCTCTCTCTCTCTAGAGATATCTCCAAGAATGGAGATTGGTGGAGAGGAGTTGCTTGGAGGTGAAGCAACCTCTTGTGCACATCAAACTTGGAAAGAGCTTTTGATTAAGGTGAGTTTCTTAGGGTTTGAGTTTAGGGTTTGGTTAAGAGCTCTTTTTGTAGCTTCTTTGAAAACCCTAGTGAATCCTAGCTTTGGATGATCATGTAACACCAAGAAATTTTGGTGTTCTTGATGTGTGATGAGCCGTAGGGCTAGAATTGAAAGTTTTTTCCATATGAAATTTTCGGTGAGATTGATCTTATATTCCCCTAATTGAAGGGTAAATCGATGCATTGAAATGCTCAGAATGAAGTTTCATCGAGTCTTCGGAAGCCAATTGTGGAAAAGTATCGTTTGTGCTTCGTTAGCTACAGTCGAGAGAAATCGGCACGGATAAATTGCCTACTTGGTTTTCCTACTTTGCGGCATCGACTCGAGGTGGGGGGTGGTAACCAAAGTCGTCGATTTTCATTCTATGTCTAAGTGCCATTAATTGGTCATGTAGCACTATTGTAGCATCATGCATAGTAGCTATGGTTGAGAATCATATGAGCTCTTGGATAGTTGTTACATGCTCTTGAATAAGCAATGGAACCTATGTTGCATGATATCAATATGTATATTTATTGCATGATGCCAAGATAGATATGTATTTATTGCATAAGATGATAATGGACATATGCATGTTGTCATGTTATGAGAATTCTAGACTTAAAGTGAACTAGATGTGGACATAGATGTAAGTGGTGGAACTCTAAAGTTTAAACATAGTAGCATGAGAGGTGCAAGCCTAGGGCACTAATGAGAAGTGGAACCATTGCATATGTAGTTTGACATGTTGGTAAAGTCCCTAGATGTTGTCCCACCGGTAGGTGGAATGTCCTCAAGTTGGAGGGCGGATCATACTCACACAGTCTGTTGTTGGCTTGTGGAGGTCGCGACTCCCAAGCCGTGAGCTCCGGAGTGTCACGCGAACACGGGTGTGAAGGGCCCCGGGAGCCCTCCCCGGCAGACGGTCACGGTGGCTGGCTTAGGAGTGAAAAACCTCTCCCCCACGTGACTTGGTGTGGTGAGTTGTGGCTCGGCCTACGGGCAAGCCGGTGCAATTGGATCAAGGCATGAATTGTAGATTAAGTAGATGGCATTTCATACATATGGCATCGATTGCATCGAGTAGAACCTTGACATGTTGGTATTAGTAAAGGTATAGTAGATATAATAGTAGCATGATACACATTGTTGTTCCTTGTTACTTGTTTATTTCTTTATCATATTGACTATTTTTGTCTCTATGCCTTCTTAGACCTAGTGAGAAAGTCGGCGGGGCCGCTGGCCGAACTCACTGAGAACTTTATCTAGTTTTTACACCCTATTTTGCAGAGCTTCCCCCGAGTACGTCGGCGCAGGACCGCGGCAAGGGCGTTGCGCCCTAGGTAGAGGACTCCCCGTTTACTAGTGGTACCTTGTCCATAGACATGTATATTTCATTTTGAGAAGAAAACTTGCAAAGATGTCATTTTGGAAAGTGTGAATGTAAATATGTATAATGATGCAAAGTATGTGAGGATGTGAAGTAAATGAATGAATGTAAAGTGTTTGAATGAAGGTAAAAGTGAATCAAGTGTAAATGTTTAGTTGTTTTAGTTAAGTTACCTCTCTCGCTTGTGTTGATGCCCTCGCGCACATTGTGTATGTGATTGAATTCCTGGTTGAAAGTTCTTTGTACATGATGTTGCTTATGCCTTGGGCGGACAGGAAAAACTCTGTTCGTTCGGCGGTCTGTGTGCGGGTCCGAGCCGGCCAAATTGGCGGCCTCGGGGCGCGACAGATAGTCTATAAGATCTAAATCTTTTTTTAATAAGTAATCTTTGTTCTACGATTTTTCGGCTGAGCCCTGAGATTTCTTAGTAGCTCCAAGGGAAATAGTCTTTATATCACATCAACAGGTTACCAGTTCTTTACGATACTCTGCCAAAAGCTTTGTGCTGATATAGGTCGGTCTTTTAAATTCGTCCGACCCTAAAATGACTTCTATCACAGGATCTTGAACTTCTAATTTTTTTTCGCCTATTTTAATCGGCGATTCTTCAAATCCTCCTACTCTCTTATCATCAGCCTTCTCAAGATTGGCCGAATCACAAAACTCGCTAGCCTTGCTGGCTGGCTCTTCATCCCGAAGCTTCTTCAGCACTTCGGCTCTTAGATGCTCGTACTCTACTTTAACCAAATTGGCGGCACCTTGTTTGGCGCCAAAAACTCTACTTCATTTTGCAGAACTATATGTACTCCATCTTCGGTAATCCGGACAAATGATATTTGATCCTGATCAGCCTCGGCCCAACTAGCATGGCTGATGCTTTCCATACCTACATTGATCATCTGTGGCCTTCCTTTCAGCCACAATCTCTTCCACAAGATCTCCAACCCATTGGAACAACTTCCATGTAGGACCGAAGGAACACGTTCATTCCTGTGAATCCAATCACGCCTAAGTAACAAGTTGTAGTTGCTACTAGCATCCACCATGAAGAAAGCTATGTGTAAAGTCGTCTACCCCGCTGTTAGTTTGGTCGTTAAAACTCCTCACGTGTGTAAACCACTTCCTAACTCCTCACGTGTGTAAACCACTTCCTATAGAGTCGGTCATGATCATGTTGGTGAGCTTCAAGTTATCTTCATCTTTACTTAACTTTCTTAAAAAAGATGTTGGCATTACGTTCACTATGGCTCCTCCATCTACCATTACACGACCAACTAGTCATCCATGAGTCAAGGCTTTTATGAATAATGGCCTTACTATTCTGGTTTGAAAAGCCGATGGTTTTTCAAATATTACCTTATCGGCCACAACTTTACCCACCAGTTGAAGCTGAGCCACTGGCAACTCCTCGTATTGAGGCCGCACTCCAGCCTCTTCCACTGCTGCCTGAAATGAAATCGGCAGAGTCTAAACTTTGTTTGCTCCAGCCATTTCTTCTTCAGTCCTTTTTGCTCCTCAGACTTCTTTGTTTCTTCAGCCGAGGACTCCTCTTCTCGAGTCGTCTCTCTTTCTTTAGCCGGCCATTTTTCCTTTTTAGGTGACCTTCTCTACCTTCATCTTTACTTGACCTGTTTTTTTATTGGATATCTTTCTCTGTCTGCTTCAATATCACAGGCTTGATAACTTGCGATTTACTCGAGGCACTACAGCTGAAGCTCCTGACTTGTGATCATTTTTCATTGGACTCCAAGGATACTGATATATTGTCCGCTTCTACATATATGGCCAATACTCCTTAGCGGTTGATTCTTTGTTGCCATCTTTTTTGGGTCTTGATCATGACCGGCCTATACCATTTCACTAGTCCTCTCGCGACATATGCCATTCATCGGCCAACTTGTTTACCGATGTCCTAACCATTCTTAATTTTTTTTTTTTCAAAATCTCCCTCCTCAGCAACAGACTCGGCGGGGGTTGAATCCCTAGCTCGTTTACAAGCCTTGGTCCAAGCATTTCCACCTCATTGAACATCCCTTCAAATTCAAGATCAGCCTCGGCCTTATTATTTGGTATCTTATTAGCCAATAACCTTGATTCCATCGCGTATTACCGAAAGTTCGCCTCTCAGGCTTGTTTCGTATTATCTCCCGTGTAAAATTCTATTGTTACCCTTTTAATCAGCGAATCCAGATCACAATCCATAACTTCATTTGATCCCTCTTCCGAACATTCGTCCGAATCATCTTCTCAAGCAAGAAGATCCCCCCTTTCCTTACGGAATGATAGGAAATTCTACTATTCTGCAGTCGTCTTTTCTCAATGATGATCGCTTCCCAATCTTTTCTTTTCATATCGACTTTGCATCATATTCAAAGCCAATTCTTTCTTCTCGCCGCTCATACTTCTTCCTGAAACTTCTCTTCCCGCACTAGCTTCTTTCCTTTGATGTCCATCATATTGATTTGTGCTGGAAAATGATTCTTGTCAATTTTCTTGATCGGCAAAAATCAACCGATCCTCGTTTATTTTTATTTGAATCAGCCTCTCAAAGGCTATACAATCATTAGTTCTATGGCTCCAAAAATTTTGCCATTTATAGTATTTTTGTCTTTTTAATTCTTCATTCGAGGATAGGACCTGCCATTCTTGAAGCTCAATTCTTCCATCTTTAACTAACCGATCAAAAATCTAATCGATTTTTGCTATATCAAAAGAATAAGTAAAAGCCAAGACCCAAGCTTTAACCGTATTAGTCTTTGCCGGCTTTAGAAAGGAACATTTATACGGCTTATGATTTTTAACCTTCTCGGCTGTGTAAATCTCGACTTAGTCAGCGATTCTTCACTCTTGCTTGAGCCGATCCTTTTTTTATGTATGAAATATTCTTTTCTTTGCCTTGGTTCTACTGCGGCCGATCTTGTTGACTTCCTCTTTGGAATTGCTCATACTGAGCAACCCGAATTCCTAAATCAAAAAGGTTCGATGTGATGCCCCACTTATAATGGGGTCACCCATCCTAGGACTATTCTAGTCCTAGCACACTTAATTCTCTTAATCTCTTGGGTCTAGCCACCGTCCAAAATACTATAGCCGAATTAAAAGGTTTAGTCCTATTATATCTCATATATAGGACTTCTCCAAATTCTAGGGTATCACATTCTCTCCCCCTTTAAGCCCTGACGTCCTCGTCAGGCTCAGGCACACTCACAAGTACCAGGCAATGTGAGACTCATCTCGCTAGCCTTAGCCGACCTTGTGGGGAGCCGCGCTCCACCAACAACAGTCATCAGCAAGAGTGCCTCGCTCTACCCGCTGTATAATCCTGGCTCAGTCGAGACTCATCTCACACTTTCGGCTAGTAATTGGCTCTGATACCAACTGTGAACACCACTTGCCAGGGGGTTACCCATCCTACAACTACTCTAGACCATAACACGCTTAACTTTCTTAACCTTTTGGGCCTAGCCACCGTCCAAAATGCTATAGCCGGGTTAAGAGTTTTAGCCCTATTATAACTTATATATAGGACTACCTGGGGTCTCACATTCGAGAAATACTTATGTCACGCCCTAGGTTGCAGCCAAACCCGAGCTTGCCAACAGACCTTCCGCATACACAAGAAGCCCTCTGCAGATGAAGCGAAAGAAGTACATGTACATAATACAAGAGCTACTACAGGCAAGTACCAGAACTGAAATCAAACTGCTAACAAGAAACAGGTAATCCACTGTACATACATAAGTCCAAAATAGTTCATCAGATAAAACCCTCAAGTACAGATCCAACTCTCAAGATAAAAATAAAAAATATCAGTATGTACAATGACTACCCTCAAAAGGTGCCACTAAAGGTACTCCTCTATCTCGACCAGCAGAAGTGGGTAGAGATCAAGCTCGCGACTCCCTTACCCTCGATCAGTAGCAGCGATAGGGGTGGAAGGCTCTGCAAGAAAAGATAGTAACAAAGGGCATAAGAACTACTATAAACAAGTAGTCCTCAGTGGGTACCGTCACCAATGCCGACTGCCTATAAACAAGTAGTTCTCAGTGGGTACCATCACCAACACCGACGGCCTACCCACTAGGTCTATGAAGGTGGAAAGTAAAGAGCTGGGTAAGTAAAAGAGCCGAAATTAGTAAAAGCTGAAAAAGAATCTGCAGCTACTATACTTTTATACTGCTAGTCTTCAAAATGAAACTAAAAGATATGATGAATGCGTCAACCAACTAACGGGTGTTCACTATCCAAACTCAATCCAAATGACCGTCTAAAAGGTCCAGTAAGCCTGCACCATCCTGCCACCACGACACTACTGGGTGGCCGGCCCAAGTAGGTCGCCCAAAAGGGCTGCTGCAACACCAACGCATAAAGCCTCACTTCGGAGCGGTACTCGAAGGAGATACCCAGCCGAGCAAAAAGTGTAGTCTCTGTCGAACTCAAATTTGGCTCATGCAGGTTATAGTCGATGCGAATGATTAATTAGATCATAAACTGTGACCCATGTACTCCAAGCACAATCAAATGCAAAAATGGAAGATTCGGGACTGCCGTCAACCCAGACGGCACTCTACTATAAAAGTCAATCTAATAATTATTGTAAAAATTCATTCGGCCCATCAGTACGAGCGTAATCCAATTACTCACTATCTTCTAACTAGAGTGAAAAATAGGTAAAAACATCTACCGTAGTTAAATACTATCGACGGCGTAACAAGAGTAGATTAGTGCAGATTTTACTAAAGTTTCAATCTAATTTCCGCATCTAAAATCACTACATGCAGGTTGAACATGCTCCAAATCCATATTTCAACATTTCAAATGTTATTCTAGTGATTCTAAGTTAGAACAAATAACTTTGATCAAACAATGACCTGCATGCTGAAATTTAGTATACATAATGGAAATTCCGTCGAATTCATAAATTAACCCCACCTCGTGAGCTAATCCAACCACGACAGGGACTCGACCACGAGATACACCTCTCCTCAGGCCAAAACCAGCAAGATGTCAGTCAAGGTAGCTCCACAATTCAGCAGGAAATGAAGTAAACTAGTGTAATAAACAAACTGCATTAATGCTGGAATTCACTTAACAAATCAGCAATTCACTAAAATTTGGCTCATACTAGCTTGCTATTAGCTAAATAGGATGTCATCCTAGTTTTTTAACTTCAATTCAAGTAGAAAGGAACCAAGGGAAAGCCACTCCAACTATGAATTCGCTGCAATAAAACTTGGAGTGAAGAAAGCTTGACGATATGCAATTTTGACTTCGAAACCGAATTAACTTAATAATTGGATCAATATACCTTAATGTTCAGCTGGGAGCAACTTCAAAACAGCTAGAATTGAAGTAAGGACTGGCAAGAATCCTCTAATTAATTCACTAGAAGAAATTAAAGTCGAAAAATCAATGAACTATATCAATTTCCAAAAATTCAGTATTGTAGTGAAAATCCACCAATTAACTCTTTCTAACCTGAAATTTGGTTGGAGGAACAAGTTCACAAGCTTCACTTCCTCACTCGATCACCCACCAAAGCTCAATTTTGCATCTAAAATTCAGATTTAAGAATCGAATCAAAAGAATCAAGGATATTCCAACAAGAATCCAAAAATTAGCACAATTCACCATTCTAGATCAAAATTAGATCTACAAATCTGAAATTTCAGTTAAAGGAAGGTGCAAGCTGACTCCCAACACCCCCTTATCCAACAATTTACCTTCGATTTTGGAGGTTCCAATTTCACTCAATTAGCTCCCTCCCTGAAGTTGCCCTACTGCCAACCAGCATTGATGCTGCTGGCAGCAGACCCTGCTGCACTTCACCACTTCCAGCAGCTGCTGGTCCTGACTTGCTTTACCCGACCTGACCATAGGAACCGCTGCTCACTTTCATTGAGGAGAGGCAAGGCCACTTGAGAACTATTGACTCTCGCTTTCGATGACTAGGGTTAGATGATGTTTGACACAATAGGCTCAGCACCTTAACGAGAAGAAGGATGGAACTGATGGACTCATCCGCTACCTGTGCTTGCAGCAGCTGCATCAACTTGTGCTTCCCTTGGGAGTCAGGCACTCGGAAAATGAAAAAAAAAAGACCCTACTGCCCTCAGCTCACAATCCAACAGGATATCCATCTTATCTTGTTTTCTTGAGCGATGCCTTTGAGGCCTAGGAGGATGAGACTTCTGCTGGGCGAAGATCTTGTCTCAGGCGATCCATCCTTTCTCTAATGCAACAGACGGTTTTTCCACCAATGATTGGTCAAACCCATCTTTTCTGTCCGACTTGACTTCCTCCTTTCGTCAGTCAGACCCAGGATCAGCCTTTTTTGACAGCTCTCGCAAGGGATAATGGATTCTTTCACTTTGAGGAAAAGGCCTGAAGTCCGGTTAAAAAAAATAGAAAGATATATCCTTTTGACTCTTCCCTCCGGTCAGTCAGTGCTCGAGTCAGGTACTTTTTCTTATTATATTAGAAGTACTGCCTTCCGGTTCCTGGGTCTTCTTATCTAGGTTGCTTCATCCTCTAACCAGAAACTATTCACTCCTCATGAGCAGAGGTTCTAATTGGTGAATCTCGCTTTTCATGATCGAAATGATCTAGTTATCGGTCAAAGCCCAATTGAATACGACAATGTACCCATCTGACGTCTACCTGAGGCTCAACCAAACCTCCATCCAAAGGTGGGTTTGGCATTCACTAAATCATTCTTTCGAGTGACAGGGACGGAAAGACCAGAAATCCTGGGAGTGAGTTCGTACTGGATTGACTGAGAGACGAGGTCACGGTCTCAGACTATTTTCATCGTCTTTCTTCTTCTCTCCTAACCGAAAAAGGGAGTGGATCCTCGCATGCATCTTGGTATCCTTTTGTGAGCACCCTACCAAAAGCAGAGTGGGGTCACCTCTCTGATCGGGAAGAGTGTCAACCCCGTCCCCCTTCATTGATTGATCAATCTTTCATTTATAAGGAGTTGCATGTCCACCATGACTCTAGGTATGGGTAATGAACCAGGCTTTCTCGTTCTCGGATCTACCCCTTCGTAGGCTTGTTTGTTCGGAAAAATCTGCCATAGTCTCAGAGCTGAGATAATGGACCGCTTTCCTCTGAGACTATGTGGTATCAGAGCGATTCGAGATCAATCAGAGGTGTGCCTGAGTGTGGGAGACTCGTCAAATGGCATTTTGAAAGATGTGTGCTCCGTCAGTGTCAGACTGACGAGTTGGCCATGGAGGATACGGCGTGTCAGACTTTTGAGGACGATCGGCGCTTTGGTGCTCGATTGCTGTCAGGGTGCATTTTGAGCTTGGACATGCGCGGAGGTGGTACCACGAGTAGAAGTGGGGCCATGCAGTCGTGGCAGGACTGCCATGTCTTGTGCAGAAGCATGTTCCAAAATGTTTCAATGAAGGATGATCGCTTGTGTTCGCTTCAAGTAGGTGGAGCGACTCCCACTCGAGGTGAAGACAAAGATATGTCAAAGTACTTGAGTGCGGTGCTACCTTGGATCAGAGGATCAAGACGAGATTCGGTTTTGGCATTTGTCCTAGAGGTGGGCACGGCAGCAGTTATGCTTGCCTTCGAGGGACTAGTGCGAAGAATGACTTGAGGTGAGGGTAGCCTCCCTGATGAAAGCAAAGCCTGAAGCGTGCTGGCGACAGTCGATACCCCTTCTGAACTATTGTCCGGGACACACATAGCGAATTCCCGGTTAAAAAACAAATGGTGTACAAGAAGAAGATGATGATGATGAGGATGGAGATGGAGCTGCACTTACAACTACTGCTGCTGTCACTTTGCTGCAACTGCTGCTGCTGGTTGCAACTAGGCTGCTCGCAGCAATAGGAACCTTGCACAATGCGTAGGGAGAAGGGCAGGGGAAAACGGAGGAGAAGGAAGATAAGGAGAAGAAGGAGAAGAAAATGAGTTAACATTCAGCTGGTTGCTAGCTGCCAAAATCCTCATTTAGGAGTAGTTGGAGGGATAAGTTGAACCCAAGGCACCAATTTAATTTACTAACATGTTCCAGCTGAATAAAACTTGAATTTCGGGATCGTTTGTGGCGTCGATTTCGCGTCAAAACGATTCTAACACGTCACGACACTCTACTGTAGTGTCGACTAATCGCCGAAACTGTAGTCATTCCGACAGTTAAAGTTTTCGTAATATTATAGTTTATCTTCAAAATGATCTTTTATTTTAAAATAAAGGCCATTGAAGGCCATTTTTTAAATTTTGATTTCGGCATTTTTGCAAAACACCAATATCTCTCTACTTCAAAACAAATTAAATATTCTTCAATCATTGCTCTCGGCCTTTGCCGGTATAATGCTAGATTGAGTAGTGATATTTCTGGCTTTAACTTGAAGAATTGCTTATGAAATTTGTGTTCCAGTTCAGCCCATTCTCTGATAGAATTCGGAGGTAGGCCTGTGTACAATGTGAACTCTATTTTAGTCAACGACATATGAACAATCTCAATTTTAAAAAAGGGTCAACGACCGCTTCTCTACATTGGACCACGAATCGCGTTACATGTTCTACAGTATTTTCAGACTCTTCTCCTGAAAATTTATCAAACTTTGACTTTTGTATTTGCCGAATAAGGACGTTATGTATCTATATTTGCTAGATACGAAAATCTAAATACTCACCGCATAGGTGGCCATGCACCAACACCAAAGGTGTTTCTAGTCTCCTCCTCAATCTGAGCATAAAGGTCATTGTTCCCTACCGCCTGAATAGGTCCAGCTTGTTGTGCTTGGGCCTGAGTTTCATTTAGTCCGAAGGGAAGCTGAAGAATTATGCATCGCATGATTTCGAAATTGTCCTGCATTTAGTCCCTGCCCTCCAGCTCTCGCGCTTTCATTTTGTGGCTGAAAGGCTAGCAAAGGAGATGGAAGAGGTAGACCCCAGGCAACCTCAGATTGAGGATCGGGGTTCACATTTGCTGGCCTAAAAGCTGCTTAAAAAGGTGTCATCTAAGGTTGAGCCGGCACTACTGCCGAAACAACTAGATTCTGTTGTATTGAGGGATTTGCTTGAAGATCATTTTTCGAAGCTAATTCAATACTGGAGACCCTTGTGATCCTCCCTATATTTGTTCATTTCTGGCTAATATCTACCCAATACATGTTATCCCCTCATTGATCGACCCTATAGCAGCCAACACTGCCTCCAAGCGGATAGTGCTATTTTGGCTATTCAGGTCTAAATTATGGAGTACATGAGTCGAGTCATTTGCCCGAGTGAATGAACGAGACTCAACTCCTGTTGAATTGATTGTCCACTACTCTCTAATTCTATAGGTAATGCTGACTGTTGTTTATTCGCATTTTTGGCATTATTCGCTTGTTCGCCTCCTAATGGCCTCGGAACAACAAGATTACAGAGATGCATCTTGGTATCGTTACCCTCAGCCATATTGGATTTCAAAAAAGATTGGACACTTTTACTCGAGCATCCTACCGGCGTGCCAAAATTATTTCTATCGAGTCAAGTTTTTCGGACGGTTGACCATGTCAAATAGTTGACTGAGTCAAAATACTTTTAATTCATGAATCGCCTTGTAGGATGTAGAACACTGAACTTTAGTGTGTTGTACTGAACTTCTACAAATTGTGGAGTTCTGGTGGAAAGTGGCATGAGAGGCTATGTGAGTGGCTTCGGCCAAGTTTGGGACTAATACAAGTGTTTTCGGCGCAAGTGAGGCGCGAAAACAGACTTCGAAAAGTCAAGTATGCCAAACTGCAGAATTCTGCGGCGCATTTCGGTATGTATGTGTTGATACCGGAATAGCGTGGTTGAGCTGAAAATCCAGCTCTCGGGTTCTGCGGAATCAAGTGTTGAAACCGGAATAAACTCACTTGATTCCGGTATGGATGTGTTGATTCCAAAATGGATGTAATTAGTTCCGGTATGGATTGTGCGATACCGGAATGCAGTGGGAAATCTGAAAATCCAACTCTCGGGCTTTGCGGAATTGCCTGTTGATACCGGAATAAACGCCCATATTCCGGTATACCAGTGCGCATACCGGAATGCAGAGCTGTGAGATGCCAGCTTTGGCTGGCTGTGTGTAGTGATATGTGAGGGGGGTAGTTTGGTCTTTTCACATGAGTGGGGGTGTATGAAAGGCTGAGACACCTTCCCCTTCTCATTTTATTTCTCCTCTACTTCTCCTCTCCCTCTCCCTCACTTTCTCTCTCTAGAGATCTCTCCAAAGCTTGGAGAAAAGGGTGGATTGAGCTTGGAAAAAATTTCCAAAGTGGAGAAGAAGCTTCTTGGTGCAAGAAGAAGCTTGGGGAACTCGTGGCTGAGGTGAGTTCCTCATGATTTGGGTTCAAACCTTGGAATTTATCTAGTATTTTGAGGTTTTTGGAGACCCTAGGCAATCTAATCCACAAAACATGAAGATTGGCCAAGAAATTTCGGGGTTCTACATGCATGCATGTGAAACCTAGGTGAAATGAGGGCTTTTGCCATGGAAGGTTCTAAAAATATTTGAACCTTCGGGAATTGCAATTGAGGCATAGGAAATCATGTTAGAACAATTGATTTCAAGTATCGAGTTGATTTATGAGTTCGTAATGAGTAACGAACCATTTTCTTGTAGAAGCTTGGGTTGAATCAAGAACTCAAGGCTTAGTGACCTAGGAGCTCAAAGAATTCAAGACTTGAAAGCTCTTGAGGTGGGTTTGTGTTTATCGAAGTGATTAGATCACTTCCATGTCTAGGGTAAATAACCATTTGAAATTAAAATGGTGTAAAAGTATGTAACCCTAGAATTTGCATGTTGGCAAAATGAGAATCATGATGAATTGAGCCGTGGGCTCATCTTGCATGTTAATGAATTCAAGTATTTCATTATTAGTTATACTTTCTATGTGATTGCATATATGTAATGTAAACCTAGTGTTGTGGGACATAGGTTGAAAAGTGCAAATGGAACCTAGTGTCATTGAACATAGGTTGGAACATGAGATTGGAACCTAGTGTCATTGAACATAGGTTGGAACATGAGATTGGAACCTAGTGTCATTGAACATAGGTTGGAACATGAGATTGGAACCTAGTGTCATTGAACATAGGTTGGAACATGAAATTGGAACCTAGTGTCATGGAACCTAGGTTGAGAATGTAAAGTAAACCTAGTGTCATTGAACATAGGTGAGACTTGGTGACTTGAACCTAGGGCCATTGAACTTAGGTTGGCAAGTGTGAATTGTGAACATTGGGGTATGCAAAGATTTCGCTACCCCGGGTATGCGACGATTTCGCTACCCGAGCGACGTGATGGCGGAGACGAATTGGGGTATGCGACGATTTCGCTATCCCGGGTATGCGGCGATTTCGCTACCCGAATAAGGAGATGACGATTTCACTCCTTGGAGGTTGGGACCATGATAGGGTGTAGTACCCCAGGGGCCTAACTGACGAAATGACTGCAGTGTCCTAGACTGTTCGACACTTCTAGAGAGGGTCGAGACAAGTCGGAGTCGTTTCGACGCAAAATAGACGCGAAAACGGACTCGGAGCACCGAAATAAGCCAAAACTGAAGTTTTGTGCGTTTGGTACTTTAGGGCGCCCAGAAGTTGTGTTTTGGGCGCCCAGTTGTTGAGTGCTCATTCTTTGTTTTGCTAAGTCATTTCGGATCCAGTATTCGGGCGCCCGGAAAGTGAGTCTGGAAGTTTGCCTCGTGAGTATCGATTCGTGTGACACGTGTGATGTGGTAGGTGGGTTCCGCCGGACCACGTTAGGGCACACCAGACCGCGGGCGGAGAGTCCGAAGTGCTGGATGAGTACTGGCTGGAAGAATCGGGCGCCCACTTCTTGGGTTTCGGGCGCCCGAATGTGGGGAATTCAGCTGAGGGACAGGTTAGCAGCAGTTGCTGTTGAGGCTCATTGTACCCTAACCCTATGTCTATAAAAGTTTGGGGACGACCCCCCTGAGGCTTTTTCTCCCCTTCTTCACAGAGAGCCCTGGATATTTGCAGTTTAGCCCCTCAAATCTCCCAATTTCCATCTTTTTCCATTGAAGGCCTTGGATTCCTGCAGAACAGCAGCGTCGACCTGTGGAATTTCTGCTCGTGTGCAGTGTAGGAGTGTCCAAATCCCACAAAACTTGGTTTGTTGGATTGTGGGCTCATAGAGGAAACCGTGGGAGGTTCCACCAATAATACATCCAAGACATAGGGTGAACTCTATAACTATAACCCAAAAGTATATACACCTTTCATCAAAACAAAAGAAAGGTGTCCACCTATGCGACTATCTCCCTCGAATGCTAACTAGTCGCGACGCCCTTGCCTCGGTCCCTCGCCTCTCTCGCAGTGGAAGGCTCTGAAAAAAAAACCACAAACCCCAGGGGGATGAGAACTATTATTCAACAGTTCCCAGTGGGTAAGCCGCCGAGAGGAGCGGGATACACAACTAGGTCAACTGAGGCAAAAGTAGGATTAGTATAAAAAAAAATATGCTTACATTTGAAAGTTCTATACTACTATATCTCTACACATAAAGTTATAAAACATGTAAATATTCTATTCATGTTCATGTTACAATGCAGGTAAGTCTTCTACTCATGTATATGTGTAAATATGCAATGTTTTAGCTACACATGTTCTAATGTCATAATCTCACTATATGTCATGTCATGTCTACTACCACATGCGAACATGGTTACCCAATCCATAGGGGACGGTGCTGTCCCGCTTGTGCCGTGCCTAATGGTCCCGTGGTAGTCAGCATTCTCTCGCTAGAATGAGACTCTCCCCGACCGGCGATCCACTTCGGCGCCCAATCCTGCACGGGCAATCAAACGTCGCAAGGCTAACTCCGGAGTGCCGGCTTGTAGGGAGCGACCCTCACAAGCATGTGCGAATGAGCACAATGGCCAACAAGCATAATCAACTGCATAAGCGTCACGTTCATCATGTCTATAACATGGAATGCCAAGTAGTGACCACGAGTCTACACTATGTCATAATGTCCACTTTGTTATCCACCTAAGTAATATGCAACATACTCAGTTTAACATTATCAAGAGTTTGTCATATACCATGACTAATGCTACTAAAAGCCAATATGCAAGCATCATGAATGAACCTCATAGTCCACTATACATCTAGTACCCCACATGATGTTCCACTTATCCCCAAAAATGTATTTCTACATAGTATAAGATGAAATGCCACTAAACCATCACACAAAATATACCATGCATGTTATCAACCCCTACAAGGCACATGCAATTCTCTTATGAATGACACCTATATGTCATGATTCCAACAATGTCATAATGTCATATTTAATATGAAAATGCACCAATCCGAGCTTTTAAACTAAACCGAAGACATAGGGGGATTTCACCAATTTCGGTGAGGTCAAACCCACCGGAACTCCTTCGAGACCTCGCAGTACGTCGAAGCGGAGTTGTCCCCTCGATTTGAAGCACCCTAAAGAAAATTCCTAGGGGGTCACAAGTGTCGAACGAACACTTTCGAAAATCGCCAATATACAAGAGGTAAAAGGGTGAAAAATACCTTAGATCAAGAAACTCTTGTCCAAAGCCCAAATCGAAGTTAGGAAGCTTCAAATCCAACCTAACATAACATTCTACACCCATCAATTCCACCACTAAGGCTCAAAATCAAGAAACCCCAAAATAAACCCTAGATTCACCATTTCAAGGTTTCCACAAGAGTAATCCAAATAAACCACAAAAGAGGGTTTACAAGAGAGCTACTCACCTCTCAAGAGCTCCAAATCAAGCTAGAATAAGCTAGGGTTGGAGTTTGATCCACAAACAAGCTCTCTTCAACACATCCAAGCCTCCTCCAATGCTCCTCTAGCAAGCAACAAGTAAAAGGAGAAAAGAAATGAGATCAAAACCCAAGATCTCAAGGGTTTAGAAGAAGAAATCCAGAGAGAGAGAAAGGGAAAAACTTACCTCTCCTCCTCACCAAGCTCAGCACAAAAGAGGGCAATGAGGGGGTAGTGAGGGTTAAGTTACATGTTGTAACAATTGCCTTTACCCCCCTCCAAAACCCAGAATTTGCAAACTGCACAAAACTGCAGTTTCTGCACTGCATTCCGGTATACGTATAGGTATACCGAAATCAGACCAGAAATCCCGCAACCCGAGCCTCGGCCAAAAGGCCATGAAACAGTATTCCGGTATACTCAACATCAGTACTGGAATACATTAAGTCTATTCTGGTACCAGATGCCAGATTCCGCAGAACCCGAGAGCTGCGCAGATTCTAGTTTTCCACTGGATTCCGGTATCCTGATACCAGTACCGATATACAATGTCAAAACTGTAGTTTTTGCAGATTTTGACCTCCGGAGTCCATTTTCATACTTTTAAGTCCCGAAAACACTCCCAAGCTCTCGCATCACAGCTAAAACCTCCAGATTAGTACAAACTACTAATCTCACACTAGAACCTCGCGATTTGCGAAAGTTCAGTGTACTACATTCACCCCTCCTAAAAAGGAGTTTCGTCCGCGAAACTAGAAGTCGAATACCTCAAAAGTCCATCTGAAAAAGTTGGGGGTAACGCTCCCGCAGTGAGCTCTCCAACTCCCACGTGGCCTCGCGTTCGTCGTGGTTGCTCCAAAGCACCTTCACATAAGGGATATCTCGATTTCTTAGCTTCTTTACTTCACGAGCCACAATCTTCACCAGATGCTCTTCAAAGCTCAAATCCTCATGAAGCTCTAATGGAGAGGAGTCCAAAACATGAGCTGGATCAAAAACATACTTTCGAAGCATAGATACATGAAACACATTGTGTACTCCCGATAGGTTCGGTGGCAACGCAAGCCGATAAGCTACCGGGCCTACACGCTCTAAAACCTCAAAGGGTCCAACGAATCGAGGACTTAGCTTTCCTCGAATGCCAAATCTTTTAATTCCCTTCATCGGTGATACTTTTAGGAAGACATGGTCCCCTATTTGAAATTCCAATTCCCGCCGACGCTTATCCGCATAACTCTTTTGGCGACTTTGAGCTGAAATCAATCTTTGCCGTGCAATGCGAATCTTGTCTTCAGCCTCTTGTAGCACATCAGGGCCTAAAACCAGCTTCTCACCAACTTCACTCCAATGAAGGGGTGATCGGCACTTTCTTCCATAAAGTACTTCGAATCGTGCCATCTTAATGCTTGCTTGATAACTATTGTTATAAGCAAACTCCGCCATAGGTAGGTGTTGATGCCACCCACCTTGATAATCCATCACACAAGCTCGAAGCATGTCCTCCAAGATCTGGATGGTACGCTCAGACTGCCCGTCTCTCTGAGGGTGAAATACTGTGCTGAAATCCAAACGAGTGCCCAACGCTTCATGTAGGCTTTTCCGAAAGTGCGATACAAATCTAGTATCTCGGTCCGATACGATCGACGTGGGCACACCAAGAAGCCGCACCACTTCATCAAGATAAACTTGTGCGAGCCTCTCTCCGGTCCAAGTAGTGTGAATAGGAATAAAATGTGCCGATTTAGTCAACCTATCCACAATCACCCACACGCGTCATGCCCGGCTTGTGAGCGCGGCAAACCCGTGACAAAATCCATTGTGATCCGCTCCCATTTCCAAACAGGTACAGGTAGACTTTGTAGTTTTCCCGCAGGAAGTCTATGCTCAGCCTTCACTCGCTGACGAGTTAAACATCGAGCCACAAACTCGCCAACATCTTTCTTCATCCCGGGCCACCAATAATGTAACTTCAAATCCTTGTACATTTTCGTGCCACCCGGATGTATAGCATAGGGCGCTCGATGAGCCTCCATCAGGATCTTCTCCTTAATCTCAGCCTCTGCCGGTACACAAATCCGACTCTGAAATCGGAGCATCCCTTGATCATCCAATTGAAAACTACCAGCGTTTCCTTCGTCGATTCTAGATCGAATCTTTTGCAACTCCAAGTCTTGTGCTTGCTTTTCTTTAATCCAATCTAACAAGGTAGGTTGCACTACCAAAGACACTACCACTTCCAAATCCATCCGTCTCAACTCCGCCAACAATGGTGGTTGAGTGACAAGTAGCATAGCCAAATTCTCCATCGATTTGCGACTTAAAGCATCCGCCACCACGTTTGCTTTTCCCGGGTGGTAGAGAATCGTCAAATCATAATCCTTTAGTAGCTCCAACCATCTTCGTTGCCTTAAGTTCAATTCTTTCTGAGTGAAAAGATACTTTAGGCTCTTATGATCGGTGTAGACTTCACACCGCTCGCCATAAAGGTAATGGCGCCACAGTTTCAGGGCAAACACTACGGCTGCCAGCTCCAAATCATGGGTTGGGTAATTCTTTTCGTAATCCTTAAGTTGACGGGAAGCATAAGCTATCACCTTTCCGTCCTGCATCAAAACACAACCCAAACCGTTAAGTGAAGCATCACTATAAACCACATACCCTGCTCCTACGATAGGCAAAGCCAAAATCGGGGCGGTGGTCAAACGCTCCTTTAGCTCCATAAAGCTCCTATCACACGTATCATTCCAGATGAACTTGGTCCCTTTATGTGTGAGCCGAGTGAGGGGCGTAGATAACTTAGCAAATCCCTCAACGAACCTCCGGTAGTACCCAGCCAAACCGAGGAAACTTCGAACCTCAGTCACATTGGTTGGTCTGGGCCAATCCTTGATCGCCTCGATCTTCTTAGGATCCACCGCTATACCGGCTCCTGATACTACATGTCCCAAAAATGATACTTCGCGGAGCCAAAACTCACATTTCTTCAATTTAGCAAAAAGCTTTTTCTCCCGAAGTACCTGTAACACTTGCCTCAAATGATCCTCATGTTCCTTGTCGCTTCGGGAATACACCAAGATGTCGTCGATGAATACCACGACAAACCTGTCTAGATAAGGCTTAAAGACACGGTTCATCAGATCCATAAAAGCTGCCGGGGCATTAGTAAGCCCAAACGGCATAACTGTAAACTCATAATGTCCATACCGTGTTCGAAAGGCCGTCTTGATCTTAAGTTGATGGTACCCAGATTGCAAATCTATCTTGGAGTACACCATCGATCATTGCAATTGATCAAATAGATCATCAATCCTCGGCAATGGATACCCATTCTTGATCGTGACCTTATTGAGCTCACGATAATCCACACAAAGTTGAAGGGATCCATCTTTTTTCTTCACAAATAAAACTGGCGCACCCCAAGGTGAGACACTTGGTCTAACAAAACCTTTGTCCAACAAATCCTGCAACTGCGCCTTCAACTCCTTAAGCTCCGCAGGTGCCATCCTATAGGGTGCCTTTGAGATCGGGGTAGTCCCAGGAATAAGATCTACCACAAACTCAATCTCCCTATCTGGTGGCATCCCCGGTAATTCAGTCGGGAACACATCTCCAAATTCTCGCACAACCGGTGTATCCTCAACCTGAGGGGTATCTCCATCCCTCACAGTGACACTAGCCAAGTAGGCTACACAACCTCTCTGAATCAGCTGTTTAGCTCGCGTCGAAGAGATAGTCATCGCAAACAAAGAACTCTTGCACCCTTGAAATACAACTTCGTCTTGTCCAGGTTCTCGAAAGATCACAACCCGGTTCATGCAGTCGATCGTGGCATAATATCTGCTAAGCCAATTCATGCCCAACACCACGTCGAATTCTCCAAGCTTCCGTGAGCTAATAAATCAATCAGCATAATCCAATCCCCTATCCTAACAGGGCAACTAGGGCAAAGCTCCCGAATGTCGAAAACATGATCGGGGACAACAACTCGACCAGGATGCACGGTCGGTAAAAGCTCAATGCCATACAACTCGTCAAACAGCCGATCGATGAATGAATGCGATGCACCGGTATCAAATAATGCTCTAACTCTTATGCCATTAATTAAAATGATACCTGCAACGACCTCCCCCGCTGCCGCTGCCTCCTCAGTCTGGGCCGCATACAAACGCCCACTAGGTGCCTGCCGCGACCCCTCAGTCTGTCGCTGAACGGGCGGTCGCCCGGCCTGGTGGTGGGTAGATGGAATCCCACGACTCTGACCCGGTGATGCTGGTGCTGATGCCGATGACGGGGCTGGGGAAGAACCTCTCGGACACTCCGAGCGAAAGTGGCCCTCCTGGCCACACAGATAGCACTTGCCCACCCGCTGCGAGCACTGTGGTGGAATATGAGGACCACCACAGATCAAGCAACGCGGTGGCCGGCGGCAATTCGGCGCTCCAGGCGATGAAGTAGAGCCACGCCCTCGGGATTGGCTCTTAGGATGCTTCGGCGGCCTCTTCGAGCTAGCCTTGCTGCCTCCTTCATCCGTTGACCTCTTGCCCTTCGCTCTATCCCAAGCTTCACTTTCCTCTTTAGCAATCTCCGTGCCTTTCTCTACAATCAAGGCGCGATTCACCACCTCCCGGTATGTCTGCAAACCCGCCGACTGAACCATCCTGTAGATCGACGGTCGAAGGCCCGTCTCAAAGATACGAGCCTTGTCTTCATCATCTCTCACCACGAACGGGACACAATGCAGTAGACGAGAAAACTCTCGTTCATACTCTGTCACCGTCCTATCCCGCTGGCGTAAACTGCGCAAATCCCTCTCCATCTGTCTCTTGACGCTTTGAGGGAAGTACGTCTCCAACAATAACTCCTTGAACCTTTTCCAAGTGATGGCCGCAAGGTCGGTGTTAGGATCATCCCGAATGTCCGCCCACCACTGATATGCAACGCTGTCCAGGTGATAGGTCGCTAGCCACACTTTGTCTCGCTCCTCCACAAAGGTGTCGTGGAACAGCTTCTCCATGTGAAGAACCCACTTCTCCACAGCCCAATGATCAGCCTTCTCACCATCAAAGGTTTGAGGATTGCATCTTCTAAACTCATTCAAGCGGTCCATAAGTCGATCTCGCTCCGCTCCAGTCACCATCGTCGGTAGAACCGTCCTCAAAGGTGATGCCTGAACTGGCGGTGTCACAACGACTTCCTCCCTTGACTCCGTACCCGGGGCTGCATTACCAGTACCCGGTGCCGGTGATTGTGCTCCTGCAGTCACACCTCCTGTCGGCGCGGGCGGTGAAGGATATTGTGTCGTCCTGGTAGAAGCTTGTTGCAGTAGCAAATCTTCTAATCGCTTCATCCTCGCTTCCTGTCGGCGTGAGGCATCCCCCTGCTGTTGAGCCGCAGTTGATTGCTGCGCCACCAAGTCCGTCAACAAAGTGAGCTGATCACGAAGCTCACGGACCTCACTAGATCTGAAGGTAGCAGAGGTCTCCACCTCCTCTACATCGGCTGTCGCGGCCGCCTCGGTTGATTGAGAACGAGTAATCGGCATTACAAGCTACAACAAACACAAGATGCGCAAGTTAGAAAACTCACGTTAACGAAACCCCACACAAGCAATTAATATCCCAATCACGCGAAAGTAAATGAAGTGAGCTCCTATCTAACCCCCGATGTCACGTTGTCGGCCGCCAACGTGACCCTCTAAGAGTTAGGTATCACACACTTCGATCAAGCTCCAATCATTTGGAGTTAAAACACAACCCAATTGTGTTACTTTCGCCCAAAGTCATAGACAATCTCGTCTCTCACGAGCCTAATTCCTATAGTCCAACCGGCCTAAGGTTTACTAGGTCCACAATGACTTAACCCTAGGCTCTAATACCACTATAATCTGTCATGCCCCAGGGCCATAATGGAAGCACACCCGGGCGCCTGCACAGACCCGCCGTGTACACAAGGTGCCCCTGTGCACACAAGGCGTCTACAACAAGTATACAATGTAAGGAATAATAATAACAATCTTAACATGGTGATCAGAGCATAAACATACTAGATAGAGGAATAGTAATCATAAGAAGGTAGTATATAAGGTGCAACAAGGAAAAGTACACAAATAAAAGTGATACAAGGTTCCACCAATAATACATCCAAGACATAGGGTGAACTCTATAACTATAATCCAAAAGTATATACACCTTTAATCAAAACAAAAGAAAGGTGTCCACCTATGCGACTATCTCCCTCGAATGCTAACTAGTCGCGACGCCCTTGCCTCGGTCCCTCGCCTCTCCCGCATTGGAAGGCTCTAAAAAAAAACCCACAAACCCCAGGGGGATGAGAACTATTATTCAATAGTTCTCAGTGGGTAAGCCGCCGAGAGGAGCAGGATACACCACTAGGTCAAATGAAGCAAAAGTAGGATTAGTATATAAAAAAAATATGCTTACATTTGAAAGTTCTATACTACTATGCCTCTACACATAAAGTTATAAAACATGTAAATATTCTATTCATGTTCATGTTACAATGCAGGTAAGTCTTCTACTCATGTACATGTGTAAATATGCAATGTTTTAGCTACACATGTTCTAATGTCATAATCTCACTATATGTCATGTCATGTCATGTCTACTACCACATGCGAACATGGTTACCCAATCCATAGGGGACGGTGCTGTCCCGCTTGTGCCGTGCCTAATGGTCCCGTGGTAGTCAGCTTTCTCTCGCTAGAATGAGACTCTCCCCCAACGGCGATCCACTTCGGCACCCAATCCTGCACGGGCGATCAAACGTCGCAAGGCTAACTCCGGAGTGCCGGCTTGTAGGGAGCGACCCTCACAAGCATGTGCGAATGAGCACAATGGCCAACAAGCATAATCAACTGCATAAGCGTCACGTTCATCATGTCTATAACATGGAATGCCAAGTAGTGACCACGAGTCTACACTATGTCATAATGTCCACTTTATTATCCACCTAAGTAATATGCAACATACTTAGTTTAACATTATCAAGAGTTTGTCATATACCATGACTAATGCTACTAAAAGCCAATATGCAAGCATCATGAATGAACCTCATAGTCCACTATACATCTAGTACCCCACAAGATGTTCCACTTATCCCCAAAAATCCATTTCTACATAGTATAAGATGAAATGCCACTAAACCATCACACAAAATATACCATGCATGTTATCAACCTCTACAAGGCACATGCAATTCTCTTATGAATGACACCTATATGTCATGATTCCAACAATGTCATAATGTCATATTTAACATGAAAATGCACCAATCCGAGCTTTTAAACTAAACCGAAGACATAGGGGGATTTCACCCATTTCGGTGAGGTCAAACCCACCGGAACTCCTTCGAGACCTCGCAGTACATCGAAGCGGAGTTGTCCCCTCGATTTCAAGCACCCTAAAGAAAATTCCTAAGGGGTCACAAGTGTCGAACGAACACTTTCGAAAATCGCCAATATACAAGAGGTAAAAGGGTGAAAAATACCTTAGAGCAAGAAGCACTTGTCCAAAGCCCAAATCGAAGTTAGGAAGCTTCAAATCCAATCTAACATAACATTCTACACCCATCAATTCCACCTCTAAGGCTCAAAATCAAGAAACCCCAAAATAAACCCTAGATTCACCATTTCAAGGTTTCCACAAGAGTAATCCAAATAAACCACAAAAGAGGGTTTACAAGAGAGCTACTCACCTCTCAAGAGCTCCAAATCAAGCTAGAATAAGCTAGGGTTGGAGTTTGATCCACAAACAAGCTCTCTTCAACACATCCAAGCCTCCTCCAATGCTCCTCTAGCAAGCAACAAGTAAAAGGAGAAGAGAAATGAGATCAAAACCCAAGATCTCAAGGGTTTGGGAGAAGAAATCTAGAGAGAGAGAGAGGGAGAAACTTACCTCTCCTCCTCACCAAGCTCAGCACAAAAGAGGGCAATGAGGGGGGAGTGAGGGTTAAGTTACATGTTGTAACAATTGCCTTTACCCCCCTCCAAAACCCAGAATTTGCAAACTGCACGAAACTGCAGTTTCTGCACTGCATTCCGGTATACGTATAGGTATACCGGAATCAGACCAGAAATCCCGCAACCCGAGCCTCGGCCAAAAGGCCACGAAACAGTATTCCGGTATACTCAACATCAGTACCGGAATACATTAAGTCTATTCCGGTACCATATGCCAGATTCCGCAGAACCCGAGAGCTGCGCAGATTCTAGTTTTCCACTGGATTCCGGTATCCTGATACCAGTACCGGTATACAATGTCAAAACTGCAGTTTTTGCAGATTTTGACCTCCGGAGTCCGTTTTCGTACTTATAAGTCCCGAAAACACTCCCAAGCTCTCGCATCACAGCTAAAACCTCTAGATTAGTACAAACTACTAATCTCACACTAGAACCTCGCGATTTGCTAAAGTTCAGTGTACTACAGTACTGGAGGGGATTCGGTAGTCGCTCAATAAGCTTTTCATCCAAAGTAATTGAGTTGAGCAACTTCCGGCGGCAATGTATTCCGCTTAAGCAGTGGACAAAGCAATACAATTCTGTTTCTTGCTATGCCACGCAACAAGACAGTGACCTAGATAGAAACAACCTCCACTAGTACTTTTCTGATCATCCACAGAACCAGCCCAATCGGCATCTGAATACCCAATCAAATCAAGAGATGTTTCCATGGGATACCAGATACCATGATTCACCGTACCCTTCACATACCGGATAATGCGCTTGACAGCTTTCAGATGAATCTCTTTGGAATTTGCTTGATAGCGAGCACAAATTTCCACACTAAATGCAATGTATGATCGACTAGCAGTCAAGTAGAGCAAACTCCCAATCATACTCCTATAAAGCTTCTCATCAACACTGTTCCCATGGGCATCCAATCCAAGACCCTTGTTACTTGTGCCCATCGGAGTAGAGAAGTTCTTTGCATTCTCCAAACCAATTTTTTTCACTAATTCTCTTGCGTACTTGGATTGGCAGAAATGAATCCCTTCACCAGTTTGTTTTACTTGTAATCCCAGAAAGTATGTAAGTTCACCCATTATGGACATCTCAAATTTACTTTTCATGACCTCGGCGAACTTTGCGGCATCTTTATCTTTAGTTGCACCAAAAATAATATCATCAACGTAAATTTGTGCCACAATAAAATCATCTTTCAAATATTTCACAAATAGAGTTCTATCAGCTCCCCCTCGGTTATAGCCCTTATCAAGTAAATGTTTGGTCAAACGTTCGTATCATGCTCGCGGAGCTTGTTTGAGTCCATAAAGAGCCTTTTTCAAATGATAAATATGATTTGGATGATTTGAGTCAATAAAACCTTTTGTTTGTTCAACATAAACTTCTTCATTTAAAAAATCATTTAAAAAAGTACTTTTCACATCCATTTGAAATAATTTGATTTTGTAATGATAAGCTATCGCGAACAAAATACGAATAGATTCAAGACGGGCAACCGGGCAAACGTTTCATCAAAATCAATCCCCTCTATTTGTGAATAGCCCTGTGCAACAAATCGTGCCTTCTTTCGGATTATAGTACCTTCCTCATTTTTCTTATTTTTAAAAATCCATTTGGTACCAATAATATTTTGTTGCGTAGGGCGTGGCACTTATTCCCACACGTCATTTCGTGAAAATTGACCAAGTTCTTCTTGCATTGCATCTATCCAATATTCATCAAGAAGAGCTTCATTAATATTCTTTGGTTCAACTAAGAATACATAGCACGCAAATTCACACTCAAGTTGTCTCTTTGTCCGCACACCTTGATGGGGATCTCCAATCACATTGGTCAACGGATGATCTTTAGCGATTCGTGATGTTGGAGGATTAGTCGATGTGCTAGGAGCTTCGTGCGGTAAAGATGTGTCATGAGATGCAATGGAGTCATGAGATGCAGCAGAGTCATGTGATGCAACAGTTTGATCAATAGAATCATCATCATGGGTAATTATCGTAAAAGGAGATTCAACATCATCATTCAAACGCAAATTAGACATGGATTCATTCAAAGAAGTAGAAACTGAGGAAGCTTCATCTACCTTTACATTAACTGACTCTATCACCGTCTTAGAGTGCAAATTGTACACACTATAGGCTCGGCTAGTAGTAGAATAGCCTAGAAAATTCCTTTGTCACTACGAGAATCGAATTTGCCAAGATTTTCACGATCTCTAAGAATATAACACCAACTCCCGAAGACACGAAAGTATTTGATATTTGGCTTTCTACCATACCACAATTCATATGGAGTGTTCAAGGTACCCGGGCATAAGTAAATTCTATTAATTATATAGACAGCCGTGTTTACTGCTTCAGCCCAGAAGTGTAGTGCAACTTTCTTGCTATGAAGTATAACACGTGCCATCTCTTGTACAACCCGGATCTTACGCTCAACCACTCCATTTTGTTGTGGTGTATAAGGAGCAGAGAATTCATGTTTATACCTTTTGAAACATAGAAATCAATGAATTTAGAATTTATGAATTCTCCCCCTTGATCACTTTGAATGCGTACAATTTTCTCATTACGTTCAGTCAAAAGACGGTGACAAATTTCAGAAAATGAATCAAAAGTATAGGCTTTCTCATGTAGAAAAGCAATCCAAACAAAACGAGTAAAATCATCAACCATAAGAAAGATGTATCGTTTTCCACCCAAGCTTTGTACTCTAGTTGGCCCCATCAAGTCCATGTGAAGTAATTCTAGATATTTTATTGTCCCTAAGTGATTCAGATTCTTATGTGCAGTTCTAGTTTGTTTTTTCAATTGACAACCCCCACACACAATTTCTCTTTATAACTGATCTTAGGAACTTCTCTAACTACTTTCTTCTGTATAATTCTAGAAAGCCCCTTAAAATTGATGTGACCTAGCCTTTCATGCCATAGGGTTTCAGTGTCTAATGTCGCTAGGTTACAATGTTCAGTTGAAATACAAGAAACTATGTAGCAATTATTCTATAACCTAATACCTTTTAAGAAGAAAGCATTATCACAACCAGTCACAGTGCACTCTTTAGCGGAGAATTGCACAGAGTATCCACTGTCACACAGTTGACTAATACTTATGAGATTTGTCTTAAGCCCTTCAACATAAAGAACATCATTCAAAGTAGGGCCATTCGGAATCGTGATTGTTCCCTTTCCAACAACTTTTGATGACCGTCCATCTCCGAAAAGAACTAGACCTTCGGAGATCTTGTTTAAAGAAGTAAAATAATTTTTATCTCCGGTCATGTGTCGGGAACATCCACTATCTAGATACCAAGACGAATTATCATAAGCATGTAGTGAAGTGTGTATGACAAGGCAAGAAAATAGTTCACCTTTGCGCACCCAAACCTTACGTGTTTTGGGTTGCGTCGGCCTATTGGAACTTGACAATTGTTGAATTGAGGCCTTTGTGAGATCATGCTTCTTTGGAACGTGCTCTTTCGGTATCCATGCTTGCTTCCTCGGTTCAACCCTTGATATTTGTTGCGGGTTCACGCGTCGTTGCTCTCGGTTTGTTTGAGGAAAATTCTTCTTCAGTTTTTGAGGTTGTCGCGGCGGAAGTTTAGCATTTGGGACTAGTCGTTTCGGTGTTGCGGCTTGCTTCATCCCTTGTTTGCAATTTCTTTTGATGTGACCTACAACACCACGCCGATGACAAGCTTTGTTAGCAAATTTATTCTTTTGTGTAGAAGTCATATCTTGGTTTGTTGCAGAAGATTGCGTCAAGTTCTTTGGGGCTGATTTTGAGACTAGTTCAAGATAAATCCGTTCATATCCAAGTCTGAATCTGTTAGTTTAACCAAGTCCCGACATTTTATCTAGTTTAGAAGTGCTAGACGAAAACTTATTGAGATCATTTTTAAGTTGAAAAATCGTCTTCGTCATTTCCAAGTTGGATTCTCTAGACTCAGTGTACTGCTTGGAAAGAAAATTTATTTTATCTAAAAGAGATTCCTATTCCTTTTCAAGTAGTTTACACTTATCTAGTAAAGAATTGTTTGACTTGATCAAACTTTCTCGCTCTTCCTCAAGTGACTTAGAGACGGTGCGAAATTCTTATTTTCTTCCTCGAGTTCAAGCAGTCTTCTCCTCAATTTCTTGTTGTGTTTCGCCATCTTCTTATATTCCATCAATAATTGATGATAGGCAGCAGCAATATCGTCTTCTCATGACTCCTCATCGCTTGTGTCGATCTCCGACGCAGATTTTTCATGCAAAAGAGATAAGGAAGAAGAGTCAGTGGAAGTAGAGGCTAAACACATAAAATGAGAGTTAGTTGCAAGTAAAGCAGTAGCATTAACGTCCTCATCACTAGAGGTAGACTCATCAGATGATGAATCATCCCATGTGATTGCTTGCATAGCCTTCTTTTTCGAAGACTTCTTATTTGGACAATCCGAGGCTATGTGGCCAAATCCCATGCATTTGTAGCATTGGATTTGCCCTTCGGGGCTCTTCTTCTTCTTGGAAGAACTCTCAGATTTCCTAGATTTGGAGAAATTACTCCCTTTATTCTTTGATTGCTTTGAGGAAGAAGACGTTTTGTTCGCTTGTTTCTTTCTAAAGTTTCGTCGGAACTTCTTCGTTAGGAGCGCCAATTGTTTTTCAAAATCCTCCAAAGTAGTGTCCGAATCCGAATCTGAGGAAGACGTGTTCGAGTCTTCTTCTTTCGTGGATCTTAGAGCCATCCCTGCACCCTTGGAAGAAGACTTGGTAGAAGATGAATTAGTAGGAAAAGTCATCTCATAAGTTTGTAACGCACCAACTAATTCTTCTACTTTTAATTCATTCGGATGTTTCATTGTTTCAATGGCCGCAACCTTTGGACGAAACCTCTCCGAAAGGGTTCTTAATATTTTACGAAAACTTTGGGTTCAACAATTTTCTCTCCCAAGTTAGCATAAGTATTGACAATATCTTGTAAACGAGTATAGTATTGCGTAAAGGTTTCATGTTCCTCCATACGAATAGAGTCGAATTTGCTAGTTAGCATTTGGAGTTTTTGAACCTTTACTACACTAGTACCCTCATGCGTCACTTGGAGAGTATCCCAAATTTTTTTCGCCGTTTCACACGCCGAAACTCATGAGAACTCGGTTTGCGTTAACGCATTAAATAAAGCATTAATACCCTTTCCGTTATATGACGATTGATCAATTTCGTCTTTCGTCCATTTATTTCTAGGTTTCGGGACGCTAACATTCTCAACTACATGTGTTGGGTGTTTCCATCCAAATTCAATAGATTGCCACACACGCTCGTCGATGGCTATTAGAAAAGCTCTCATACGAACCTTCCAATAAGCATAATTAGTGCCATCGAAAAGCGGAGGTCGATTAATGTTACCGCCCTCGGCCATGATTTACTACCTATTTCTGCTCTGATACTACTTGTAAGTTATGATACCCCAAGGATCTAATAGGTAAACACACACCTAGAGGGGGGGTGAATAGGTGTATACAATAAAACAACCAACTCGATGTAATAAAAATATAAGTGCAGAAAATTAAAGCAACACACCGAGAAATTTACATGGAAAAACTCTAAAAAGGAGTAAAAAACTCACGGGACCAATCACACGAAAATCCACTAAGTAAAATAGAGTACAAGGTGATTTACCGAATCCACGACTCAACCTTTACCCTAGACTTGAAGTAGATCCCCTTCGTTGGTCCTCGATCAATCGAACTCCTCCGATCGACCACACCGCGACTCCTCGCAGCAGTAACGCTCCGTCTCCACGAGCGTTCACCAAATCCTCGGCCTCACGCGAAGCCCTCGCGCACTCGCTCCGTCCGGAGCCCCGAAAACAATAGTTGATGGTGATTTCAACGCTTAGAGAAGCAAAGAATATGAGAGGAAACTTTCTAAGCGACCATCGACTTGATTCTAAGATGAAGATTAGAATTTAAACCCTAAGAATCAAGTCGACACAAGAGAGGAAGAAACTTGTCATCGAAAAGATGAACGAACGGCTCCGAGACAAGTTTATAGGGTTTCCAAAGGTAAACCTCTCTTAAGCACGGTTTAGAGAAGCCCCCATAACATATTTATAGATTTAGGAGACATTAGAATCAGAGTAGAATTGAAAAAACGAGATTTCGAAAAATCGTGACGGGTCAGGGTCCGGACCTTGGATGCAGGGTCCGGACTCTGAAACTTTCCAGCGTTTCATTGTCCGGACCTTAGCCCTCAGGGTCCGGACCCTCTCTGCGAAACAACATGAGAGGCTTACGGGTTCCGGACCCTGCCTCAGTGTCCGGACCCGGTAGCATAAAAATTTCTGTTTTAAAAATATTTATCACATAAAACCTATTCTAATGTCTCCAAACACTTAAATTAAATGTGTAAATCACCATTAACGATATTAAACATACCTGGGGGGCTGTGAGCTTCATAGATGAGTCTTTGAGCCTTTGAACTTGACGTCGTCTTCTTCGACCCTTCAAGACTCCACACGACTCCACGAAATCCGCCAACAAAAACTGTCGTAACATAAAGAGCCAAAGAAAAAATGTCAAGTTGAAATAAAAAGAAAATGATTACCATTGGTTCATTCACGAGAACCAATGATGGTTCCACTAATTTTGGTAGAAAACGAGTGGAGGCAACCTTCGATTGATTATTTAAATAGTCCAAATAGCCAAATCAGTTATTAGATTCGAAGAAAGGCAATTAACTATTGTCTGTTGGATGGATAATTGTACAAAAAGACGGCTAAATAAGTGCTCTTAAAATGTCTAAGAACCGAATAATCTCTATTAGTGATAGAAGAGGTTAACACGGAGCATACCTACCCGGGAGGAAGTTGAGATGGACGATTCAACACCTAAGATATTATTGGCCGACCGTACATTAAGATTGTATAAAATACACAAAGGGTTGTCAAGAATGCCAACTCCATGGTTCCAGTCCAGAGGGTTTCGGCATTTGAAACGCATGCAGTACTCAAACCTTGACCGTTTCGAGGTTGAGCCATGGATTTAATCGAAGAAATCCTGTTGAATTCATCGGGAGGTCATAAATTTTTTTTATTACGGCAGTCGATTATTTCACCAAGTGGGTAGAGGCTAAACCAATAAGACAAGCCACTTAAAAAGATATTATTAATTTTGTTGTAGATTGCATTATACGTCATTTCAGAATTTCAGAGATAATTACTACCGACCAAGGGACAACATTTACCAAAGAGCAGTTCTTAAGATTTTTTGGAATCATGATAGATAAAATTATTAAAAAAAATTCATATTATTTTCAGGCCAATGGACATGCCGAGATGATGAACAAAATTATCATAAACATAATGAAACGACATATCAGAAAACATCCGAGAAGGTGAGATGACAAGCTCTCGAAAGTGTTATAGGCATACTGTACATCTATCAAGAATACGACTGAAGTAACTCCTTTTCGTTGGTTTATGGACATGAGGCCATACGACCAGCCGAAGTCATTGTCCCATCTTTAAGAGTTGAAATTAAGAAAAGTTATCACCCGAGAAATATCAACTCTTAATGTATGAGAGGCTAGCTTAGTGAATTAGATGAGACTTAGTTAAGGACACTCGATCATCTAAGTGCTTATCAGAATCGAGTTGTACGAGTATATAATAGAAGACTGAAATCTAAATCTTTCTATTTTGGGAACTTAATCTTAAAGTTGATATTGTCAATCGCAAAGAAGAGCCGATTGTATGAAAAATGGTCCTCAAATTGGAAAGGACCATTCTAGATAACTAAGATTACAAGAGAAAATACATATTATCTGATGACATTAAAAGGATCAAAAAATAATAAGCTGATTAATAGAAAGTATTTAAAGAAGTGTTATCCTACTAATTGAAAAAATACATTAAAAATAACAATTATATTGCAAAGCCAAGAAAACAAAAAATTACAAGCCGAATAATTAAAACAGAAGGTTCTTAAGTTGTTGTCATTCGGTTTCCCGCGGCTTGAGCTTGCTCGGCAGTAACTTCCTTCTTTTCATACAGGAATGAGCTTTTTGAAGACGAGAAAAATTAGTATAGATTTCTTCTTCTTCAATCGCCACAGATTTGTATTGGCTTTGGGCGGTTGTAAGTTGGTCAAAGGCGTTGGCTAGCACTTGTTCTGTTCAGCCAATTCTCACTAAACGTCATCATGTTTCAGCCGAAGAGTTGCTTCCTACTTCTTCAAGGTATCACATTGTTTCTGGAGGTCGGTGAGACGGTCCATCAATTCGGTGGCCTTAATCTTGTAAGAGCTGACCAATAGAAAGTGCATATCTAAATTATTACCTTCGGCCAAAAGAATCTGTTGACGAGAAAATAAGAAGTTAGGCGAACATAACAGGTAGCCAGGAAGCATTGTTCTGAATGAAGGAGAGAGAGCCGATTAGAAGAAAATGCAAGGTCATCAAAAAGAAGTTTCAATCTTTTAAGATTATCTTGGTCTTCGGACAGGACAAGAAGACTTTCGGCAGATGCAGTTCTCTAATTTCTCTTTCACCTCGGCTGACACTTCCATAGTGGGAGATCGGCCCTCTCCAGTGGAAGGATTTCATGCAATGAGTTCACTAAGAGCCGCGATCAAACCTTCTTCTAGTTCGGAGGAAAAAGAAGTTTCTCCCGAAGAAGAAATTGGACATATGACCGCTAGGACCGAACCAGAATGAGAAGGATGTTCTGTGGGAACTTTGGTTGTAGGCGCGGTCTCCGC
Organism: Puya raimondii; assembly: GCA_016920855.1. NCBI lineage: Eukaryota > Viridiplantae > Streptophyta > Magnoliopsida > Poales > Bromeliaceae > Puya > Puya raimondii. Next base: position 46,964,405 of record JABWPP010000050.1, on the reverse strand, counting down.
TGTTTCGGTTGATTGCTCAAAGGAATTTCAGCCGAAATCCCTATTTCTCTTCTTATTCTTTTCATTCTTTCTTCATTTTCTCTCATTTTTCGTTTTTCTTCTTCTCTAATTTTTTTTGTTTTTGTTTTTCTCGTCTTTTTTCTTCTTCTTCCCTTTTTTTTTCCTTCTCCTCTTCTTTTCTTCTCTTGTTCTTCCTTCTTCTTTTTATCTGCCTTTTTCTTTTCTTTTTTCTCTTTATCCTCTTTTTCTTTTTCTCCTATTTCTCCTATTTTCGGGCTTCTTGCCGAGCCCCTTTTCCTCTTCTATGAAGCTCTTCACAACTCTTCATGCCGAGTTTCGCTTCGGCAATTTTCTGTCAACTCTTTTAGAGGTCTCTACCTCTTTCTTCACTTGGAGTCATTCGGCCTCTTGCTTTTGCTGTTGAGTCGCTAGTTCTCATAAAGTAGGCCTTTGACTGATTTCAGTAAGAATTTAAGAAGAGGCCTCTTCCCTCTATTTTCAGCTCTCTTCCAAGACTTGCCAAGAAAGATCGACAGTTGAAGCTTTTGATTTTTTTTTAAGCCAGCGGAGATTGAATAGTTTCTTCAGCCAAACGCTTTACAACCTAACGTGGAGAAATTTAGACCGGTTGATCAAAAATGTGAACCTGTTGTTTGAAAAAGGAAAGACAAAATGAATAAAGAGTTGATAAAAGAAAAGAAAAGACATAAGGAAATTACTGGTAAAGGTTTAGGAGAAAGTGTTTTCTTTTCATCTAAACCGTCATCCGAGGCTTCACGCGAGGGTGCATCACCAGAAACTTCCTTCCCCTTAGATGGTCCGGCTGAGAAAGATAAATTGAAGATAACTATACATAAATATAAGGAGCAGAAAGAAAAGAAATTTAAGGGGTACCTTTGGATTTGTCTTCTTTCGAAGTAGGATCGGAGCTAAAATCAAACTCATGAATACAGTTTCCTGGGGTCAATGCAAATAAAATGTTGCATAAATTCCCCCATGGCTGTTGATAAAAGTCATCAAAAATTTTCCATCTAGTCGGCTGAAAGACTATAGGGATGAAGTTCCGCCTCAGACGCTTTCCCGTAGCCAAGATTTGGTCGGTTTTGGCTAGTTCCTTGGTAGTTGGGCGAGACTGAGAAGTGTTGGATGTGAAAAATTTTGGTAGGGCCAGAAGCGCTTGAACTAAGTCAAGTCCTGCCACAAAATGTGGACAATATACTTCCATATTCGGCGCAAGCTTCGATCGGCTCTTCAAGCCGATGTGGAGATCCCGGACTACCAGAAAAAAGTACTATACCTTAATATGCTCAAATATTCTGTAGAATCTACCTAGTTATGGATATACTCAAAATGTTCTTCAAACCAGTGTGAATTGATTGATCGCGCTCCGAAAGAGGCCCATCAGTCGAAGGGTCGACTCTTCTCAAAATAAAATACTCGGAAGTAGTCTGAGAAGTCAGACGGTTGTCCGGAGGTGAATGGTTCCAGCGAACTAAGTGTAAGCCCATACGTTTTGAATTGCTGAAGTGAATCGGATAGAGTGGCGCTCGGCAGAGAGAGGGGAAATATAGCTAGAGGCAAATTTGAAGAAACCAAAAAATCTCGCAGCTTGAACCGATAATGTTGTCACTCTTCTTTTTGTGTAGCAGCTTGATCGATTCAAAGATCTCTTAGTATAAAAACGAAAGGAAAGAAGAACCGAGAGCAAGTTTTTCACCGTTGGCTAGAGCACGGACGATCGGAACGAAGTCTCGATTGATCTTTTAGGACCGAGTGCAGAAAAAACTGTGGCACAACAAATATAACAGGAAGGCGATGTGCTCCTATTTTTTAGGCATTTGGCCGCGACTCGCGAATACCTTCATAAATTTGGTCTAGGCGAGATCCGCCTTTCGATCCAGGCTCTAGTAAAACTCGGCAGCACCATCAAGATTGAGAGCCGAATAGATGGTGGTGCTATGAGTATGAAGACCGGTGATGGTGGCTTTATTAAACAAGGTCTTAGTGAAGGGTCCCGTTCTAAAGAAGAAGGTGTTAGAAGCCGAAGACCAAGAACTTCAGGCGGAAGCGAGAAGGAGGTTGTCGACTTGAGGAGGCGTTCTTGAAAGTTGAATTGCTTCAAGAATCCCGATCTCTTTACTCAGAACAATGTAGACTTCCTGGACTTGATCAAGACAGGTGATGTAAGCATTTGAGATCGTGGGCTAGGTGCAGAGGCTTTTTCCTAGAGATTTGGAAGAAGACCATGATTGTAAATAGACGGTGTTCACCATTAAGGGTATGCCTTCAACGGGAAAAAGGAATATATTCTCGTTTTGGGTTCTCTACGAAGGAAGGACCTAAGGTGAAGCGAGAAAGATCTTCATCAGACGGTCTAAGAAAGTGAAAATCAACTTTAGAAGTTTGGGGAAAAGAAGGAATCCAAATGGGAGCCATTGAGAAGGAAAACGAAGGATCTTCTAAGTTGGAAAGATGCTGCAGAGGAAGAAGTGTTTTGTTATCAAAACGGATTTTAATTATGACAGCAGCATTAATATGAAATGACAAGTTGGTGGTCACGGTCAATCAGGACCATAGATTCGATACCGCTAGTCATTCGAGCGTGCATTCAGAAGAATACCGGGAGGGGGGGCAGAGGCATTGTTAGCGCAAGAAAATGTGATGCCAGCTGGTGGTTGGCTCGGCTCATGTGGCCGAATAGAAAGATAACAAGAGGTGCACCAAAAGCTAGGAGAGAAAGCCCAAAGACAAATAAACTTTGGGCGGGAACGGTTGAGAAAGTGAGGATTGGTTTCGTAACTAACAAGAAAGTGGCCAAAGCACTCCTCACGAAGCGAATCGTCCAATAATCGCAAGCTAACTGAAGATTGGCAGAAGGTCTATAAATAGCGATAAGTTGCCAGCAATAGAGGTCCTTTTCCAAACTAAAGACTGCTGCATTAATTTTTTTCCCCATTCCTAGCATCTACAGTTTTTCTAGGAATAGTTTTTAGGTTAATTCTTTTAGCATTTAGCTTTTTGAGCATTAGCGCTCTTTTTCTTGTAACTTGCAACGCTCTAGTTAATGAAATACAATTAGCTCGGCTCTAGTTTCAGCCGAATCAATCCTCGACTCATTGACAAAAGCTTTTATGCATTGAGAAAGAACCAAGTTGAGCAGATACCTCAACCGAATCGCTTGATCCCGACGCAATCGAGGGTGACCTCCGAGCCGATTCATGAATCGGAAGTATTTTGATTGGTCAATTTTTTGACTCAGTCAACCATCTGAAAAACACGGCTCGACAGAAATAGAGACCGAAAACCTCTTAGTGTAGGGCATTTTAAATTAACTCTGTTTAATACTCCCACCAAAGAACCTCTTAGTATAGTGCATTTTGAAATAAGTCCCTCAATTTTAAATGTTTTGTTTAATACATTCTTAACTTCTAATTACTTTGGATGAGCTATCTTATCTAACTAAACAAAATATTATGTTTTAATAGCTCTATTGGCTAATAGTAATTGATTTTTATAATTTTATTTATAGGCTATTACAAAAAAACTCTCTTATAAATATCCACTTTTTCACTTTTTCTTCCTAACTTTCAAAATCTATATTTTACCTCCTCAACTTTTCAAGTTATTGCATTTAGCCCACTCCATCAGGGTTCCATCACTATTCCGTCCATTTCTCATAATTTATAGCGAAATATCCTTCAAAATGACACAAATATATTAAAAAATTATTTTGTTCATACAAAAGAAGTAAGGGCAATTTGGTTATTTTGCCCTCTCCATTAACGTCGTACCCCTCTGAAAATATTTATGAAATTTTAAGGGGGCAAAATGTAGGTTTTTGAAAGTTAGGAAGGAAAAAGAAAAAACCTGGTATTTATAGGGGGTTTTCTATAATTTAGCCTTTTTTATAGAAAACTAAAAAATTACATCATTAGATTTAGTAAAATTCTTTAGTTATTTGAATAGATAATGCAAATAAAATAATTAGAGATTAAGATAGTGTAAATAAAAAAATAAAGTTAATATTCTTTTTACATTCATGGGAAAACTTTAAATACTACCCCTGTGATTTCGCACTTTCTCACTTTAGTACCCTGTGGTTTAAAGTGTATCACTTTAGTACCATGTGGTTTCATTTTTCTCTTTTTGTTGTTCATTTCGTTAATTTTTTCGTTAAATTATATAGAAAAAACTTCAGATAACCTACCTCTGGTTTATCGAATATTCACATTAGTACCCTGTGGTTTTGACTTTCTCACTGATTTAACAAAAAATTAACAAAAAGAATAACGAAAAGAGAAAAACAAAACCACAGGGTACTAAAGTGATACACTTTAAACCAATGGTACTAAAGTGAGAAAGTGCAAAACCACAGGGGTGGTATTTGAAGTTTTTCCATGAATTTAAAAAGAATATTAACTTTATTTTTTTATTTACACTATCTTAATCTCTAATTATTTTATTTGCATTATCTATTCAAATAACTAAAGAATTTTACTAAATCTAATGATGTAATATTTTAGTTTTCTATAAAAAAAGGCTAAATTATAGAAAACCCCTTATAAATACCCACTTTTTTTCTTTTTCCTTCCCGACTTTCAAAAATTTTTGTGAGAATTCGAATTTCTGAAATTTGAATTCACTGTTTTCCCTCTCTCTACCTTGTATTTGTATGCATTTGTATTTGTATAAGTATATATGTATGTATAGGTGTATATATATACGTATATATATGTATTTTATGGTTTTGATGTTGTTGTTGGAGGAGAGATGATGGGTTGTGTCGCAATTCGGAGTCTGTTTCTGACGATCCAAAATGGTAGATTCGATGTCTCGGCAGTGCTGAACGCGATGGCGCAATCCGTTCTTACATGCGACGGTTGGATCGTAAGATATCGTGAGATATCGCGAGTTCTTCGCTGAGAGGTCGTAGTGCTTGATTGATCGTTTCGCGAATTGGACCCTGTTTCACGCACCGTTTTGCGTGAGATCGAGTGTGGAGGGGTGTTTGTGCATTTTGTGCATGCTGTGAGGGACTCGGGACTAAATACCCTGGTTTCGGGGGGCTTTTTGCAATTGTGCACATGTGTATATGTGTGTGTGAGTGGAGAGAAGTCCCTTTGTGCTTCTCTCTCCCTTAGCTCTCCCCAGCAGGGTGCCACCCTCTCCTCAGCTCCCCTGCCCACCTCCCTGTGCGCCGCCGACCGCCGCCGACCTTCCCTGGCCGGCGGGGAGCTCCGGCAACTCTCTCTCCCTTTCTTTCTCTCTTTTTTCTTCTTCTTCTTCCTTCTTCTTCTCCCTGCAGTGTGCACCCAGGGTGGATCCATGCCCTAGGTCCCCCTGAGGTGGCACAGCTGCCGGTGACCTGCCCCGCCGTCGGGAGCCGCCGCCGAGCGCCGCCGCGCCGCATCATGCTGCTGCTGGAGCTACTGCGGGCCGTGGGAGTCGGTCCCGAGCCGCCGCCGCCTCCCGCCGGCGCAGCGACCTCCGGCCAGCTCCGGAAGGACCTCCGCTGCCATCGCCTTCCTCCCCGGCAGCCCCCGTGCCGCCGGTGCGCCGCCGCAGCCGCCGCTGTTGCTGCTTGGGCTGCTAGGGCAGCCATGGCCGAGCACCTTGCGTCGCCGCCGCCGCCTTTTCTTGTCGCGGTCACCTCCCACCCGACGTACGGCGACCCCCTCTTGCCAGTGCTCGTGTCCACGCCGGCCGCCGTCGCCGTTCGTTGCCGGCGCCGCCGTGCCCTAGCTACCCGAGAGCTTGTGCTCTCCCCGCGCCGCCGCCGCAGCTTCTTGCCGACGGTTGAGGTGAGCTTCCCCTTCCTCACCTACCCCGCGTCCGACCCTGGCCGCCGCGCGCACTGCATGTCGGCCGGCAGCCGGCCGGAGCAAGCTTGCTCCGGCCAAGCTAGTTTTTGCCTGGTTTAGGCCGCATGCGTGGATCTGAGCTTCCTGTTGCCTCCCGAAGCTCGGGAAGGTGAGCACAATGATCGCGGCGACGCGCTGATCACCATGCTCACCTCTTTTTGCTGTTTTGGCGCGCCGTTTCGCTGTTTGGCCTTTGTCGGGCATTATCATCGCATGTGGGTGCTGTTTTTATGGGTTGTTTGAGCCTGCGACTGTTCCTGTCACAGTGGGGCTATGAGCACGGCCTCCGTTACGTCGTTCCCTATCCGCTGGTGCTTGCGGAAGGTCTTGCGGACGAACGGAGTGCTCAAACGGCCTTTCTTTACGCTTGTTCTAGTGTGTATGTTGCTTGTTTTGAGGCCTAAGTGTTTGTGGCAGCGTTGTGATGTTGCGGGCAGCAAGGGCAAGACCCTTGAGGCCCTGTGGACTGGTTGTCCAACCCCTTCACCCTTCGCGGAGATCCGGATTGATTTTCGGTGCGTTTTCCGATGAAATAGTCGACGGAACGCGTGTTTTAGTCGTGCGACTCACTTGCTGGTTTTGCGAGTGACTTGGCTTTGTTGTTTAGCCTCGTTGGCTGTTCCTCATCGCTGTCCCGAAGTTTCGAGGACAGCAGATGAGTGGCGAAGGGTTCCGGTGCCAAATCGGCATTTTTCGGAAACACGTAAAGCCGTTTCGGGTGCGTTTGTCTTCGTGGCACCCCGAGCTTGTGCTCGCTATCCTGTCACCTTGTTTTGTGTGTTTGGGGACAGCGGAGGACTTGGTTTGGTCGTTGGTACCCCTCTGGGGCTTAGTGTGGTTTCGGGATCGTCCCGGTGGGTTTTCCGGACGATCCGTCAGTTTCGGGTTGTGAGCGCTATGTGTTTGGTGTCGACTTGGTGGACCTTGACCCTGTGAGTCTTTCGTAGGTCCTGTCGTGGTTCCCGAGAGCCGTCGGTGTTAGGCTCTATCGTTTCTGCAGGTGGGTACTTCGATCCGGAGTCGGTTCAGTGGACTACGGTGATACCTTTCTATCCCTTCTCTTGTATTTCGTTATTAGTTCACTTGGCTCCTGTTGACTCTACTTATGTGTGCTTGCTTAGTAGAGTAGTCGTGGTTTGCATGATTATTGAGACGACCTCGTTGGTCGATGTTGATCGCCTGTTGTTCCGAGCGATCCTCGTATCTTGATTTATCAGTTGCTTCACGGCTCGTTGCCGTTCTGTGGGTTGAGCATTCGCATCGATCGTCACAGCTCTTCTAGCACCTCACGTATGCTAGCGGTCTGATCCACCGTTTGGGTCTTCTTTTCCGAAAAAAGGTCGCGTGTAGTCGACCCGTGAGCCTCGACGCATGTGCGTCTGGTAGGTTTTGTGCCGAGAGTTGAGCAGGTTGTGGCAGTGCCAGGGATCCGTCCCGGTGGCCTATGGATTGGGTTTACATTTGTGGTTATCACTGTTGATGCATATACTATTTGCTTGCAGTAACATAGTTGTTCAGTTGTATGTCAGCCTCATACTTATTTGTGCTACTGTTTACCTTATCTATCTATTTGTTGACCCTCGTGCCGGTGTGTACACCTCGCCTTCGTCGGCTTGCAGTACCCACTGTGTAGTACATTGAATTTCAGTGCATCGTACCGAACTTCTACAAATTGTGGAGTTCCGATGGAAACATAGCAAGAGAGGCTATATGTGAGGCTTCAGCAAAGTTTGGGACTTGTGAGAAGTGTTTTTGGCGCAAATGAGGCGCGAAAACGGACTTCGAAAAGTTAAAACTGCTAAACTTGTGAAGTCTGCACTGGATTCCGGTATGTGGACCTCCATACCGGTACTGAAGTGATTAGTACCGGTATGTGATGAGGGTATACCGGAATGCCATGGTTGAAATCGAGAACCCAGCTCTCGGGTTCTGCGGAATCCTCCGGGGTATACCGGAATAGCACCCGTATACCGGTATGCAATACACATACCGGTATACAGTGTTACGAAATTCCAGTTTTGGCTGGTTGTTTGTGTTGTTTGTGGAGAGGGGCAAAACAGTCTTTTCACATGTATTGGGGGTGTATGAAGGGCTGAGACCTTCTCCCCTTCTCATTGTCTTCCTCTCTACTTCTCCTCTCCATCTTCTTCACTTTCTCTCTCTCGAGATCTCTCCAAAACTTGGAAAAAAGGGTGGATTGATCTTGGAAAAGGCTTCCAAAGGAGAAAAGAAGCTTCTTGGTGCAAGAAGAAGCTTGGGGAACTCGTGATTAAGGTTAGTTCCTCACGTTTTGGGTTCAAACCTTGAATTTAATCCTATGAAATGAGGTTTTTGGGAACCCTAGGCAATCTAAAACACAAAATGTGGAGATTGGCCAAGAAATTTTGAGGTTCTACATGCATGCATGTGAAACCTAGGTTAAATGAGGGTTTTTGCCATGGGAGGTTCTAAAAATATTTGGACCTTCGGAAATTACAATTGAGGCATAGAAAATCATGTTATAACGAACCGTTTTCTTTTAGAAGCTTGGGTTGAAGCAAGAACTCAAGGCTTGGACACTTAGGCTATGTTTGGTTGGGGGGTTAAGGGTGGAATAAAGGGTTTATTCCACCCTTATCCCCCAAACACAAAAAAGGGTTGGTGGGAACTAGTTCCCACCTTAACGGGATAGCCCGTTAAGGTGGGAACTAGTGTTCCCACCCCAAGGTAGAACAAGCTGGGATAACCCAGCTTGTTCCACCCGTGAAGAGAGAGAGAGAGAGAGAGAGAGAGAGAGAGAGAGAGAGAGAGAATTTTTTATTTATTATAAAATTTAATTTTCGGAAGTTTAAAATTTATAATTTTTAATTTTTAAAATTACAAAATTAAAAATTAAATTTTAAATTATTTAATTTAAAATTTGATATTTTAAAATTTTTTATTTTTAGAATTTGATATTTTTTTATTTTTTTAATTAAAATTTCATCTTAAATTTAAAGTTTAAAATTTAAAAAATTTTACTTTTTTAAAATTGTACATTTGAGATTTTAAATTTTAAAATTTAAATTTAATTTTTAAAATTTAAAAGTTTATATTTTAAATTTTAAAATATAAATATAAAATATAAAAATTCAAATTTTAATATAAAGAAAGGGATAATATCATTATTTTTTATTTATAACTACCCACTTTAATTCTTATTCCATCTTACCTAACCAAACGCTATTTTTCTTATTCCCAGGAATAATCCAGTTTTCATCCAAACGCAAAATTGATCTAATCCCCGTTTATACCCCAATTTATACCTATCCTTGGAATAATCACTTTTTGCTTATCCCCGAACCAAACGATACCTTAGAGGCTTGAAGAATACAAGAATTTGGAAGCTCTTAAGGTGGGTTTGTGTTTACCGAAGTGATTAGGTCACTTCCATGTCTAGGATAATTATCCATTTAAAGATAAAATGGTATGTGTTGTGAACCCTAGAATTTGCATGTTGGCAAAGATAAAATCATGATAGGTAGAGCAATGAGCTCCTATTGCATGATATAGAGTTCAAGTATAATTCAATTATCTATACTTGTTGCATGGTTGCATGTATGATTAAACCTAGTGTCATTGAACATAGGTTGGAACATGTGAGAATAGAACCTAGTGTTATTGAACATAGGTTGGAACATGTGAGAATGGAACCTAATGTCATTGAACATAGGTTGGACATGAGATTGGAACCTAGAGTCATGGAACCTAGGTTGAGAATGAGAAAGTAAACCTAGTGTTATTGAATATAGGTGAGACTTAGTGACTTGAATCTAAGGTCATGAGACTTAGGTTGGCAAGTGAAAAAAATGTGAACAACGGGATGTGCGACGATTTTGCTATCCCGGGTAGTCGACGATTTCGCTACCATGCCATGAGTTGGCGGTGTTGAAACGGGATGTGCGACGATTTTGCTATCCCGGGTAGTCGACGATTTCGCTACCATGCCATGAGTTGGGGTGTTGACACGGGATGTGCGACGGTTTTGCTATCCCGGGTATGCGACAATTTCGCTACCACGCCATGAGTTGGCGGTGTCGAGATGGGATGTGCGACGAGGTTGCTATCCCGGGTATGCGACGAGTTCGCTACCCATGCCATGTGATGGCGGTGTTGAGATGGGATATGCGACGATTTTGCTATCCCGAGTATGCGACGAGTTCGCTACTCGAACTAGGAGGTGACGAGTTCACTCCTTGAATGTTGGAACCCTTATGGTGAGACGGCGATTCCGAAACCATAAGTAAATGACAAGTAATTGAACTTAGTCAATGTGAAATATAGGATAAACCTAGGAGAGAATGATAAGTTATATTTCATTTGGTTGCATCCTTTATGTTTATTTACAAGCATGTAAATAATTGTTGCATAGTTATTTGTGATCTAACTTATGCATATTGTGTTTCTTTGGACCTGGTGGGTCGAGCTTCTCTCTTGGGTGGCCTTACCCACTGGGAACTATGTTTATAGTTCTCACCCCACGTTTTTCAGGTCCTTCCGCGAGTGAGGCGGCGGAGCGAGGCAAGGGTTTAGCTCTCTAGATAGCGGCCCTTCCATTTTGGTGATACATAGAGTTGTACCCCTAGTCTTGGACTTTGATAGTATAGGGGATTTTCATTACATGTATGAAACTTATGTATTCCATAGTTTTGGAACATGGTGTATGGAATGAAAAGAAAGAAAAGAAAAATTTGGGCATGTATAAATGTGCAATGTGATGTAAAAGAAGTAGAACTTCTTTATGTTGATGCTTTTCTTATGCAACTCTTGTACTCCGTTCCTAGTTGGAACCTTGTGGATAAGCTTGTGTTGTGACGCCTTGGGCGGGTAGAAGGGACTCTATCCGTTCGGCGGGTCTGGGGCATGCGCCCGTGCGGTTATCCTTTCCACCTAGTTGGTGTTAAAGGCCCGACGGGGCGTGACACACTGGGAGGGGAGACATGTTTACATGTTCTCACCCCCCGCCATCGTTGTTGTTTTCAGGTGAGCAGGGTGGTGAGGGTCGGGACGCAGCGAGGCACGCCTAGATAGTGGTACTAGAGGTCCCGACTTGTGAGGTTCCTCCCTTCAGATTGGTTATCGCCTTTATCCCTTTATTAGTTAGTTGTGGATGTGGTTCAGTTACACTTTGGTTGTTTTGTCTTGCATATTTGGATCTCGTGGATTTGGTTCAGTTTCTATGTGTTGATTGTATGCCTAGACATTATGGATGACTTTGCCTACTAGATCTCTATTCTGGTTTATTTATGACTTATTACAGTGTATCTTGGATTTCTACCCCTCGTGGTATTGGTTTTCAAATAAAGGTTTCCGTGTGAAAAATAGTTTTCAAACCGTTTTCGATTGATCGGTTTTTGAATTTCAAAAGAGAGTTCTCGTGTGGAGAACGGTTTTCAAATGATCCTTAAATGATTGAGATTAGGGTTTCAAATAAAGCTTCTGGGTAAGGAGCAGTTTTATAGAATGATCTGTTGTTTGTGTATCGTATCATCCTTCGCCTAAGGACTTGCTTAGTTCATACAAGTTTAAGGACTGGTAGTTGTATGAACCTTATTGTGTTGTTGTGGTTTGTGTGATGAATGAATGGTGGTTGTGATCCTGTTTGTATGTTGTGTACGCCGTGCAAATACAGGGGAGGCTTTGTCCGTATAGACAGTGGGCCCTGTATTTGTGGCGGGTCTGTACGTGGCGCGGGCTAGGCTTTCAAAAAAAAAAAATGACACGTATTTTCGCTTCTAAAACTAGCCCGGGGCATGACAAATTTATCATTAAAATGTTGATTAGGTAAAATATTATTTATCCACTAAAATTTTTATTTGCATTTATTTGGCCGCACTGTTATTGAATTATGCCTTCATCACTGTGTATAATTTAAATTTAAATAAAAGGATTAAATATTAATGTACCTTCTAAAGTTTAAAAATAAATTCTATACCGTTCTAAATTTCATGTCAACTTGCATGTTCCTCTAAACTTTTAATACCCTACAAAAATATCATTCTATTTAAATTTCCATGAATCTTTATTAATTTTTCGGTAGCTTTTTTTCTTTTCTCTATCTT